>CM052656.1:120709833-120827831 GCA_028533165.1 Leontopithecus rosalia | reverse complement strand
GAAGACGGGGAAACGTGGGAAAGTTTGGGACTGGGTAACGGGCAGAGGCTGGAACAGTGTGGAAGGCTCAGAAGAAGACGGGGAAACGTGGGAAAGTTTGGGACTGGGTAACGGGCAGAGGCTGGAACAGTGTGGAAGGCTCAGAGGAAGACGGGGAAACGTGGGAAAGTTTGGGACTGGGAAACGCGCAGAGGCTGGAACAGTGTGGAGGGCTCAGAAGAAGACGGGGAAACGTGGGAAAGTTTGGGACTGGGTAACGCGCAGAGGCTGGAACAGTGTGGAGGGTTCAGAAGAAGACGGGGAAACGTGGGAAAGTTTGGGACTGGGTAACGGGCAGAGGCTGGAACAGTGTGGAGGGTTCAGAAGAAGACGGGAAAACGTGGGGAAGTTTGGGACTTCCTAGAGACTTGCTGAATGGTTTTGACAAAGATGCTGATAGTCCAGCTGAGGTGATCTCAGGTGGAGATGAGGAAGGAACGTATTTGGAACTGGAGTAAAGGTCATTCTTGCTATGGCTTAGCAAAGAGACTGGCAGCATTTTGCCCCAGCCCTAGAGATCTGTGGCACTTTGAACTTGACAGACATGATTTAGGGTACCTGGAGGAAGATATTTCTAAGCGGCACATCATTCAAGAGGTGACCCGGCCTGGTTGCTCCTAACAGTGTACAATCGTATGTGCTCACAAAGTGAAAATCTGAAGTCAAAACATGTTTAAAAGGGAAGAAGAACATAAAAGTTTGAAAAATTTGCAGCCTGACCACGTGGTAGAAAAAAACCATTTTCTGGGAAGAAATTCAAGCCGGATGCCAGGCACAGTGGCTCACACCTGTAATCCCAGCACTTTGGGAGGCCAAGGCGGGTAGATCACCTGAGGTCAGGAGTTTGAGACCAGCCTAGCCAACACGGCGAAACCCTGTCTCTACTAATAATACAAAAATTAACCAGGCTTGGTGGTTGGTGCCTATAATCCTAACTACTTAGGAGACCGAGACAGGAGAATTGCTTGAACCTGGAAGGCAGAGGTTGCAGTGAGCAGGGATTGCACCGCTGCACTCCAGCCTGGGCAACAAGAGTGAGACTCTGTTTCTGGGGGAAAAAAAGAAAAGAAAAAGAAAAAATCTACCCATCTGACAAAGGGCTGATATCCAGAATCTACAAAGAACTAAAACAGATTTACAAGAAAAAAACAAACAAGCCCATTCAAAAGTGGGTGAAGGATATGAACAGACACTTTACAAAAGAATTCATACAAGAGGCCAACAAACATATGAAAAAGTGCTCATCATCTCTGGTCATTAGAGAAATGCAAATCAAAACTACATTGAGATACCATCTCACGCCAGTTAGAATGGCGATCATTAAAATATCTGGAGACAACAGATGCTGGAGAGGATGCGGAGAAATAGGAACACTTTTACACTGCTGGTGGGAGTGTAAATTAGTTCAACCATTGTGGAAGACAGTGTGGCGAATCCTCAAGGACCTACAAACAGAAATTCCATGTGACCCAGCAATCCCATTACTGGGTATATATCCAAAGGACTATAAATCATTCTACTATAAGGACACATGCACACGAATGTTCATTGCAGCACAGTTTACAATAGCAAAGACCTGGAAACCACCCAAATGCCCATCAATGATAGACTGGACTGGGAAAATGTGGCACATTACACCATGGAATATTATGCAGCCATCAAAAACAATGAGTTCGTGTCCTTTGTAGGGACATGGATGAACCTGGAATCCAACATTATCAGCAAACTGACACAAGAACAGAAAATCAAACACCACATGTTCTCATTCATAGGTGGGTGTTGAACAGTGAGAACACATGGACACAGGGAGGGGAGCATCACACACTGGGGTCTGTTTTGGGGAAATTGGGGAGGGACAGCACGGGGTGGGGAGTTGGAGAGAGATAGCATGAGGAGAAATGGCAGATATAGGTGAAGGGGAGGAAGGCAGCAAATCACACTGGCATGTGTGTACCCATGCAACAATCTTGCATGTTCTTCACATGTACCCCAAAACCTAAAATGCAATTAAAAAAAAAAAGAAAGAAAAAAGAAATTCAAGCTGGCTACAGAAATTTATGTAAGTAAAAAAGAGCCAAATGTTAACAGCTAAGACAATGGGAAAATGTCTCCAGGGCAGTCGGAGACCTTTGTGGCAGCCCCTCCCATCGTAGGCATGGAAGCTTTGGAGGGAAATGGTTTCATAGACCGGGCGGAGGGTCCCTGCTGCTCTGTGCAGCATCAGGACATGGCACCCTGCCTCACAGCTGCTCCAGCTCCAGCTGTGGCTAAAAGGGGTCAAGATACAGTTCAGGCTGTTGCTTCAGAGGGTTCAAGCCCCAAGGTTTGTCAGCTACCATATGGTGTTGGGTCTGCAAATGTGTAGAAGGCAAGAGTTGAGGCTTAGAAGCCTCCACCTAGATTTTAGAGATGTATGGAAATGCCTGGATGTCCAGGCCGAGTCTGCTGCAGAGGAAGAACCCTCATAAAGAACTCTATTAGGACACTGCAGAGGGGAAACATGGCATTGGATTCCCCCCCCAGAGTCCCCACTGGGATACTGCCTAGTGGAGTTGTGAGAAAGCCACCATACTCCAGACCCCAGAAGAGTAGATCCACTGACAACTTGCACTATGCACCTGGCAAAGTAGCAGGCACTCAACAGCAGCCCGTGAAAGCAGACAAAGGGGCTGCACCCTGCAGAGCCACAAGAACAGAGCTGTCCAAAGTCTTAGGAGCCCACCCCTTTTATAAGCATGCTCTGAATGTGAGACAGAGTCAAAAGAGATTATTTTGGAGCTTTAAGATTTAGCTGGGTGCGGTGGCTCATGCCTGTAGTTCTAGCACTTTGGGAGGCCAAGATGGGAAGATTGCTTGAGCAGAAGTTTGAGACCAGCCTAGGTAACATGGCAAAACCCCATCTCTACCAAAAAAAATACATACGCACAAAGTAGCTCGGCATGGTGGTAACTGGCTGTAGTCCCAGCTACTTGAGAGGCTGAGGAGGGAGGATGGTTTGAGCCCAGGAGGCAGAGGATGAAGTCAGCTGAGATCACACCCCTGTACTCCAGCCTGAGCAACAGATCAGACCCCGTAACAAAACAAACCAGAACAAAAAAGGTTTAATGACTGCCCTCTTGTGTTTTGAACTTGCATGGGGCAATTTCTCCCATTTGGAATGGAACATTTACTCAATGCCTGTACCCTCATTGTGTCTTGGAAGTAACTAACTTATTTTTGATTTTACAAGCTTATAGGCAGAAGGGACTTTCCTTGTCTCAGATGAGACTTTGTCAGAGGCATATGAACCAGAACAACTCCATCTTGAATAGAAGCTGAGTACAATGAGGCTGAAACCTACCGGGCTGCGTTCCCAGACGGTTAAGGCATTCTACGTCACAGGATGAGACAGGAGGTCAGCACGAGATACAGGTCATAAAGACCTTGCTGATACAACACTCTGCAGGGAAGAAGGTAGCTAAATCCTACCAAACCCAAAACGGCCACGAGAGTCACCTCTGGTCGTCCTCACTGCTGCACTCCTACCAGCGCCATGACAGTTATAATGCCATGGCAGCATCGGGAGGTTACCCCATAGGGTCTAAAAGGGGAGGCACGAATGATCCACCCCTTGTTTAGCATGGCATCAAGAAATAACCGTAAAAATGAGCAACTAGGGGCCCTCGTGGCTGCTCCGTCTATGGAGTAGCCATTCTTTCATTCCTTTGCTTTCTTAACAAACTTGCTTTCACTTTGCACTGGAGACTTGCCCTGAATTCTTTCCTGAGCAAGACCCAAGAAGGCTTTCCTGGGGTCTGGATCAGGACTTCCTTCCTTTAATAACTCTGGACTTGGACTTTTGAGTTAATGCTGGGATGAGTTAAGACTTTGGGGACTGCTGAGAAGGCATAATTGTATTCTGCAATGTGAGAAAGACATGAGACTTGGGAGGGGCCAGGATGAAGTGATATGGTTTGGATTTGTATCCCTGCCCAAATCTCATGTTGAATCGGAAGTGGGGCCTTGTGAAAGGTGATTGGATCAGGGGGTTGCTGATCCAATGGTTCAAACCACAGGATCCGATGGTTTAAAAGTGTGTGGCACTTCCCCCTTCACTCTCTCTGCTGCTCTGTCTTGGTGAGCAGTGTTTGCCTCCTGTTCAACTTCTGCCATGATGGTAAGTTACCTGAGGCCTCCCACCCATGCTTCCCGTACAGCCTGTGGATCCGTGATTCAATTAAACCTATCTTCTTCATAATTACCCAGTCTCAGGTAGTTCTTCATAGCAGTGTGAGAATGGACTAATACAGCACTTCTTCACAGGGGAGAGGGAAGATGGGGAACGTAGGCAGTTCTTTTGAGGAGCCATAAATGATTAGGGAGAATAAACAGACAAGGCAGACACGTTAACTTGTAAGTGATTCTCTCTGCAATCTGAATGAGCAGGAGAGGCAGGCATTATCTTGTGAAAAACTCCATCCAGGTGTGACTACATTCTTCAGTTTTTTTTCTCTGCCATAGATCATGGTATTTCAAGGATGGGATAAAAAGCGATTGTGTTTTTCTTGGTAAGAAGTTTTATTGGCCAGGCACAGTGGCTCATGCCTGTAATCCCAGCACTTTGGGAAGCTGAGGCAGGAGGATTGCTTGAGCCCAGGAGTTTGAGACCAGCCTGGACAACATGGGGAGACCCCATCGCTAGTAAAAATGTTAAAATTAGCCAGGTGTGGGGGTGCATACCTACGGTCCCAACTACTTGGGAGGTTGAGGCGAGAGGTATAATCCAAAAAGTATCAGAGAAAAGTCTCAATTAATTTAGGAGTTAATTTTGCTAAGGTTAAGGACATGTCTGTGACACAGCCTCAGGAGGTCCTGAAGACATGTGCCCAAGGTAGTCGGGTACGGCTTGCTTTTAAACATTTTAGGGAGACGTGAGACATCGATAATTATGTGTAAGATGTACATTGGTTGGGTCCAGTAAGGCAGGACAACCCAAAAGGTGGGGTAGGGGCTTCCAGGTCAAAAGTAGATAAGAAACAAAAGGTTGCATTATTTTGAGCCCTAGATCAGCCTCCCACTGGATATACAACTGAGTCCGGCTCAGCAAATCTGCAGCAGAGGAAGCAATCAGATACACATTTGTCTCCAGTGAGCCTCATAGGGGTGACTTTGAGTCCTGTCTGTCCTTTGTCCACAATGTGAGGAAAGTATGTAGCTTTTGATCTTTGTAGCCACCTTACTTAGGAGTAAAATGAGAGGCAGAATTGTCTGACATAGTCTCTAGCTTGACTTTTCCCTTGGCTTGGTGACTTTGGGGTCCTGAGATTTATTTTCCTTTCACAGTAGTAATGAGGCATGTCTGACTCCCACTTCCCATCATGGCCTGAACTCGTTTTCCAGGTTACCTTTGGAATGCCTTTGGCCAAGAGGAGGAGTCCATTCAGATGGTTGGGATAGAGGAGTCTTAGTTTTAGTTTTGTTTTATAGAGGACTCCTTGAGCCCCAGAATTTGAGGCTTTAGTGAGCCATGATGGCACCACTGAAGTTGAGCCTGGACAACAAACCAAGACCCTGTCTCAAAAAAAATAAAAAGCTTTCTTGGTCAGACAAGGAAATCCCAGAGAGAGTCTTCCCCTGTGCTTGGGGTTGAGGAGAGGAACAAGACAAGGTTAGAGGGACCTTGATTCTGAGGCTTGTTTTCTTTTACTTTCCAAAAGCGCTCAGTATGCCCAAGCACCATATTTTGGGAATTGTTTTCTGTGACCCAACAGATGAAAAAATCATTTTAAGAAGATACGGATCAGAGATGAAAGAAGGAGAGTAGAGGGTCCTTGTTGCCTCTTACTAAAGGCTCAGTGGGCTGGCTGTGGCCAGGAATTGGGCAGGTAGCTAGACAACAGCAGGTACACTGGCATTCCTCACAAGAGAAAGAGGAAAATGCAGAGGTGGCAGAAACCTGAGGGGTTACCAGCCTCATTCTCCATTGCCAAGGGGGCCCCTCGTTCATCTCATTTCCTCCCCAACATGATCTTTAATAATGTCACCTGGTTAATGTCTGCGCTCACCTCCTGCTGCTACAGGCTAAGCACATCCTGGCAGTATGAACAAAGAAACCCACCCATTAAAAAGTGCTCTCTAGGCCAGGTGCAGTGGCTCATGCCTATAATCCCAGCACTTTGGGAGGCCAAGGTGGGCAGATCATCTGAGATCAGGAGTTTGAGACCAGCCTGGCCAACATGGTAAGACCCCATCTCTACTAAAAATACAAAAATTACCTGGATGTGGTGTCAGGTACCTGTAATCCCAGCTTCTTGGGAGGCTGAGGCAGGAGAATCACTTGAACCTGGGAGGTGGTGGTTGCAGTGAGCCAAGATATCCCCATTGTACTCCAGACTAGGTGACAGTGCAAGACTCCATCTCAAAACAAACAAACAAAGTGCTCTCCAATCTCTTGTGTGCATGCCTTTTTTGTGGAGGTCTGGGGAAGGGGGGCCCTACTACAGAATGAAACTACTCCTTGATGCCTCTTGGCACCTAATTGGCCTGCAAAGCTCAGCTCTGGGGTCCATTCCTGCAAGGAGCCAGGAGGACTCCCCGTGGAAGCTTTCCCCCAGGCTGGGCCCCTCGGACTTGTGAGACATCCAGCAGCACTTTTATCCACAGTGTAGGAGGGGTCTGATGAAGCCTCTGGTTCCCCTCCTCGACTGAGGACAGGTTCTGATGTAATTGCCCCACAGGTTCTCCTTGCCCACTGCCCAGAGCTGATTCATCAAGATGGGGGAATAGTAACAGAGAATTCAATTCATGCAGAGCCAGCTGAATGGGATACCGGAGTTTTATCACCCAAATAAGTCTTCCCGATAATTCAAAGACTAGGTTTTTTTTAAGGACAATGTGGCTGATAGGATACCGGGCAGTGGGGAGTACTGATTGGTCAGGTTGGAGATAAAATCATAGGAGGTCTAAGTGGGTCCTTCTTGCTGTTTTGTGTTCCTGGGTGGGACTGCAGAACTGGGTGAGCCAGATAACTGGTCTGGCTACTGCCAGCTGGTGCCTCAGAATGCAGGATCTGAAAAATATCCCCAGCATAGATTTATAGATTTTGCAATAGTGATGTCATCCCTTGGAACAACTGGGAAGGTTTGGAATCTTGTGACCGCTGGCTGGATGGCTCCTAAACCATAATTTCTAATCTTGTGGCTAATTTGTTAATTTTACAAAGACAATCTGGTCCCCAGGCAAGAAGGGGGTTTGTTTTCGGAAAGGGCTATTATCATCTTTGCTTCAAAGTTCAACTATAAACTAAATTCCCCCCAAAGTGAGTTTGGCCCATGTCCACGAATGAACAAGGGCAGCTTGGAGGTTAGAAGCAAGACGGAGGCCGGACGCGGTGGCTCACGCCTGTAATCCCAGCACTTTGGGAGGCCGAGGCAGGTGGATCACGAGGTCAAGAGATCCAGACCATCCTGGTCACCATGGCGAAACCCCGTCTCTCCTAAAAAATACAAAAAATTAACTGGGCATGGTGGCGCGTGCCTGTAATCCCAGCACTTTGGGAGGTCGAGGCAGGTGGATCACGAGGTCAAGAGATCGAGACCATCCTGGTCGCCATGGTGAAACCCTGTCTCTACTAAAAATACAAAAAATTAGCTGGGCATGGTGGCGCGTGCCTGTCATCCCAGCTACTCAGGAGGCTGAGGCAGGAGAACTGCCTGAACCCGGACGCGGAGGCTGCGGTGAGCGGAGATCGCGCCATTGCACTCCAGCCTGGGTGACAAGAGCGAAACTCCGTCTCAAAAAAAAAAAAAAAAAAAAAAAAAAGAAGCAAGACGGAATCGTAGGTCAGCTCTCTTCCGCTGTCATAACGTCCTCACTTACAATTTTTGCAAAGGCAGTTTCGCTGGGTGCTCTCATCTGTGTACCCTCGGCGACCACACGGCTCCTGTGCTCTAAGGAACACCTGAGACTGGCTTTGGGAGGCGGCAGCACGTCCCTCCTCTCGCCGCGGAGACGGGCCCTTCCGCTCGGACGTCGAACTGGGGCCTTTCCCAGCACATCTGGCGAACGGCGTGGAACCGTCCGCACTTCCGGGAAGACCCGGCGAACGGCGTGGAACCGTCCGCACTTCCGGGAAGACCCGGCCCAGCGGCGGAGGTCGCGGCTCCCCGGCGCTCTCTGCCGCCCTCTACCGGAGCCGAGGGAGCGCGGCAGCTGCGATGCTGGGAAGGCCCTCGAGTCCTGAAGAGCGCACGCGCGAGCGCGCTCCTGCGTCGCCGGAGCCGGCCGGGTATTCGGCGCATGCGCGCGGCGTGCGTGCCGCTCCGCCGACCCGAGGGGCTGGTGAGTGCCCAGGCTGGCAGGGGGAGCGGCCGGGAGCTCGTGCCCTGCAGGTCGGAGACGCTGGCCTTCGCTCCTGCCTGCGCCACTCCGGTGGGCTCAGATCGTCGCTTTTTCCTGGGGGCGTGACCTGAGCCCGCCTCCCGGCTGCGGGTGGCGAGGAATGGGAATCGTTAAGGCCCGTTATGAATTTGGCGCCTGCCGTTTGTTGCTCGAGGAGGGCACAGAACTTACAGACAGCGAAGAGGAGGGGCGAGGCTGGACCAGGTGGGAGCGGGGGTGCCCCGAGCCCCAGGGCGGCGAGGACCGGGGCAGGTGCGCGGAAGGCAGGCCGCGCCCTCCCTCCCCGCCCCCGCCGGCCGTCTGTGGCGGGCAGAGTTAGGAAATGACGGCCCGATGGAAATGGTGCAGGCGTTGGGGTCACATTCAGGGGCAGCTTGCCGCGTTTGCGTCTTTACTTTCCTTGTAGAAACAGGCGGTTTCTGTCGTGATCCAGCGGGGCCGCTCACGTGCTCCACTCTTCTCGTCTTAGGACATGACACCGGTAGCACAGCGAGGCCATGGGGTCTCAGCATTCCGCTGCTGCTCGCCCCGCCGCCTGCAGGCAAAAGCAAGAAGATGACAGGGAGGATTTGCTGGCTGAACGAGAGCAGGAGGAAGCCATTGCTCAGTTCCCATACGTGGAATTCACGGGGAGAGATAGCATCACCTGTCTTACCTGCCAGGGGACAGGATACATTCCAACAGGTGACCACGGAGGGATGGTTCCCTGATGAGAATCCCAAGGTGCCCTCAGGGGTTCTCCTGTCTGCCCGGACAACTTTTCTTCTAGGCAGTAATACCGTAGTAGACAGGTGCCCTGGACAGGAGCCAGCCCAGCTGACTCAATACACTTGGGCAGTCTGACAACTTCGCTTCCTCTCCTTTTATTTCAGACCCTTTCTTCTCTCCTTCACCTCCACTCTCGTTCTTCTGAGGTTGGAACATTCAGTTTGCTCTGTATGGTGGTATTTGTTGACAGGCACATTTCTTTATTGCGCTCACTCACAAGGATTGGGACAGCTTTGCAGGGGAACCAGCTTGAAAGCTGCTTTTCAAGGAAATGGATACCTAATCCTTAGCCTAACGTCAGAAAAATTTATCGGGTCAGGAGAGAGACGAATGCTCAGCCTTGGTACAGGATCATCTATTACTATTAATAAGTTCCCTCAGAAAGTCTTTTAGTTTAGCTGGAAAGTGACGGAAATTTAGAGCTGGTAAGAACCTTAGAAATCATTTACTCCAAAGCCTCCGTATGAAAGCGGAGGAAACCATGTTCGTGAGAGGTTCAACGACTCTGCCAAGTCCAGGTAGTAACGCCAGAGCAGGACCCCAGGTTTCACCTTCCACATCACTACCCTGGCCGCACTGACGGATGTTTTATAATTTGTGGCATTCTCTTGTTTCTTGTTCATTAGACCCAAAATGTGAATTTCACTAGTATTTTTTAAAAGGTCTCCTTCCAGAAGAATATTTGTTGTGGCAGGCTCAAGTGAGACGTGAAGGAAAGTTCTACCAACACGTGGGATTTACAAAATAATTGTTTGGCTCTTTTCTAGAGCAAGTAAATGAGTTGGTGGCTTTGATCCCACACAGTGATCAGAGATTGCGGCCTCAGCGAACGTGAGTTACCTGCCTCTCACCTGTTAACACCTGATTCTGTCCCCAGTCTGTTTCAGTATGTGTGAATGCCAGTTAATTCTTTGAAAACTACATACATTTTTAATAAATCCCCCATTTATAAAATGGGGAGATATCTCTGCCCCCATCACAGTCTGGGGAAAGAAACTTGAAGCTGGAAAGGCTTTTGAAGGTCAAGGCATGGAATTAGAAGAAACTCGGAAAGTGGGGTGTTCTGGGAGGTGTGGGAGTGTCTCTGTCCACATAGCTCCTTTCTTCAGCTTTTCTTCCCAGGGTGCAGTGTTCAAAGGAGTTTTAAAAGGTTCCTCCTGCTTTAGGGCTTCTTGACTGGTTAATGTTTTCTGGCTCTTGGAACTTCCCTTTCACTCCCTTTTCTCCTTCCTGGTTTTGTGTTTAATCTTGACACATTGAACCTTGATAACTGACTGCCTGGGTGGGTCGTGTGCTCTGTCATTTGCAGTAAGCAGTACGTCCTCCTGTCCATCCTGCTTTGTCTCTTGGCATCTGGTTTGGTGGTTTTCTTCCTGTTTCCACATTCAGTCCTTGTGGATGATGATGGCATCAAAGTGGTGAAAGTCACATTTAATAAACAAGACTCCCTTGTCATTCTCACCATCATGGTAAGCCTTCCAGTCTCATCCCCTGGGTTGTACGCCTGCCAGGCTTGGATCCAGGACACTTACTTTGTTTCCTCACTTGCCCTGATACAGGCCACCCTGAAAATCAGGAACTCCAACTTCTACCCAGTGGCAGTGACCAGCCTGTCCAGCCAGATTCAGTACATGAACACAGTGGTCGGTACATATGTGACGACTGACGTCTCCCTCATTCCACCTCGGAGTGAGCAACTGGTATGCTTTTCTTTTAGGAACCTTGTGCCACAGGCCTAAGAGAAGAGTAGGGGCTGCAGGAATGCTATAGCTGTCTCCTCATTTCTATTTGTAGGAACTGGTGATGAGGAAGACCTGGTGGGCCCTGTAATTATGAATAATTGTGAGAAAACCCTGCTAGCATTTAAGCACTTGGGGAGCAGAATAATTTGTAAGAGAAAAAGACTTGCTACAAATTAAGAAGCAGCAGTGTTACAGCCTTAGGTCCATTGGCCTCTCTCTCTTTTCTCTTCTTTTTTTTTTTTTTTTTTGAGACGGAGTCTTGTTTTTTCTTTTGAGATGGATCCAGGCTGAAGTGTGGTGGCAGGATCTCGGCTCACTGCAACCTTTGCCTCCTGGGTTCAACCAGTTCTCCTGCCACAGCCTCCTGAGTAGCTAGGATTATAGGCATGCACCAACACGCCCAGCTAATTTTTGTACTTTTAATAGAGACGGGGTTTCACCATGTTGGCCAGGCTAGTCTGGAACTCCTGACCTCATGATCTGCCCGCCATGGCTTCCCAAAGTTCTGGGATCACAGGCGTGAGCCACCGTGCCTGGCCCTCACTGGCTTCTCAAAAGGGAAGAAGTTGGGCCGGGTGTGGTGGCTCACGCCTGTAATCCAAGCACTTTGGAGGCCAAGGCGGGCGGATCACCTGAGGTCGAGAGTTCAAGACCAGCCTGACCAACATGGTGAAACCCTGTCTTTAAAAACATATATATATAAAAGGGAAGAGGTTGGCAGTAGCTATTAGAGGCTCATAGATTATATTAGGACGGTTTCAGGGAAGTATTTTGTATACGATGAAAAAATGACTCGGGTCTTTGGATAGCTCATAATAATACTGGTCTGTGTCAAGCCTGCTTGGCCACAGACCAACTCTGGTGTCTAATTTTCAGGTGAATTTTACCGGGAAGGCTGAGATGGGAGGACCATTTTCCTATGTGTAGTAAGGACACTGTTCTGTGTGTGTGCTCTCTACTGGAGGAGAGGGATTCAAAGTCACACTCCATTGACTGGGGCCTGGTCCTGCCTTAAGTCTCAGCTTTTGGCCTATAGGTTCCCTGCCTTTGACTATCTTGAGATTTATCTGAAGAATGTATTATGTATGCATATGAAGAATGTATTATTTGATATGTGAATGACGTGCTGGAATTTCTAAAAGAGAACATTAAGCCGCTAAAAACGTTACCAAGCTCCAGCACTTTTCTGATGAGTTTGAAAAAAACAGAAAGGTATGGCGATGTGGGAGGATGAAAAGGACAGTGGAGGGACTCAGCTGGCGGGCCTTGGTGGCACTTAGGTGGGGGGAAGGGAGGCACCCCAAACAGGACAGTGTAACTCCGTACTCTTCTGCTGAGGCTTTTCTTTTTTACAAGAAACTGACGACTTCCATATTTGCTGTTTGGTAGCTTCTTCTGCACGGTTCCTGACATCCTGGTGCACAACATAGTGATCTTCATGCGGTACGTCTCTTCCCTATTATCCCGCGGCCTGTCAGGACACGTGAGCTTACCGCCTTTGCTCAGGAGGTCCCTGTGTGACCACAAGGCAGAGGCACCTAGCCCGAGGGGACACCTGATGCCTCACAGGCACGGATACAGTAGACCCTTGGTGTTCTCTAGACACAGTGTCCACATGTCCTTCACAAATCACTGGAGTCGCCCTGAGCCATTTCTCCATAGATTGGGGTCTGGTTTAAGTAAACACATGATCCCCTCAGAATCCTACTGAGACCAGTCATGAACAGAAGACTTTCTCAAGATGTGAGTACTGGGGGTTTGACCAGACTTCCTCTCTAGCCACACAAATCACCTCATTATGGACCTTTAGGGTTATTTCTGGAACCGTGACTGTTATATTTGCAAGGGACAAGACTCTGCTGCAGACGTGAAATGTGAGGGGTTAAAGCGGCGTTTCTCAGCCTCGGCGCTGTTAACATTTTGGCCCAGACCTTTGTTGTAGGGGCTGTTCTGTGCATTGTAGGATGTTTCACGGTATTTCTGGCCTCTACCCACTAGATCCCAGTACCAAACGCCCCAGCCCTCAGTTGTAACAGCCCAGAACGTCTTCAGACATTGCCAGAAGTCTTCTGTGGGGTAGAATCATTCCCAGTTGAGAACCTTGTTTAGAGGGTCACCTCCTGGCACAGGATCTCTGTGAGCGTGGAAGGATCTTCTGGCCTCCTGGTTACATCACCGTGAGGCTGTGCCTGGGGCCCTGGATATTGTTGCCTGAACTTGCAAAAAATTTCCTGAGATGTTTTTCTTGCTTACTTCATCCCCCAAACATAATTAATTCTCCTTGGTCTCATTTTCCCTAGAACTTCAGTGAAGATTTCGTACATTGGCCTCATGACCCAGAGCTCCCTGGAGACACATCACTATGTGGATTGTGGAGGAAATTCCACAGCTATTTAACAACTGCTGCTGGTTCTTCCACAGCACCTGCAGAAGAGAGCACAGCATCTGTTCCCAAGGCCGGAGTTCCATACCTACCCCCAGGTGGTGTAAGCAGAGGAGGAATTGGTTCACTTAGCTCCCAGCAAACATCGTCCTGCCCCTTGGGAGGAAACACCTCTCTATGGCACCACTTACGTTTCTCAGAACCAGCAGAATCACTGCCCAGTGCCTAGCCTGTGCCAGCAAATAGTTGGTGCTCAATAAAGGTTTCCAGAATTTAATAGAGATCTTTTCAGCTGTTCTTAGGGTATTATAAATGGAAATCATAAGTTGGTTCTCCATTGATTGGGGCCTGGTTATCAAACCATGGAGTGACGTGGAGCTAGGACTGAGTGAGCCGCAGGCCGTTTTCAGTGCCTCATCTGTGCAGAAGTGGCAGCAGTAAGGGACCATCTGAATACCTAAGAGAAAACAGACCCATTCAAGGTGTGAATTTGTTTCATCTGTTCCCAGAGGCCTGGGAGCTTTTCAGAAAGAAAGAAAATCGTGTGTTGGCTTTTTTTTTTTTTTGTAGAAAGTTAGAATTGTTTTTATCAAGAGTCTATATGGGCTTGATTCACCCTTCATCCATTGGTTGGAACATGGATTGGGGATTTGAGAGAAAAATAAACCCTGCTTTTGATTCATCTGTGTCTCTTCTGATTGCCTGGGTCTCTTTGTAGGCACCTCTGGGGGAACCATGGAATAGTTACCTGCCAAGTGGGTCAGGATGGGATGGGAGGAGAGAGACCGCACCCTGATTGTCCTCCCATTCCCATGAGTTTCTGTCACAGCAAGCAGTCTCATTTCCCCCCATTGAATTGACTCTTAGGGCACGGGACTGCCCTGTTCCGTTCCGGGACAGAGCACTCAGTGCCCCCTGGAGGTTGGAATTGAGTCTTGATTTGGATTGATCCTGATTTGAGGTGGAAGATTTCTTGGGTCATCTTCACCTGCTCTGCCACCAAACGTTAGGCTACAGCCCCAGGATGGCAGAGAATCTCACGAAGAAGCTTGAGTAGTGAGGCGTCGGAAGTCAGCTCTTGCCACAGCACTGGGACCTCAGGAAATCCTACAACAGGTCGGGGCTGGGGTTGTGCATTAGATTTTGTCTCCATTCCCATAGCTTGGTTTTCAATATGTTCTTAATGATTTTTGTAGTCTGAATCTTCAAACTAAGGCTAAGTTTCATGTTTGGCTGACTCCGACCATGATGGAGGAAACCAGAAGCTGAGGCTGGTAACAGTTTTAGTGTTGCTCTGGATCGTGTAGTGATCCGTGTACGTGACAGTGATGACCCATGTGGATTGATGATGGACCATCATCACCTGCATGGAAGCAAATGTGCACCATTCTCGAGAATGTTGCCCTAATCAGAACATGCCCTAAACAGATGAAGATGTTCACATTACTACATTTTCTTTTTAGTTTCCTTATTTTCCAAATAGCCTGTGTAGCATATTCTTCACGGAATTTTGAAAAAGATACTCTGGTACTTCAGTTTTGAAACATTTTTTGTGACCACATAGTAACATTTCTTGCTTTTGATATTATCTCAAAACCCAGCTATGATGTTAGAATGAGAGTGCTCACCTTTTTAAAGCATATAGCAATAAATGTGACGTTATAATACCGTCAGTTCCCGTATCTGTGTATTAGCACCCCAAACTGCACTTTCGGGTGTTCTGCACAGCTTTATTGTAGTGTCTGTCAATTCCTGAACAAATGCCTGGAACATTCTCTCAGCAACCCTGACTAGAAAGGAAGTGGCTGGCTCTAATGTCATTGCCATCACCACTGTGTTCCCAATGGATTGAAGTTCGCAGAGTGTGTCTCTTAGAGAGAGGCCTTGCTAGCTATCTCTCTAGCTTCTGGCGTGGCCTATGCTATGACCTCCTTACCTCAAATTACTTAGACCAGATCACCTGGCTGAAGAGCTGCTGCATACAGAAATCTCCATTCATGTATTTGCTCATCCCAGAAAGTATTTATTGAGCACAGGATTGCAATTGCTGATGCATTTTGTCCAGAGTCATAGCTAGAGTCTAAAACACCATCACAAACCTTTTATGCTCACCAGACCTTAAAAAGGCCACAGTTTACCTCCACCAACTATTCTGCAACCCTAGTTACCTCAAGGCAGGACCTCCTCGATCTCTGGGTCAACTCGCAGGGATTCTAGCCCAAAGTGTCAAAAGAAGTTTTTAAAACAATCAGCCAATTTGGTTAAAGCACTACATGAATCAATAGGATCCCAGGTATTTTCTCTGGGCAAAATAATCCTTATTCTTTGCCTTGATAAGTAAAAGTCTTTATTACCTGGTTAGCAGTCCTTTAAGATTCTGTGTTTTTTTTCAATTGTTTAAAAGGGGACCCATTTCAGAAGTTCTGTGATGTGCACAGGGGACTTGGGAGTAAATCTCAGCTGGAGCTGGGACTGCTGACTCCTAATCCAAAGCCTTTGATGCCAGATACTTCCACAGAGATGAAGAGGCTCAAGAGGGAAAGCCTGGCCTAGCCCCTTGCAATCAGCAAACCGGGTCTGTCCACTCAGTACTGCTGGGGTCGGGAATGTATCTGACAGGTTATTCTGACTAGAGAGACTATCTGCCTTTCTGGGGGCATCAGGGATCACAGAAGTGAGTGACAATCCTTGTTATTCTCACCTTCCCCTCTGGGCCAGGGGAAGACAAGGAAGCAGCACAGGGAGCACAGCCCTGCCAGCCAGGGTGGCGATGTCCATCTGACCCCAGTGCAGGCAGAGGCAGAACTTTCCATGCACTGCCCTTGTGTTTCCTGTTGCTTCATGTTGCAGTGACCTAGGGGGCAGCTGCTATTATTTCTAGGTTTTACTAGGCACTCAAGCAGCAGGTGAACTGTGAAGAATCACCTTGAACCTGGGACTTCTCTTGCAGAAGTCTAGGCTGATGGTCACAATCTACTGAATGTCTTCATTAAGAGTAAGTAGGCTCTGGAGTTTGACTGACAGGTTGGAACAGAGCTCAACTCTCTATAGCTCCATCCAGCTGGGAACCCATACATACCACCTGCCGAACCCATATACACACTCCGCCGACCCTACTTAGTTCTCCTGGTAGGTGGAAGGGTTATTTATTTGAAATTATGAGATGGCTATTCTAATTACGTGTTTTCAGTGACCATGTTTTCATTTTACTCCTTCGTCATGGGCTAGCTCTGGTCGGGTAGTACCTGCTATTGTAGGTTTACATGTATGTGTACACACACATAAACATATATAAACCTGGGTATATGTTTCATGTATTATGATATATAGGTATATATTATTATAATTACCTGGTGATAATTTATATCACAAATTGAGTATTAATATACAAAAAATCCAACAAAAGTATTTTATTTCTATTGTTTAATAGAAAAGCTGTCAGGAGGAAGGAGGAGCAGGGATGGGAGAAGGGGCAGAGAGGGCCAGCCCTCTGGTTTATCAGCTGTGCCAAATATCTGGAAATTTACTTCACAAAATACTACTGCCCGCAACTCTGATTGGTTTAGAGTCTCCCACTCATTACACCATGGCCCAGTACTACAGAAGGGGACAGCGTGCTCATTGTGGCCACCTGTCCAAGTCTTCGAAAGGGAGGGGACACCCGAGAGTAGGAAGAAACGGGAAGCAGCCATGCTTAAGCCTGATGTTCAGAGTCCGTGGAAACTTTAAGTGCAGGCCCACGGGGGGGGGGCAGGAAAGAGGACTATGGGTGGGCCAGGTCACACTTCCGCCTCTCCTTGACCTGAAACTGAAAGTCTTGTGTAGGGACACAAGTGGATCACTCAGACTGACTGTGTGCACTTAACCACGGGCCCCTGCAGGATTCACTCCCCTATCTCCTCCCTTTTCTCGAGGTTGGATCTCCCACCTCTCCCATCCAGCAGGATGCAGCCCACGTGTGGTCTTAGACCCTAAGCTGGCAGGGCATCACCTCTTCCGCTAATGTGCCGTAGAGCTGTGTCCAGCGTTTACCTTCACGAGTAATGCCGTCCCTCTGGCATGCCTCCCTCCCCAATGTCCACCAGTGGGTTTCACATAGTGCCAAGGTTTCCCAGAGAGGCAAGCTTGTGTTTGTGAGAGGTTGCTAACCCTGGCAGCGTGGCTTCGGTGTCCTTACTCCGGGTTGAAAAATCAACAGATGAAGTCCTCAGGACTGCCGTTTGGGCACCCCCGCGGAACAGAGGACTAACCAAACACAAACTGAAGAACCAACCACAAGTCATAGGTACTTTCCAATATCTTTTCATTTTAATATCAGTCGATGTTTTAAAAAATACAGAGGTGTTTGACACAGAATAGCACCATTGAGTAGGACACACAGTTCCTGCGCCCAGCACCTGAAGGGGGGCCTTCTGGCCTGGGCTGGGGGCAGTCACTCAGGGAGTGTTTGACTCACACAAGTTAGTTTCCTGCCTCTGCCTTGACCCGAAGGTCTTACAGGAAGACAATAAATAAATAGAACACCGAGATTTTATTTTGCAGTCTGCCCAGTTCAGGTCTCTTAGAGAGGGGAGCAAAGTCCGAACTGCGAGAGGGTGGGATGAATGGACATCAGGTCAGGTCAGCCATTCAGTGCACAGTCCTAGAGTGACTGGGATTGGAAAGTACTTGGGTCCTCTGGGTTTGCGACGGATTGTGTTGTTTCTGGGTTTGGGTCTTTACAAGAAGCAGACTGGCCCTATGTCCACACCGAATTCCTGCTCAGGCCCTCCTATGTCCATGGGTGCAATGTCAATGATGGGGAGGCGTGAGGTCTTCTGTGACCGGTACTCGATGACAGTCTTGCCCCACTTACCGGTGTGTTTCTAGGGGAGAAAAGGAGGCCCTGTTTAATAGACACCTTGCTACCCCGTTCCAGCTGCCCAGGAGCCCAAAACTGCACAAACTGGTGAGCACTGAGGGGCTCCTGAGACCTCTTCCTGGCTTACCAAAGGCATCTCCACTTCAAAACCGATCCTTAGCAGCAGGGCGCTCCTCCACCCTGCCCTTCACCTCCTTCCCACTCCCCAGAGTGAGCTCCCAACCTGCGACTGCTTATTCACTCTGTACACATTGCCAGAACGCTTCTACCACAGTCACTGAGGACCGTGTAGGGTTTTAGTCCCCTGAGCCGGGGACTGGAGAAGACGGAATGACATGTGCGTCTTCCTCACCTGTCACTCAGCTTATCTTCTCTACATGATCCCTCAAACTCATGCCTCTGATGATCTGTCACTTTCAGACCTGACGGCTGCTGTAGGACGACCCCCAGCCCTGCTCCAGGCAGCCCAGGCACAGGCAGCTCTTCTCTCTGGCAGCCCAGCCAGCCTCACTCACCGTGCAGCCATCCTTCAGGGCAGTGTACGTGAACCTGCTGTTGCCCTCTGCCCGGATCTCCACGTCGTTGGAGCCCTGGATGAGCAGGGCCTTCTTGAGGTTCCCAGCTGCTTCATCCAGGTAGGCAATGCTGTTCTTGCAGTGGTAGGTGATGTTCTGGGAGCCTTCCGTGGACAGCAGGCGGAGGAAGGTCATCTGGACGTTGGCAGTGTTTGGAGCGAGGTGGTCATCTCCATAGCTGAACTGCTGGGACAGAGAGTGGCAGTGTGAGGCCGGGGAGCCAGCATTCAGTGGGACCAGGGGCTGTGGGGGCTGCCAAGAGGGAGCTCAAGGGTGCTGGGACAGCAGGGGGCTAGGTGGACATTTTTGCTTCCAGGATTTGCTTCCAGGAGGGGAGCAAGCTCAGAGGACCTCTTTCCCACCTCCACACAGAAAAAAACCCTTCCTCCTCTTTCCCTCCTCTCAAGCCCAACAGAAAACTGGAGGAAAATGTGGGGAAGGTGCTGAAAGCTCCCAGGGAGAAGAAAAGAAGGAGTCTGAGAAGCCATCTCTGCTCATCACCGAGGGCACCCAGGTGCTCACGTGGAAGCCACCGTTGATGGTTTCTCCAAACCAGATGTGTTTCTTCTCCTTGCTCTTGCTGCTCCACCAGTTCTTTTTGGGAACATTGGCTGGGTTGGGGTAGACGCAGGTCTCGCCAGTCTCCATGTTGCAGAAAACCTTCATGGCGTCCAAGGTGCAGCCCTGGTTGGGATCAATCCAGTAGTCTCCTGCAGGGGGAAGAGGCAGCACCCACGGGGCTCAGACAGGCACAGACACAAAGGCTTGAGAGGGCCAGCCCTGACTAAAAGAGACAGAAAGGCCTACAGGGACAAGGAGTGAGGTTCACACGTGGCCTGAAAGGAGGAGACCTGGGAGGATGCCGGGGCAGGGAGATCTGCATGAGTGAAGTCCAGCCCTCAGGAAGAACACAAGCCAAGAAGGCAGGAGCAGCGCCCAGCTGGCGGGCAGAGTCCACCCTGAGGTCACCTCAGCCAGGTAGCCATGGCAAGACAGGTGCCAAGGCTGCAGCTTCTCTGCTGTGAAATGAGAGAGCAGCCCTCTGGCAGAACCTTCTAGGCCCAGCTCTGCCCTGTACTAGGTGCTGCTGTGCCTAATGAGCTGACTCCCTGCTCCCTGGGGCAGGGGATCCTGTCCTCCAAGCTTACCGCTCTTCCACTCAGGGTGGCAGAGTTTCAGGTCTCGGCAGGTGCGGGCAGGATTCTTGCGGGAGCCCTCGGGGCTGCGGATGCTCTCGATCTGGTTGTTGAGGGACTTGAGCGTGGCATCTACCTCGGCGTCATGCTGTCTCAGGTCACCGGCTGCCTGGTCGGCCCGCATGTACTGCAGGGGGTCAGGGCCCTTCTCTCTCTGGCCAAGGCCAGCAAAGGCGGACATGTCGATGCCAGGGCCAGGGGGACCTGGAGGACCAGGGGGTCCAGGATTTCCAGGAGGACCCTGCAGCAGGAAACAGAGAGATCAGCCAGGATTGTGGGAAAGTGCCCCTCCATGTCCATCCCCATTTGCTAGAATGTACTAGAGTGTCCCTCTTCCAGCCCCATGGGCGAGGCAGAGGTGTAGCAGCCCAGGATGAAGGAAACCACAGCACCATGCTGGTTCCTTCTTGAGCCCCTCCCTTCAGTCTCCCAGCGCTGATCATGAGCCCTGTGAAGCTCTGAGGAGACCTCGGGATAAAAGGTGCCGTCACTGTTGGCTGCAGGCTGAGGCCCTGAGCAACAAACAGCCCAAGCCTCCTGGATGCTGGGGACACCTGGACAGCAGGAAAGGCGTCAGGACACTTACAGCGGGGCCAGTTTCGCCTGATCGTCCACGGGGACCAGGAGGCCCAATGGGGCCAGGGATTCCGTTAGCACCATCTTTGCCAGAGGGGCCAACGGGGCCAGGAGGACCCTGTAGGCGAGAGAGGTCGTGAGGAAAGAGCGGTCACGACAGGGAAGGCTGCAAGTCACTGGGGCTGGGTAGGTGACCGTCCTGACAGCACCAGCCACTCTGCCCCCAATTCCTCACATGCTCACTTAGGGAACCCTGAGCTGGTCTCAATCTGGCCAAGAACCAGCCGGATAGCTCCATGGCTCCCGACCCTCCTAGGCTTCTCCTTGTAAAATGCTGTTACCGGGGTGTGTCTGACAGCTACTGTGGCCTCAGGTGCTTTTCTGGCTGCAGTCACATGAGCCAGTCCTGCCCCCACTGCTGAGTGAGGACCCCTGAGCCCAAGGCTTCCCCAGAAGCAGCAGCGTTTCCCTCACCATGGAAACACCAGGCCTGTACCCTCTGAAGGGCTCCCTCCGTCTCCCAACTCCATGTCACTTACTCTAGGGCCAGAAGGACCAGCAGGACCAGAAGCACCTTGGTCTCCAGAAGGACCCTGCGCAGAAGGAAGAGGCAAAGGGCCGCGGTCAGCACAGACATACCGATCTATATCCGGGGAGTCAGCGGAGCGGCTTTCTGTCCCAGCCCCTTCCCTTTCCACTTCCTCCTCCCCCCCCCAACCCCGCCCTGAGGAAGTCCTGGAAACTGCTTAGGGTGAACTCAAGCTGTCTGGGCAGCATGGGGGGCTCCAGTGGGCTCTGAGTGGCAGGAGGCCTCAGGAAGCCCCACACAGGCGGTGACACTCACAGGGGGGCCGGGCAGACCCTGCAGACCAGTGAAGCCACGGTGTCCCTTCAGGCCTCTCTCGCCAGGCTCTCCAGCCTCTCCTTTGTCACCTCGGGGGCCTTGAGGACCCTGGGAACCAGGCAGACGCAGACTGAGTCAGGTCAGGGCCAGCAGCCCCATCCTGTCCCACCCAGGCCGCTGGGTCCCTGGAACCACAGGGTCCCGGCTGCCCTCCAGGCCTGCCCCGAGTGGGGACTCAGTGCAGGACACTTCGATACTCACCGGGATTCCCCGGGCTCCAGCTGGTCCCGAGGGTCCCATGGGGCCTTGTGCACCCTGAGGAGAGAGTGAGATCAGCGTCAGAGAAATGCCAGGATGAGTGGGGGCCTCCTCTGCATCTGCCCCCAGCTGGGCACTGAGGCCACCACTCCATGGCCCAGAGACCGAGAACCCAGGGACTGCCTTGGAAAAGCCACAGGGAAAGGCAGCTTTTACTGAATTCAGGCTACTCACAGCTTCTCCTCTGTCTCCCTGCTTGCCAGTTGGACCAGAGGGACCAGGAGAGCCGGGGGGCCCAGGGGCTCCAGGGGCTCCCACGGCGCCAGTCTCACCACGATCACCCTGTCAAGAGAGGTCTCCGGCTCAGAGAAGAATATTCCAGAAGAGTCAGGAACAAAAGGTCCTTCCACACTGAGCCGAGACTGGTTCCAACCTGCCACCCCTGGCTGACCTGTCGGGCCCAAGGCCATGTCCTCTCCATCCCACCGCACACACAGACCCCAGACACTCACCTTCACTCCAGCCGCGCCATCTCTGCCAGGGGGACCATCAGCACCAGGGCTTCCCTGGACAAAGGAAAACAAGAAAGCTTTTACAGCTGCTTCCTGCCCGTGTCCCTCTCTGCTCCCCAGCACCCTCTCGACCCCGTCAGAAGCTCAGGCCTCTTCTCTTCTGCCCAACTCACTCACACTTTGGAGCCAAAGCTTCCTCACTGAGTTCCCCTCCTCCTTCCCAGCTCTTGGTCTCTCCCCCATAAACTTCCTGTGTGCCTAGGCTCTTGGGCCTGTCGGCACCCCCTTCTCCAGGGCCCCACCTGGGACTTGCCCTGGCTAGCCCAGCACAGAGACTCACAGAGCCTCTCTCCCTAGTCAGAGCCACCCCAGGGGGTCCCACTGCTCACCTCTCGTCCAGGTTCACCTGCAGGACCGGTCAGGCCAGGAGGACCCACGGGGCCAGGAGGACCTCTGTCTCCAGATGCTCCAGGAGCACCCTGCTTGCCAGGCTCACCCTGCAGAGACAGAGACAAGGACAGTGAGTGTGCACGGCAAGCGCCCCTGCCCAGGGCCCGCTGACCCTTGGGGAGAGGGCAGACAGGACAGTCCTGAGGGTGCTGAGGGCAGCAGAAGCCTTGGCAGGCAGGGCCCAGCTCAGCTGGAGGGAGGGACACCCCACACTCACCGACGGGCCGGGCAAGCCGGGGAACCCTCTCTCACCACGCTGCCCAGGCAGACCAACGATGCCTCTCTGACCAGCCAGACCCTGGGGACCTGGTGGACCATCGGCACCCTGAGAAAGGAGAGATGGGAGATGAGAGCTGACGTGGTCCGGCCTCTTCCCACCCTCTCAGCACAGCTTCTGTGCAGCCCTGGTCCCTGGTACCCCCAAGGCCCCGCTCTGTCCTGCCCGGTGCTCTGAAGCCACTCACAACCCTGCTTCCCGGGGCCTCGGCATGGGCCTGGTGAAGGACTTACAGAGGGACCATCATCTCCAGGCTCTCCCTTCTCGCCAGGGGGTCCAGCAGGACCTTGGAGGCCGGGGTCACCGGCTCGGCCAGGGGGACCGCTGTCTCCTCGAGCACCTTTGGGACCATCTTTTCCAGAAGGACCAGGGGGACCAGGGGGTCCAGGGTTGCCCTAGAAGGAGAAAATGCGAGAAGTGAGGATTCATCTCAGCCTTCCTCATTCAAGCTGTCAAAGCTGCTGTGGCCTCCACGACAGCAGTTTCCCATGTGGGGGCTTCTCTACATCCCCACACTACAGGCAGCTTAACCCCCCAACCCCAATCTACCTCCTCAGCCTTCTAACAGCTCTGGGCAGCCAGCCCCAGCTTCGCCAGCCCCTGCTGCTTTTCTTTCTCCCATCTATTTGGAATCCCTCCTCCCTTCGTCCCCAATCTCCCTTCCTCAGGAGCCGCTCCAGCCCTGCCCCTCTGACCCCTGAGCCTTCTGCTTGCCCCCAGCACCCGCTCCCTCTGCCCAAGGTGCTGGTGAACCTTGACTTCATCACCTCCACTCCCTCCATGCAAACTCCCTGAGAGTGACCCAGGACGTGAGGACTTTCTTTAAAGCACACAGCCAGGTGCAGAGAACATGCTCAAGAAACGTCTGCCCAGGACAAAAGTAATCGTGGCAGCCCTGTGCTGCCCACCAAGCCAGCAGAGCGGCCACCCATGACCAACAGCAGGGCCACAACCCTGCCCCTAGCCACCCTCAGGGGATAAGTCCCCATGATCAGTTAGCTGCTCCTCCCGGGAGCGGAACGGACTCAGAGGAGTGGAGGCCGGCCCGGAGCTCTGCAGACCCTGTCGGGTGCTGGGCCAGGTTATCCGGGCCTGCCTGTGCCTCTCATGCCAGGAGCATCACTTACATTGGAGCCTGGGGGTCCAACGCGGCCAGCAGCTCCAGGAAATCCGGTGGCCCCCTGTGTGGGGAGAGGAGAGCCCCTGAGAACCTCAAGCCCTCAGGAGGTTTGAGATTCAAATGGCATCTCAAAGCTTGGTGTGGAGAGGGCGAGGGCTGCAAAGCAGCAAGTGGGAGCCAGGGAGGGAGAAAGGGCCCCCAGCTCTGGCCATAGAAGCAGGCAAGAGCTGTTCCCCTGCCTCTGGCCCCCACAGTCAGTACTTCAGGGAGCTGGGTAAAGGACCAAGCCTTGGGCTGGGGAATGAGGGACCACTGTCCACCCAGCCCCCAGGCGCCCTCTCTCCCACCTGGCTGTGTGAGGGCTTAGGCTGGGGGCCCAAGCAGGACTGGGAAAAGAAGGGGGTCATCCCCGAACACCCCCCTCCATGGGAGCCTCTGGGGCCGGGCCCTCTGTGTGAGGTGCAGGGTGGGGTGTGAGAGGCCTCACTCACCGGGGGGCCTTGGGCACCTCGGGCTCCTTTAGGACCAGTCACTCCAGTAGGACCCTGGGAGGGTAAAAGGGAGACAGTGAGGCCCAGTGACCCAGGGAAGTCGGTGGGCTTCTTCTGACAATGCCCCCCCCCAGGTTTTCAAAGATGCAGTTTTCTTGGCACTAAAAACCCAGACTGAAGAGCTGCCCCAGGCAGGCCTGGCCCCTCCGCTGCAGGAGACTTGCATTCTAGGAGAAGCTGATCAGGCATCTGCAGAACTGTCAGGCATCGGTCTGGGCTCTGGCTTCCCAGGAAACTTTTCCTGCCAACGCCCCCTCCTCCCCGGGAGACCAGCAGCTTGGTTCTGGATGTCTGTGGTCAGCCTGTCCTCTGTCATTCCCTACACCCCACCATACAGCCCACATGCCACAGGGGGACCACGGAAGCTCCTTCCACAGACATGGAAGTGTCCCCAAGCCTTAGAACCATCCTCTGCCTGTGCAGCCTGCTGGGGCCCAGGAGCCCTTCCCTGAGGAAACAATTCTTGGGGGAGCACTGTGTTACCTGGGGCCCAGGTGCTCCAGAGGGGCCCTGAGGACCAGGGGCACCAGCGTCACCTTTCTGGCCGGCCTCTCCTTGCTCACCCTTGGCCCCAGGCTGGCCATCAGCACCCTGTAATGGGAGGGAAGAAGCAGGCGAGTGAGGGGCAGGCCAAAGCCCCAGAGCTCTTCCAGAAGAGCAGGAGACTCTGTGAGTATGTGTGTCCACCCTGGCCTGGACAGGATGGTTCCATTAGTATGCAGGTGGGAAAGGAGAGGAGAGGAGCATCCATTTCCCTCCCCGACTAGCTCTGATGCCCGAGGGTGCTGGATGTGGAGCTGGCCTGAGTGGAGGGAGCCAGGAGAATAGACAGAGATACTCACAGGAGGCCCAGCAAATCCTGCTGGTCCAGGGGGGCCAGTCTCTCCACGTTCACCCTGTGAGAGAAGGGGGCATGGTGGGAGGTCAGGCCCCGCTGCTTAACCTGCTTCTGCTCTTTTCTGAGAGCTGCTTGGCCCCGCTCAGCCTCCTGTTCCCCAGAGACGGGCAACTGAAAGCAGCCTGAGTCCTGAATGCAGGCAGAGGCTCTGTTAAGCCAAAACCCTCGCCCTGAGTACACCCCAGGGGTGACGTGCCTTCCCACTTCCCTTTCCATCTCTCCTCCCACCCTAGACCCAGCAGGCAGGGAGGGACCCAGTGCCTGGCAGCACGCAAGGCCACAGGGCAGCATGAGGGCCTGCGCTGGCTCCCAGGAACCTCGGGCACAGCGAGGCTGAGAGGGGCACTCACCGGAGCGCCACGAGCGCCAGCACTTCCTGCAGGCCCAGGAGGTCCAACTTCTCCCTAAAGGCCAGGAGGGGAGGAGGAGCCAGGGGTGAGAAGATGGGGAGTCAGAATGGAAGAGGGCACATGCATTCCGGGAGCCCTGCTGGTGGGAAGGGGGCTCCAGGTCCCCCCCACCACGCCCTGGCACAGCCTGCGTTACTGTGCAACCCACACCCGCACCCTCTCGAGGGTCTCTCAAGGGTAAAAGGGAGACAGGCCCAGTGGCCCAGGGAAGTTGATGGGCTAAATGCGCTTTTACCCCCAGGCCAGCTGCTGCCCCAACGACAGGGCACACGGGCAGGGGCTTCACTTCTGAGAGGATCCCCGCTTCACTCCTCACAGCCCAGGCTGGCAGGAGGGTGGCAGTGGCAACTGAGGCAAGACCCAACAGCCTTTGGCAGGAGATAAGAAGGAAACGTGGCAGGGAGAGGAAAGGAGCTGGGACTCACCTTCTCACCGTTAGCACCAGCCGGGCCGGGGGGGCCAATGGGACCTGTCAGGCCCTGTGGGAGAGCAGGTAGAAGTGAGGGAGGCGGGCTGAGCTGGCCGAGCAGGTGGGGCCCCACACCCAGCAGAGCTTGGTGTGCCCTCCCACAGCCACCAGAGCTCCCACTCACCCTCTGGTCCCAGCTCGACAGAGAAGTCCCTGCAGTTGCCCAGCTCCACAGAGACACAACCCGGGACCCCACTAGCAGACTTCCCAGCCCCCTCCCCCATCTGCTGGGTGCAGGGCTAGGATCCCACCCCCGGCAGCCGCATTCACTTACTCGTCCACCATCCTTTCCAGGGGCTCCCTCGGGGCCTTTCTCACCAACATCACCCTGGAGGAAGAGAAAACCATCCGCCTCAGCAGGGCACCCCAGGACCCCCAGGGCTGGCTCAGTCCCACCCAGGCTGGGGCTCTAGGTAGAGCCCAGGCCCTGCCAAGAGGGATTTGCTGTGGTTGAAGGGTGGGTAAGGAGGGGCAGGGGCGAGATGAAGGGTCATGGGGAGAGCATGTCACTAAAAGGCAGGGAGCTTTGAAAGGAGTCTTCAAGCTCCTCAAGCAGGGCTAACTGGGACCCTCATCACCAGGTGCCATGAGGGAATGGAAGGGAACACCAGGGGCAGGAGGGTGGCGAAGTCACAGCTTCAGTGAGGCCGAAACCCCGGCACTTACCCTGTCGCCCTTGGGCCCAGCAATACCAGCTGCTCCCCTCTCGCCGGGCATTCCCTGAAGACCTGGAGGGCCCTGAGCCCCGGGGGGGCCTGCTGGGCCAGATGCACCCTGCGGAGGGAGGTAAGAGGGAGTCTGTAGCAGGCAGCACCTCCCCCGAGCCCCTGTTCATGGAACCTGGTAACCAGAGCCCCAAAGCCCTCTTCCTTCCCTTCCTCCCATGCAGACCTCCTTCCCAGCTCCGTTTTCCACCCCCCGCTTCTATTCTTCATTCCTCCTTGGCCTGTCCCCCTTCTTCTCCCTGCTCAGTGGGGCTTCCCAGAAGGCCCCCACAGGACACAGCCTCACTTACTTTGGGACCATCAGTGCCAGGAGTGCCGGGGAGGCCACGGGGACCCTGGAGGCCCTGGGCACCGGGAGAGCCACGTTCACCTGGGAAACCTCGTTCACCCTGTGGCAGAGACACCAAAAAGCAATCAACCAAGAGCAGTGGGGGAGAAAGCAGGGAGGTGGGGAGGGGTAGGACCCAGGACAGGCCCAAGAAGGCCGCCCGCAGTGGCCAACGGGACACTCACCCTGGGACCCACGAGGCCAGGGGCTCCAGCTTCACCAGGAACACCCTGAAGAACAAAGAAAGATGTGTGAGGGTGAAGGGTTCATGTCGCAGACCCTGAACAATCCTCCACGGCAGGGCTGAATATCCCTCCTCCCATGAGGGTCAGAGCTCAGACTGTGGGTCCAGAACATCCCCAGGCCTCACAGGGCTCCCCGTGCCCTCCTGCCCTTGCCTCCTAGGCCTCAGAAAAGACCTTCCCATCTAAACAGGCTGCAGGTTCAAAGCTCCATACTCACCTGGTCACCTGGTTTTCCACCTTCACCTGGGGGACCAGGAGGGCCAGGAAGTCCCTAGAAGCCGAAGTGACAAGTGTTAGCAACGGAGTGAGTTTGCTGCCCCATCCCCCAGGGAGGCTGGGTATAGAGCAGACAAAGGAAGGCGGCAGCAGCAGTGAGAGCCAGAGTGCAGGGAAGGCTCCGTGCCTGGCATCCTACCCATGGTGCCTGCCGCTCCCCAGAGAGCCCTGGGCACAGCAAAGGACGGGACAGAGAGCCTGGTCCAGACACCTACCTGGAACCCAGATGGCCCAGGAGCACCCTGCTCGCCTCGTTCACCAGCAGGTCCCTGCAGAGAAAAAGAAAAGGTGAGCTGAGCCAGTGTTTCAGAGAACCTGAGAGCCACAGTTAGTGCGGTCCAGGGGGAGGTCAGCAGAGTGGGAAGGGCAGCATTTTCCTTCACTGCTCACACAATGTGTGCCTGCCTCCCTGCACTCGCATCAGCCACCCACACTCCCCTCCACCAAAGTGGGTCCACACAGCCTCCTGGGACGCCTGCCTCAGCTCAGAGCGGGTCTGGTGTACCAGCTCAGCTCACATCCACACCTGTCAGCCCCATTAATGGATAGACCTGTGGTCCACCCCTCCCACCCCTCCCAGCCCCTGCCCCCGGGGCCACCTGGGGAGGCTGGACAGGTACTTACAGCAGGGCCAGGGGGTCCAGCAGCACCTGTCTCACCATCTTTGCCAGGAAGACCCTAAGAGAAGATAAAAATACAATGCAGTGACATGCTTTGCTTCCCTCTTGCAGTCCCCTAGGACTGGGCAGAGGCACTTTTGGCACAGAGTTTCCAGACCGCCACGATTCCCCAGCTGAACTCCATTTCCACTCCTTCCCCAGCCTTCCTTCCCAGGTCCTGCCTTTTCTTAGCTGTTTTCAGCACGGAAGCCTTCCCAGCTTCCTGGCCTGCTGACCAACGGCAACCAGAAGTGTCCCTGTCTAGACACCCAAAGGGCCCAGCCAGTGTGGGGCTCAGCCACAGGGATCAATACTCAGCACCGAGGGGTCCCAGGACCACGCCACGGGAAGGCCATTCCCCTGTCCTGCCCGCGGATGCCCCGCCAACACCAAGCCACGGGCAGTGGGGAAGGATACTTACTCTCAGACCAGGAGCACCAGGCAGTCCCTTTTCACCAGCTTTGCCAGGCTCACCCTGGAGGAAAGAGAGTGCAGGACCATGAGACAGATGGTTTGGGAGGGCGTGGGGGGCACAGCGGGCTGCAAGGACTAAGGCTCGGGGCCGCATCCTGATGGACAGCCAAGGATAAAGCCAAGCACCAGCCCTTCTCTTCTGTTCAGAGGCCTTAATGGCAGCCAGCCTGCTGAGCACTGCCCCATGGAACAATGTCATGGCCGCAAGGCCCCAAGGCTCTCTGGAGTCCTGGATTTCCCCCAAATCACATGCAGACCTCCATTGCCACCCATGGCACAGGAGCCCCACTCATTACTTTCCCTGGCTAAACCCTACTCAGGACCCAGCCCTTTCCCCAAGAGGGCAGGGAGGCAGGTAGCACCCCATGGAAGGAAAAGGAAGAGTAAATTATTACTTACATTGGCACCTTTGGGGCCAGGGAAACCCATGACACCAGGCTGCCCACGAGCACCCTGAGGACCTGGAGGTCCAGGACGACCATCTTCACCAGGGGCCCCCTGAAAGAGAGAACACCATCCTCAGAACACAGACACTGACCACTTCGAGCCATCCAACATCTGCTAAGAGCCTACATGGCAGGCCCAGGACTAGGCACCTACCACACGTGCTCAGCATCTAGGACTGACCACACCTCACCCATAGGCCTGTCTGCAACAAGGCGCCGCTGAGTTTAGAAAGCTGCCTCAGAAAGTGCACACACAGTGTCGCCATGCCCCCAAGGATGAGCCCCGAATTCATAAGGGGGCGGGATTTTCAGCGCTCACGGCTACTGCACAGGCTACATCTGGCCCCACTGCCTACTGTCTATCCCCTACCGCGATTCTCAAAATTCACAGTCCTCCAGGCCTCCCCAATTCCATCTCTCTTTTCCCTCGCCTCCCCAGGGAGATCCCCCCACCCTCCCAGCAGCCCTCAGAGGACAGACTTACAGAAGGGCCAACTTTGCCTTGAGGACCAGCATCACCAGGGCGGCCAGTCAGACCCTTTGTTCAGGAGGGAGAAGAAGGTGGTGTCAGGGACCCGCCCCAGGACCTCCCAATCCTGGTAGTGCAGGGCTGGAGGGAGCCAGCCAGGAAGGGCCTGAGGGTCCACCCAGAGTCCGAAGCCAAGGGCAACAGCAGCTCTGCTACTTACCCGGGCTCCAGGAAGGCCAGGTTCTCCGGGACGGCCAGGGTCACCGTTGGCTCCCTTGGGGCCAGCAAGGCCACTGGGCCCTCGCTCTCCAGGGGCTCCCTACACAAGGGTACACATGGAGTCAGTGGGACACCACGTGACCAGGGATGCAGGGAGGGACCGCAGCCCTCTTCTCCCACTCACCTTGGGACCTGCCAGACCATCTTGACCTGGGAAACCGCGGTTGCCAGGAGCACCCTAGGGAGCCACAGGGAGGAGAGGCAGTGAGTGAGGATATCCCCTAACCCAGCCAGGCTCCAACAGGTCCATCTCCAACCCCAGTTTCTGGGGAACAGTAGCCGCGGCCTGCAGGATTCTCAGAGGTTAACTTCTGGAAGCTGTTTCCCTTCCTGGGAAGAGCTCACACTATTTAATGTCAGCACAACTGAGGAGGATCAGGCTCCCTCTCCCTGTGGTGTGGACGGAGAAAGCTGAGGAGGGTGTGTGGGGAAGTCATGGGACTCAGCAAGAACACGGAAGGACTCCACTTCCCTCTAGAGGTCACAGCCCCTGTGAGATGGAGCCTCCTCATTTACTTACTCTTTCTCCAGGGGGACCAATGGGCCCAACGCCACCGGGCTCTCCACGGGCACCTCTCTTGCCTTCTTCACCAGCGGGTCCAGGGGCTCCCTGGGGGCCAGCGGGGCCCTGAGGACCAGCAAAAAAGAGAAACAGAGTGAGCCTTCACCTAGCCCCAGAGCAAGCCTCAACTCAGCATATGAAGCCTTGGCATCTGTTTCGCATGGGTGTGGGGTTGGGGAAGAGCAAAGGGAAGGGAGAGGGTGTAAAGATCAGACTGGCCAAGCCAAAGATGGGAGCTGAAGCTACATCGGGGCCTTCCCAGCCCTGTTAAGTCTCCTCCAGGTACAACCCGAGAGGACTGGGGGATAGAGCCCTGGAGGAGGCAGGCGGTGGGGCTGAGGCCTGTGCCCTGTAGAACAGCAGCAGAGAAGACAAAGGCTTGGGGGAGGATACTCACAGGTTCTCCCTTGGGGCCTTGTTCACCTTTGAAGCCAGCAATACCAGGTTCACCCTTGAAAAAAGAGACAGTTCCTCACACGGGGTTCTTCCAAAGAGCCTGCCCTGCCCCAGAACCCCTATTCAAGATGCTCGGTTGGAAGCCGCTGTGAGGCCAGGGCAGGATAGCATGGGAAAGAGGGGTGATGGGGTCTGACTCCAGAGATGTCAGTGGGACTTGGGGGTCACTTTGGGCTCTTACCGTCTGACCTTTCGGGCCCAGAGGACCAGTTGCACCTTGAGGGCCAGGAGGACCCCGTGGCCCAGGGAAGCCAGGAGCACCGGCAATGCCAGGAGCACCCTGTTGGCGTGAGCAGAAGGGAGGGCTGTCAGGAGAGGGGCAAGGCAGGACCGGGCTCGCTTGGGGAGCAAAGTCCAGGGCCGACACTCACAGCCGATCCTTTGGCTCCAGGAATTCCATCTGTTCCAGGGTTACCCTGAAAAAGGAGACAGTGTCAAATTAGCAGCAAAGAAAGAACCCCAACCACCTCCAGCCCTCCAGGGTACAGATCCAGGGAGCGGGGACAGATGCTGTCCATTTCAGGGGCATTCCCATAAGTGTTTCAAGGGGAAGATGGGATAGAGGGAGAGACATCTAGAGATGGGGACAGGCATTGGGCCAGAATGAAGGTTTGGTGATTGGAGCCCACAGCTGTCAGAGCAAAGTACAGAGTCAAGAGTTCCAAGGCCACAGACCCCAGACCCCCCAGGCCAAAGACAAGCTGCACTCACAGAGGCACCAGCAGGCCCAGGGGACCCAGGAGTGCCGGGTTCACCACGAGGACCTTGAGCCCCTTCAGGACCACGGGCACCAGTGGGGCCGGCTTCACCCTGGGAAGAGACAGGGAGGATGAAATGAAGAAGGAGGGGACACACACCTCTAGCGGGTGGGCAGCAGCGCCGGGCCAGCTCAAGCACGACACTAAACTACACACAGGCACCCAACCCTGCACCTGAACACGCGCATTCACACGCAGCTCACACTGCCGTTTCTGTCCCTGTCCGACTGAGCCGATGAGCTGATAACTTCCCACGCCTGCCCCTCTGCTGCTCACCTCCTCTCCACACGCCATGGCACAGCTACGTGCTACAGCAACGGGCAACCTGCAGCTCCATCGACATCAGAAACGCGTGGGCCGGGCCCTGCCACCCTGGCACTGTGGGATGATGGATGGATGCACTCTGCTCCCCACCTCCTGTTTTTCTATCGTATTGAGGAACTAAGGTCCCTTCGGAGTCTCTGAACAGCTCAGCTCAGAGCACCACCTCACTCCTGCCTGGACTAACGGGGAACGGTGACACCGGGGCTCGGGCCCCAGTCTGTTCTCAGTAAGCCAGAAAGCCAAGGCAAAAGAACAGGGGGACTCAGCCCCTCCCTGCTCTCAGTGCGGCCCAATTCCCCCCGGGAGGCCTCAGCAAGCTCCCTCCCCGCAAAATGGCTTGTGCTTTTGCTTTCCTTTTTTCCTGAAAATTACAACCCACTCTGGATGGCTGCTGACCTGGGGAGAGGGCAGAGCCTCCTCAGGTTTCTTCTCAGACATTCCTGCTTCACTTTGGTAACTGTTATTTTCCAAAGGTCAGCCCCCCTCACCTTCCGCTGTCCCTCCTCACAATGGGTCTCCTTCACCCGGCTCCGGACCTCAGACACTGTCTGGTTGCCATGGAAACCCCCGGAGGGGGAAAAGCAACCTGATGCCAGTGACACACGAGGCTCCTTATTCATTCCCAGGGACGTTCACACTGGAATCCCTCCTGGCTGCCTGGCCTGCCCCTGAACTGGCTGGCCTCCCACTGGCCTCTAGTAATCCTTCAGAGAACTCCATTAACGTGGCTTGGAAGAGCCAGGCGCCCCAAATGAAGCAGAAGCCCGGAGGGGAGCAGGGCTCCCTGCCTGTGCCCTCCTCCCTGCCCAGTTCCCTCCAGCGCCCTTCCGGGCCTCGAGCTTCCCCAGCTGTTGGGTCTCCTCCAGGCTTGCTTTCCTTCGCTGCCACTCCTGGCCTTCTGCCCTTGCCAGGCCTCTGATGAATCCCTGTCTTCTTCTCTCTCTGCCTTTCCCCACTCCAAAGTTGTAACTAGATCTTCCACATTTTATCTTCTGTCTAACTTTCCCTTCAGGTGAGGCTGTGAGTGCCTGGCTTTTTGCCCCACCTGGATGGAGTGGGCAGTGGGTGGGGTGGTGGGGAGCTCCTTCTCTTGTTGAGGGAGCAGTGAGCAAAGGTTACGGGGAAAGGACAGCTTCTCAGCACCCAGCAGTTCCTGACTGCACAACAGGGCACGTACCTTGGCTCCAGGAGCACCAGGGAAGCCAGGACCACCGGCAGGACCAACGGGACCCTGGAGAGAAGTGGCGGATGGGAAGAGATGAATGCCGGTTCTGGCCTCCAAAGCGAGGCACCCACACCTCACACCCCTTCCCACCTCTGCACTGATTTCACTCTCTACCCACTGTGGCTAAAAGGCCTTGGATGAAAGTTATCCCCATTGCCAGCATCCCCAGGAAACCTGGCCTGGCTTCAGAAGGCACAGCAAGTCTCTGACTACATCTGTGTTGAGAGCAACAGTCCCTTGACCGCCTCCTCAGGAACGACTGCTGCAAGGGTGGCTGAGAAGAGTGAGCCCATGCTCCAGAGCTTGCCATCAACATGCTCAAGTGATATTTAAAGACTATTTTTCCTCTTTCTCCCCGCTTTCCAGCAGACATCGGAGTGCTGCTGTGGGTGCACCCAACCATCCCTGCAGACTTCACGGGGCTGCTTAGTAGGACTTAAAGCACAGCAACCACAGTGACCTGCTGAGGATGACATGAACTTACCGGAGGCCCTGCAGGGCCTGGCTGACCATCGTTGCCCCGGGCACCCTGTGAGCAAGGAGAAGGAAGCAGCCATGAGAGGGGCCCACAGCCCTGCCCATCCCTGCTTCTGGCCCACCCTCACAGAAAACCAGGGAGACACTGTGCCTGGGGCGTCCCAGGGCTGAGCACGAGGATAGCAAGGTGTAGGCTGCAGCTTTGGTGTCTGTGTGAATGGGTGGCCAGAGGACAGTAGTGGGCTTCTTCTTCTAATCTTTTTTTTTTTTTTTGAGACAGAGTCTGGGTCTGTCACACAGGCTGCAGTGCAGTGGTGTGGTCTTGGCTCACTACAACCTCCGCCTCCCGAGTTCAAGCAATTCTCCTGCCTCAGCCTCCTGAGTAACTGGGATTACAGGCACGTGCCACCACGCCTGGATACTTTTTTTGTATTTTTAGTGAAGATGGAATTTCGCCGTGTTGGCCAGGCTGGTCTCGAACTCCTGACCTCGCGTGATCCCATCTTGGCCTCCCAAGGTGCTGAGATTACAGGCATGAGCCACCGTGCACGGCCTCTAATCTTAAACAAAGCTTAAATCATTCCCTCTTCCCTTCAGCTTCAGTTCAGACCCGAAATTCCCTAACTTCAAGGCCAAGCGATTATTTAAGGAGTCAGAGAACTGAGTGCAAAGAAATGAAACAGCCCTGTAGACTCTGCTTGCTGCCTGCTCAGCAGGAGGCGTTTTCAAGGCTTGCTTAGCCTCTCTGGTTAAGGCTTGGTTCAGGCCTCCTACTGGTTGGCTCCAGGCTGCCTCTTCTCTGTCCCATCCGCAGGCAACCTACTCTTACGGAAAATAAAGATGCTCACAGATGTCTCCCACTGGCTCCCTGATGGGGCAGGGCACCGGCCACAGCTCAAAGTCTACGTCTGAGCTCATACCCTGAGAGGCTTTGGTTTACAAAGCAAGGCAAGGTTGCCAGCTCCTTCTCTAGGACTGGACTTGGAGGAGTTTTTCCCCGAGTTTGTGGTGACACCCCTCGAATTCTCTCTCAAGTTTCCTTAGGGCCCAGGGAACTCTACCCAAACTCTGGAGGCCACAGGCTAGGTGGAGCTGGGCCTAAGGCCTGACTGAGTAGGTCAGGAAGGGACCTTTCCCTGCTGAGTCTTGCCTGCCAGTCTCTGCCTCTCCTTAGAAGCTAAAGGAGAAGGATGCTTTAGGGTGTTTTAAATATAACTCAACTCTTCTTCCCGCTGGAGCCCATTTCTCCTGACTGAGACTCTCCAGACTGGCATTTAAGAGGAAAGCAAGAGAAAACTTAGAAAAAATGTCAGCAGGAACATAAAGCTTCAGGGTTGGCCACAGCCCCTTGGGCTGGCCTGGCACTGCGGGAAACTGTTCCTTGGGAAGCTCTGGAGCACCGTCCCTCCAGGGGTTGGCCAGCAGGGAGGCCCACGCTGGGCCTAAGCGAAAGAGAGCTGCCATGCTTCTCTGAGAGGCCAGAGCTAGGCTGGCATCTGCCACCTCTCCCTGCAGCAAGCCTGGAGAGAGGACGTAGTCAGGCCCAAGGGAGGGCACATGACCACAGCAGGCAGACGCCAACCCAGCCCGGTCTGCAGCCCAGCCTTGACAGTGGACCCACACTCGGGTCTCCGTGAGCCTGTCCTGTGTCTGGGGCCTGCACACCCCAGACACGGCACAGCCACCTTCTGGAAGTCAAGGCTAAGAAAACTGCAGGGAGGCCACAGAGCGGAGGCCTGGCAGAGCAGACTCCAGAGAGGAATCTGATGGGAGGGACGAGAGAAGGGGAGCAAAGAAGGGCTCAAAAGCAAGGTTGTCAGCCTCCTACACCAAATCCTACACACGCTGCCAGCCTAACTACCGTGGGGACAGGAGCCAGCAAAGAGAACCGAGAAGCAGGGCTGCTGTGCCCAGGAGGGAGGGGACAGGGACAGGGATGGAGCTTGTCTTTAGCCCATGCAGACGGAGGCCACTGCAGCTCTGAGCCTCGCTGAAGGCCACGAGCCAACGTCCTGCTAATCTGTAGAAACGGCAGCGTTTCTTGGCAACCCCAGTGCTCTCTAATCCCCTCACGCAGAGTGACCCTGGGGCAAGGCACTTCAGCAGCTCTGGCTGTCAAAGGGGGTCCGGCTGCTGCTTGTTTCAGTGATCTGCCATTGAGGGAAACTTCTGCCAGACAGACACATTGGCTGGAAAGCAGCACGACGGAGTGAAGCTGATTGATTTTGGCCAGCCCTGCAAGGACCTGTGAGGAGGGGCCTCAGAGCTTGGGTGGTGGGTATGAAAGCAGCAGAAAGCATAATCTTTCTTAAACACGCTTTTCATCGCATCACTCGCCTGACCAGGCGCCTACAAGGACTCTCTATTGCTAAGGGATCAGAGCTAAACGCCTCCGTCTGGCACCCTGCACCCTCCATCAGCTGCCAATCTCCTTGCCCTTAATTTCCCACATTAACTAGAGGCCACCAGAGTCTGAGGCTGCAAAGCGTCATTTATCTTAAGCTATTTCACCTTTCTATGTCTTGGTTTTTTTCAGCTCTAAAATGGAGAGAATAGAACCACCTCTGAGGATGTGGGAGATTAGATTTGGTAAAGCATACAGGGTATTACACACAGCACATGCCTATGGAATGGTGGCTCCAGTACCACAGCATGACATCACTCACAGCAGCAGCAGCCCGCATAAAGCCCTGTGAGCTGATGCTCACCTGTTCCACTTTTCCAGGGCATCTGAGCAACCAGAAAGAACAGAGTAGCATGGTGGTACTATAGACAGCTCAGTCTGTCTGGCAACTCCAACTGGATTGCCCAGGGAGTGGGTGGCGGCTGTGGAAGGGATTACCTGATAATCCGGACTGGTTAAGAGAATCCTGCTGTCACCCACCACGCTCCCACTCCCATCCCTCCTCCTTCACCTGTGCAGGCTCAGCCTGGGAATTTTCGACGGGCACACTCAGGGTGAATTGTCAAAGAATGATACTCCCTACGCCTCAAGGGTTTGTTTCAAGGGTCAAGAGAAACAAACCTGTAAACTCTAAAGTGCTCAACAAAATGGTGGTGTTTGGCTTTGTCAATTACTCACCGCGGCACCAGCAGGGCCAGTCCGTCCTCTTTCACCTGGCAGACCACGAGGACCCTGGAACACACACCGGAACAGCCTAAGCATGAGTCGGCTCCACAGCGCTCAGAGTGACCATTTCTACCAGCAGGCCCTTCGCAGATAGCAGCAGAGCGGGAGGGCGGACGCACACACCCAGGAAACCAGGCCCTTCTGCTGGTGCTGCCTCCCTGGCTGGCCAGGGCTCTCAGACCACACCCAGCAGTTTTCTGACCAGGCAGAACACATGATGCTCCTGTTCTACCTGTTGGGAACCTGGTTACAGCCACATCTCACTCCTTGCAGTAGATGAGCTTTACAAAATGTTGACAATCAACAGAACTTTTTAAAACGGAAGCATCTTCAGTGTGTTAACATGGCTATTTTAAGGAAATGGCGAAATCGTAAATCATCTACCTAATGCATTTTGCTTTTTACTCACAATCACGTGAAATCTACAGCACTGAATATGAACTTTGCACAAAGGGAGCTCTTTGCAGCTATGTGATCGTCTGAAGGGTCTAAGCCTTCCTGGGGGTGTCCATACTTACCATCGGGCCCGGAGAGCCGTTCTCGCCAGGGGAACCACTCTCACCCTGGAAAAATGACACAGAGGATCAGTGTCTGGGACCCCATTCTCAGCCCCCAGAAAACTCCTAGGGAAGACACCAAAGGCCTGATCCTCTCGGCTCAGTCTGACACAAGCTTCGTGTTAGCACCGTCTCTCCTGTGAAGGACAATGCTCCCAGCTCTCCAGGCCTGCTGTTGGCCCATCAGGATGTAGGGCTGGTGTTCCAAGCCAAGGCTGTTCTGCCAAGCTAGCTCTACCGAGCTCCTCGGCACCTTCCTGGCTAGGAAGATGGGCTCCTTATGGTCTCCCTCCTCCCCATCCCATTGCACTCTCTGGCATCTCACCTTCACACCAGGGGCGCCAGCCTCTCCCTTAGCACCGTCCAGGCCCGGATAACCCTAGGGAACAAGAGAAAATGTTCAATCACACTTCTGGGAAACCCAAGTTGGAAGAAATGCACACGCTCAGAAGTGCTCTTCTGTGCCCCCAGGCATCTCTTCCTTCCTGCCTCCTCACCCGAGATACTTACTCTGTGACCTTTGACACCAGGAAGGCCTGGGGTTCCTGGGAAGCCGCGAGCACCCTGCAATCCAAAGTGGAGATGTTCGGGGTACAGAGTAAAACAACAGGGGGAAGCTGTCCTGGGCTGCAGGGGGGCCTCCAGCTCCCTCGGGCTACCAGGGTGTTGACCAGAGCGTGGTCTGGAATCCCCGCACTGGGCACTTGGACAGCAATTTTGGTAAAACCCAGATCCCTGCTCCCCGTACCCCCATTTATGCAAAGTGGTATAAATAACAACAGCCCAGCCTCCCTCAGGAGCCGGAGTGAGGACCACACAACATGGTCGTGGTAGATAAAGGGGCTACTGGTGTTTCATCTCTGAAGTGACCTCATTGAGCTGGATGTGCTGGGTTTAAGGTCACAGGAAAGGTGACACGGGCAAAGATCCCTGAGGCTGGGAGAGGTGGCATTTACCTGAGGACCTGGCGGACCTCTTTCACCAGCTTTTCCAGGTTTTCCAGCTTCACCCTGATGGGAGAGAGAGAAACCCCAGCTTCCTCAGAGACCCAGCAGCGCAGTGGGGGCACCCCAGAGGGCTTCCCTCCTTCCAGCCATCCATGTCTCTTTGCCCACTGGCTCACTCATCTCCCTCACTTCTTTCAGACTCCACGTCCCTGGGTGCCTTTCATGGGTCATGATTTCTTCTTTTGGACACATGCATGGCCCATGGGCAAGCTCCTCTGCCCTCACCAGCCTTTAACTTCCCCGAGAGGCTTTTTCTCTCCTCTCCTGGGCTCTGCCGACTGGACACGCTCTAACCTCAAGAGACTTTTACTGTCTCATGTTATTCATAGAAATAGCCCAAGAGGTGCCAATTCTTGTCTCCTCATTTGGTTTGCCTCCTTTGTACACATCCTGACTCGGGCTGAGCTTTTTCTAACTCATTTACAATTAAGATAATGCTGAGTTGTTGAACATTTTTTTCTGTGTTTTTCCTTCTCTACATCTCTGCCTTGTGCTTTTTTTTCCCTCCCTTCTCTCATTTCTCAACTTCCCTTCCTGGGGCTAATGATGTTTTAATTATTTCTCTTCGCCTTGGATCCAAAGCAGTCCCCAGGGAACTTTTCAGCACAGACACAGCGGCCATATAGATAGGAGATGGCGTCAGGCTTGGGAACGCTCAGTCTTGCTCCTCAGGACACCTCCACCCTGGGTGCCTCCCCGTCACTCCGCCAAGCACACACCCTCTCCAGACCCTTTCAAAGGAGGCAGCTCCTCATTTGTCTACTCATGTATACTCACATCATCACCAGGCTTTCCAGGGGGACCAGGAGGACCACGGGGACCCATGGGACCCTACAAACAAAGGAAGAGAGTTTAAGAGACGGTTGAGCGGGAAGACACCTAAGGAGTGGACAAAACTTTGAGATCGTAGTTTTGGAAGCCAGTTCTCCTAAGAAGAAGAACGATGGAAAGGTCAGAGCAAAGGTGCAGAGATCACAGTGGAAGGCAGCAGACAGCACAGGCTGGGGTGACCCAGAGAGGGTGCTGTTAGGACAGTCCCTGCTGGTCCTTGCCACATTGGGCTCTCTGTCAGAGTTCCTCCACAGCTAGGAAGTTGACATCTGGATTTCCTTGGGGCCACTGATTGTGGGAAAGAGCTGGGCAGAGCCTGGGAGGGACAGCAGCTGTGGTCCCAGTGGTCTATCATTAGAGGCTCCCCAGGAGAGGGGACAGGCCATGCCAGTACTCACAGAGACGCCAGGTTCACCAGGTTCACCAGGATTGCCTTGAAATCCTTGAGGCCCCTAAAAAGTAAAATGAGGACACCAGGTCACCCCCTATAAACTGCTAAAACATCATAGTGCTTGGGAACCGTCTGCAACACCAGGGAGGAGAAAAGACTTGCAAATACTTACAGGAGCACCTGCAGGGCCTGGAGGTCCTCGAGGTCCCATGGGGCCCTGCATTGGAAGAGAAAACGAGGGGTTTACTGGACATGCTTCCCCAGCGGCCTCCAGTGTGCCATCTTCTCCCAGCCAACAGCCCAGACAAAGGACAAGAAGTTACTCTGTGGGCAGGGGGCCTAGAGTGGCTGCTCCCTGCCATTTCCCACTCCCCACGCAACAGTCTATTTTTATTTATGGGCACCATTTGGACAGAAAAGCTGGCCTTGCTTTCTCCTGGACAGCAGCCATGTTTACTAAAGTCTGAGTTTCATTTAGCATGTGCCAAGTCAGAGCTGCAGGGCTGAGATTTCCTGCTGGAAGTCTGTGGATGCTGGAGAACAGTAGCTGCTGTCTGCATTCTTCAGTTCTCATTCCAAGAGCAATAGCAACTGGTCTTCTAACAGATCAGCCTATATGCATCTCCCCGTCTTCATTCTTCTTAGTCACTCCAGCGCGTCATTAAAAGTGGCATCCATTGCCATTAAAAACCAAATGCTTGGGCCAGCTGAATGAGAGGTTACATAACTACGGAGAAGAGCTGTTCTAAGCAATTATCTGCAAAGCAGAGGTTGTCAGACTCTCTGGCTCTGCTAAGGGCCACCTCCTGCCATTTTGGCTGCAAAGAACTGGGGCCGGGCGCGGTGGCTCACGCCTGTCATCCCAGCAACTTTGGGAGGCCGAGGCGGGTGGATCACGAGGTCAAGAGATCGAGACCATCCTGTTCAACATGGTGAAACCCCATCTCTACTAAAAATACAAAAAATTAGCTGGGCATGGTGGCGTGTGCCTGTAATCCCAGCTACTCGGGAGGCTGAGGCAGGAGAATTGCCTGAACCCAGGAGGTGGAGGTTGCGGTGAGCCGAGATCGCGCCATTGCGCTCCAGCCTGGGTAACAAGAGTGAAACTCCGTCTCAAAAAAAAAAAAAAAGAACTGGTGTCTTTTCTTACCATTGGTCCTTGCATTACTCCCATCTGGGCACCACCGGCCTTGTCATCAAATCCTCCAGCCATCTGGGCAGCAAAGTTCTGCAAAGAAACCCGACACCATCAGGAGGGTGAAAGTCCTTGGTCTTCCCTACTTGGCCAGGTAAGCTCTATCTGAGTAAAGAACTCTGCTGAGACAAACTCCGATAGTTGGAGACTAACCTACCATTGACCAGAATTAGCCTGGAAAATAATTTTGGGAATGAATTATTAGAGGACAGTGGCAAAATCATTTCCCTGGAAGGGAAAGTGTTATTTGGAGAAGTATCAGTTCCTTGCATTTCATTTTATAAAATTATTTTTACATTCTAAAACATGACAGATATTATTTAACATATATTGAGAAACATAACTAACCCTTCTAAGGGTGTTCTTTATCCTTTAACACTTTAATGCCTAGCAAAGGACTAAAATCAACAGTGCTAGACTATTTTAGCAAGTGATGGAGTAGGCATCTGTGAGCCCATTTATGTTTAAGAATGTCAAACACAGCAAATGTCAAAATAGCAAACCTGCAAAAACTAGGCAATCATATAATTTGTTGATTGGTTTGATTCCAAAATTGACCTTAGCCACACACCTTCACTCAGTGGAGCTCTTTCATGAGAGTGAATAGTTGCTTGGAATGTACTTGGCAAGGACCAAGAATAAATGTCTTCCAAGGACAGTGGTCACTCTTCTTCCAGAGAAACACACATGCCCAGTCATTCTTCCTCCTAACCCTTACACCCACCCCCCAGAATCAACCACATGGTGCAGATGCCAGGAAGCCAGGTAACTGAAGACTTTCTTTATAGAATCCCAGTTAGTGAAAAACACCAGCCCTCAGCACCACAGTCTCATCCCTAATATGTGACTCTACTCAATTATAGGCCTGAGGGCAAAGCCCATGGGCAGCCTCTGTACACACGGCTGGCAGCCCTGAGAGCCAGCCAGGTAAGCGCAAGTGGCAATTTAAAAGCCACATTACTGGAGGGACAGCCTGAAGGAAGGGGAAGTAAGGATACTTACTCCACCAAGACCAGGGGGACCAGGGGGGCCAGGAGGACCAGGGGGGCCAGGATTTCCAGGGGTCCCAGGTTCTCCGTCTCTGCCGCGAGGTCCAGGTGCACCCTTGGCAGAAAGAGATAAAGGCACCAATGGGAAGCAGTGTTTCTCCAAGAGCTATCTGTCCCTGGGCTGCTGTTTAAGAGGTAGCCAGTCTCTTAAACACGTGGTGGGGCCTTGGGGATCTGGGAGGTCCACCAGGGTCAAGCAGCCTCACTTTTTACTCACTTTTTCACCTTTGTCACCACGATCCCCTCTGGGTCCTTGTTCCCCTGCAGGTCCCTGAAGGTGAAGAACATGGTAAGATGACATCAAGGCCCGGAGCCTGCAGATCAGTAAGTCGTGTGCAGCGAGGAAGGGACGGAGAAACTGATTTCTCCCTCTCTTACCTGAGGCCCAGGAGGTCCTTTGGGTCCTACAATCTGTGAGAGAGAGTCCCACAGGATGGTAAGTTAGAGGAGAGCACGAGGACATGACCCAGTTAGAGCAGCAGATGCAACACCAGGTGAACAATTTGTACTTACATCCTTGATGTCTCCAGGTTCTCCTTTCTGTCCCTGAAACATGAAACGTTCACAGGATTAAGCTGAGCCCATAAGCCCCTGGTCTGAAACCCTGTGTCGAGGTGCCCTCCGAAACAGATACCTTCTGATGTCTAAAAAATCACAGACTGGATTTGCATAGCATTGCTTTTGAAACAGGAAATACAAAGGCAAAAAAATAAATAAATGAAAAATGAAAAAGAAGAAAGTCCTTACCTTTGGTCCTGGTTGCCCTGCGAAGGAAAAAACAAAAAGAGAGAGAGAGAGAGAAGAGAAGATGGTAAGACTCTTGAGATGGAAAAGTATCAATTCTTGTCACTCAAACACTCATTCGACCAAGCAAGGAAAACGAAACAACCAAGGAAGGCAGCAGCTTCCTGTAACTCTACTGAACCCCTCTGCTGGGGTGTTAGGCTCACTGTGGCCCTGGGGCTGCTGAGGACCCCCGAGGAATGGAAGTGACCCAGACTTTGTTATTCAAAAAGCAGGCAGCGTGCAAAAGAAGGGAGCAAGCACAGCACAAAAAGGCAATGAAGAGCTCAAGATCTACTCAGCCACGAGAAGAGCACAGATTCAGTCTCTCCTCCCCCCACAGGGTAGGAAGCCCTTCCCGAACCCCAGACCCTCCCAGAGGAAGAGTTAGGTACTTAGAAAGGTCTTACATTAGAGCTGGGTCTCCTTGAAGCAAGCACAAATAAAAACACAAAAACAGCAAGGCATATGAGTTATGAAGAGCATCAGAGCATCACAGCCTGTGCCATCCCAGTCAATAACCCCTCCCTTACAGTAGCAGCAAAATAGTAAAGGCAATCAACACTTCACTCACATGGGTCCTTCAGAAAGGATCTGGGAATTTGTACCATTAAGGAGCCAGTGTTGGTGAAGTGCTAAGGAAAGGCAGCTTCTCACTTCCCTTGACACTGCCTTCTCTACGTGAGCAGGAAGGGGACAGCAAGGACTACCAAAAAAACTAGACAAGTGTCCTCACTCACTCTGCAGGGAGATAGAACACCTGTATAAACGCTGGGAAGGGGCCCCTTGTACATATAACATACACCAGCACTGAGTCTAACTGGGAATTCATAACCACCCACCACAGTGCAGACATATGGGGCTCTGTCTCTACCCTTCCCCACTAGAACTCCCAAACTCTAATTAATTTGCTTCTTAATTGGCGGTCAACTCCAGGAGAGGTAATAGCAGAAAGGAAACTATCACCAATGCTCCATAACTCACAGAAGCCTGGCCCTGCTCTCTCCCCACTAGCTGGCAGAACTTTCTCCACACTGCAGACCACATACATGGAAGTCTTCTAAGGAGAAGACCAGGTGTCGGTGGCAGAGGAGTCCATTAATTCATGGACTGGCGGGACAGAGCATTTGATGTCCATAGTGGCTCTAGTAATTTGCAGAGATGATTTCAGAGAGGACATTTTTTTTGTGGAATCACATCTGTCCTTCATGTGTCTTGGAAGCAGGTTTGTTTTGGAGATGCTGGGCAAAGAAGGACTCCTCTAGTGTCTCAGCCTCCCTCAGTTTCAACCTGCAAGTGAGAAGTAGCCTTTCCTTTCTACCCCAGCTGCCGGGTCCCATGGATAACCAGCCCCTCTGCTTTGCAGAGATGACTAGCATCTATGGGAGCGTGTTTGCTGTGCTTGCAAGTAATTTATTTATGTTGAACAGGAAATAAATAAATTACAACCACTGGCAGTGGCGAGGTCAGTTGGGCAGATGGGGCAGCACTCTCCGAAGGGGATCTCGGGGCTGAGGCAGTCTTTCACGTCTTCACAGATTATGTCGTCGCAGAGGACAGTCCCAGTGTCACAGACACAGATCCGGCAGGGCTCCGGCTTCCATACATCCTTATCATTATACCTCTGCCCATCCTGCACACAGCTGCCAGCCTCCTCTGCACCAAGGGTGGGGAGGGAGAAGCAGAGAGCCAAGGGAAGGAGGGGGTGGGGAGCCAGAGAGAAAAAGAGAGAGGTTGCAGTCAACTTGACAGAATTAAAATGCGGAAGAATGTAGGCTGGAGCCACCTGGATATAAAGAACTTAAAAATTGTTTTTCTAAATCATCATTGATTCTTCCATGTGTTCAACAAATATTATTATGCACCTTGCACCATGCTGTCTATTCACCAGTGAAAATTTTGACCCAGCAATGAAGGTGGGGTGTTACTATACTATATTCTGTTCACCCACCTAATAAGGGGGAGACCAGAATGATGGGAGTGTTTGGAGGGTAAGCAGAAGCGTGGAGATGAGATATTATGAATGGGAACTTTGGGATTGTAAAAAGAAAGGAGACAGGAAAATGGTGAGACCTCCCCTCCCCAAGCCCAGGAGCAGAGAAGTCTTCCTTCTTCTGCCTTCCTCTAGGAATTGTAGGACTTGCTAAATACAACTGACAGCTAAAATTCAGAGGGAATGTAGAAAATTCTACCTACAAAAACTGAAATCTATGAGCAGCCAGGCTCCAAAAATGTGTATGTAAGGGAAGGGGTGAAAATAGGAGCTATTAGAATTAGGATCTTCTCTCATTCTTTAAACCATATTAGATTTAGGACCAATTTGGGGACCGGGGTAGGCAGACCCACTCGAACAGTACACTTGGGGCTTGGGCAGGCTAGTAAACTGCTAAGGAGGGAAGGGGGGCCAAAGCGTCCCCAGTTCTGACCTCCAGTAGCCCTGCCTGGAAAGGCCCTGCCTCCATCTGACAGCACCGCAATCTGGGGAGCAGGGGTCCTTGAATACCTGGCTAGAGCTAAGATTGGCCAGTCCAGGCCTGACCTCCTCCACGAATGCAGAGGAAGAATAGCAGGGACTAGTCCCCTGCACCAGCGCCCTGCCATATGGAATTCCTGCTGCAAACGAAACCTGTGCTCACAAGAACACTCCTTAGCAGCCAAGGGCTGTAGAGCCCGCACCACGTGCTAGGGAGCGCCCAGCACTGTTTTTCTCATCAAAATCCCCAAGGCAATGGCAGCAGCAGGGGATGAATAATAGGAAAGAGCCACAAACCCTGAGGGCGGAGAGAGAAACGAGGCTGCTCACCGCTCTTTAGGGAGAGTGAAATCTAAAGATAAACTTTCCTTTTTTCTTTTCCACTAGAAGAAATCCGCCTCGCCTTTGGGCAAGACAATCGCGGGACGGTGAGGAGGGATCCCAGGGAAAAAACAGCTGCTGGGACACACGCACCGTTAAAATAGCTGCAGCAAAGGTGTGGGAGCAGGGGCGTCGGTGACGCCCCAGCCCGGACTAAGGAAAAGCCCACCCTCACCGTGAGGACCCAGGGAGGAGGGGAGGAAATGCGGGGAGAGGGGCCACTCCCCGCGCGGATCAGATTTCCCGGGAAGGGCGGGGCCGGCCGCGCTGGGTGTCAGAGCCGCTGGGTGACTCTGTGGCTGCGGCTCTGGACCCCGCTCTCTAACAGACACTGAGAGAGTGAAAAGTGGGATTAAATGACTGCCCCAGAAAGGAGCCAGCGCCGTAACCGGATCCCCTAGGTGTGGACCGAGGAGCCCAGCACCACCGTAATTGCTGCTGCGAAACGGCTGCCGATAGCGTCCCGGCGCGCCCGATCCGGTTCCCCTCATTACCGCAGGGCCGTATAAGTGATTCTTTGTGGCAAGCCAATTAAAAAGCTACCTCTTTCGGGGAACTGTGTTTGCTTCACCGCCGCTCTGCGCAGGGCTGGAGCCAGGAGGTGGCGGCGGGTGGGCACAGGAGGGCATTGTGGGAGAGGGGGTCGGGGAGTCGGAGAGAACCCACCGGACCTCGCCTCTCATGAATGAGGCTTTTCTCGAGCGCACACAGAGCTCGATTCACAGGTCTCCGCGAGGAACCAGTTTAAATAAATACGGGCAGCGTTTCAGCCCCATCTGGAAGCCATCGCTGCCAATCTCCCAACGCAAACAAGCCTCACAAAGGAGGATTGAGATCTCTTCCCCTGAGCCAGGGGCACTTTCGGAGGCGAGGGCTCTGAAATGCAGATGAGGGTCAAAGACGCCGCAGCCAAGAAGTTTCTCAAACTCGTGGAAAGATGGGGAGGAGGGGCGTGGCCGAGCTCTCGGTTTCTGACATTCCTGACGTCCATGCAGACTGCGCATTTCCCCACGTCACATCTTTGGGTCCGCTGACCCGAGGCGGGGGGATTACCAAGGTGGGATGCTCCAGGGCGCAAAATCAGCCTCTAGGATGCAGAATCACACTTCCTCTGGGAGGAGGAAGAGCGCCTAGAAGGTTTGGGCCCGAGGAGCTGTGTAATCTACTCCCTCCCTCCCAGCAAAGAGGCGGCGGTGAGAGCGCGCTACCGCTTAAGCAAGCGACCCTAACACAGGATGGAGCATTTGATAATTATTTTAAAGTCACCCAGCTAATCCCATTGCGCACTAAAGCAGGGATCAGTCGAGAAGACAGCTTTGTGGGCGTGCGCTTTGCAAATTTAGCACAAAAATACGGTCAGCCTGAGTCCAGGCCACGTATGAACGGGTTGTATTCCTCAAACGCCCGGGAGCGCGCCTCCAGCTTAGCGCACCACCAGGTGACCCGGCCAGAGTCTCCGGCTCCCAGCTCCTCGCAGCTGCGCCGCAGGCTCCAGCCCTGCCCCCGCCGCGCTAATGAACTGAAAGCCCGCCTGGGCCAGCCGCCTTCTAGGCCATCTCTGGAGAGAAACTGGTAGCAGGAGAGGGCCCACAGAGCCTCGAAGGCAGAGAACTTTAATTCCCCCCACCGAAGAGTTTCTCTCTGCGATTGATTTACAATCTGTAACATACAAAGACAGGGCTGGAATCCCAGCCGTCGGAAACGTGCCCAAACACGTGGAAAAAAAAATCCTCTCTACCTAATACACTTTCCAGGCTTCGTTTGTCCTGAATATAATCCCAGACAGTGGACCTTACCAAAGGAGGCAGTAGAAAGGTGCAGTCCCAATAGCCTCTGGACCCGACTACAGCAGCCGTCTCTAACTGTACCGGTTGGAATAGTTGTAGCCATGGTTGCAATCGACCAGCCTGCCCCCCTTCACACACACGCACGCACACACACACACACACACACACACGCACACGCACACACACACAGAGCCTGGCTCGGTAAGTTCCAGAAACTTAGAAAAGTAACTCCTTGTAGTACCTCGGGGCAGGGGGAATGGGGTAAGACCGCGGGGAGAGGGCGCTATTTTCGGGGGCATTTGAGAAGCACGGTCTGGTTGGAATGTTATCGTCTATCAGATGGCCTCTCCTACTGGAAGTTTCTGTACCCTTTATCAGAAGAGAGGCGCGCGCGGACGAGGGAAGTCGAGATGAGCGCCAGGGCTGCACCTTGCTCCGGGACCAGCTGGGAGGGGGAGGGTACCCAAGAGCGTCGCTGAGGTCTCAGAGGGCCTCTCGGAAGCCGCTGTTTGTGGCCTGGGTTTCAGCCCCCCAGTGTCAGAGTGCCAGTGCCCTTTGTCTAACTCTCCTTTGAGCCCAGCAGTCACCAAGCCCTGGGCCGGCTGCGAAGTCAGCCCTTTGGCGTTTTCTTGCTCCCTCGCTCGCTCTCTCTTTCCTACTTCTACTGGAGTAGAAGAGATCTGAGTTGAGATCTGATTTTGCCGAACTCAACTCGAAGTGCTTCGAAGAGGCGAGCTGTGTGCATGTGCACCTAATTATCAAAGCTGGTGGAAAACAGCGTGTTTCTATCTGTGCGCAAACTTCTTCGAGCCAACATTTTGCAAGTTCAGTGTTCTAGCGCAACGTAGGGACCTGCAAATGCTTCCAACCGCGATGGGCGCCGAGGACCCTGGGACAGAGTCGGTGACTCGCAGAACTCCGCTCAGTGAACTCCTGCGTGTCTCGTGCCTAAGTCTGCGCGCTGCTACCCCGGGAGCCGTTTTAACCCGGACCCGCGGGCTCCAGAGCGGGAGCGGGCCGGGGAGAAGGATGCCGCGGGACGTACGGAAGGCAGGCAGGGGCAGGGGGCTACTTACGGACATCCTGGCCCTGACACCGAAGGACGGCGGCGACGAGCAGCGTCAGCAGCACCAGCGTCTGGGGAGCCCCGAGGCGGATCATGGCTCACCGCGGGGCCTGGCGGAGCCCGACCCGGGCAGAGCGCAGCGAGGCGGCAAGAGTACGGCGCGGGTCCGGGTCTCTACCGCGCCCTCATGCAGGAGGCCCTTGGAGCAGGAGGAGGAGGCGGGAGACCCGGCAGCCCAGCAGCGCTCTGCGTCTTCTCCCCGCCGCGGCGCCCGTTATATGCGCCCGGCCCCTTTCGAGGCTGGCGAACTCGCCCAAACCGCGGGCCTCCCCCGGCCCCCCGCTGGGCTGTAACCTGAGACCCCCGCCCCCGGAGCCCGCCTGGGCGCTGCCAGTGCCCGCACCTGCCCAAGCCGGACCCCCCTCTCCGAGAGTCACGCTTCCCGCCCCCACCCCAGTGCACCGAGTGGCCTGATCGGGCGGGGCGCAGAGATGGTCCCTGCCCCCCCAACCCGGGACTGCGGCGCTGCACCCCTCTGACCACAGGCGGGAAGGGGGGCCTCCGACCCCTCCCCTCGGAGTCCTGCCGGAGTTGGAGGGGAGGGGGGTGTTTGCAGAGGCGCAGGCCCTGAGCCTAGACCGAGGACGGAAAGGACCTGGGAGGGAGGAGGGAAAGCGGTAGAAAGGAGCGGCGGACGGGGAGGGGGCGCCGCGTCGGACCTTTGGGAGCGGGGACAGGGAGGAGCCCACAGAGTTGTCCAGAGTCCTAAATCTTGGAGACAGGCTGCTGAGCCAGGTCTGAAGGGTTGCCCCGACCTGTCTTTTAGCCCTTTCCCACAGTACCTGGTCCCCAGACTCCCACCTGGACGTTCTCAGCGACTGCCCTCCGCCCCTCCCCCGTCCAGCCCTGCGACGAAAGACTCCTCTGGAGCCCAGGCGAAGGTGGCCTGAGCCGGCCGCCAGGAAAGGAGCCGGTGTGTTACTGCACAGGAGAGCTGTGTGAAGGTGTGGGGGGCACGGGCGGGGGCAGACCCCGGGAAGGGGACTGAAGGAGCTGCAGAGGACGGAGGGCGCGGATACTAGACCGTGCAAGCTGCTTGCTGTGGGGGGGCTGTCTAGCTCCAGGCTCAGACGTGGTGTCTGCTCTTCCTGGCTGGGGTCCGGGAGTCCCCCGGGGAGTGGGCACTGCCGGCCGGGGTAGAGCAGCTTTGGCCAGGGACGCTTGGTCACTGCTGCGGCCCTGGCCAGGGATCGGGGAGGCGGATCCAGCTGGCGAGTTCTGTGAGCCGGGGAGAAGCGCCAGAATTTCCCAGTCGGGTCCCTGGCCCTCCGCTTCCCACCTCACCTCACCTTCCCCAGGAGCGCCCTCCCTCACCTTAGCCAAACCGCCTTCTCCCCAGGGCTTAACTAGCCTCTTCTCTTGGTCTCCGGTGTCTCCTTTGATACCAGGAGGAAACATCCCCAAACAGACCTTCCTCTTGAGCTACATGGTCCCCCAAACAACTTTAGGCAAAATGAAACTCAGAATTTGGGGTATGACTTAACCCGAACTTCGGCCCTCATAGGCAGTTTGGTTTCTCTGGAGCTTTGCTTGTAGAAACGAGAGCACTTGGAAGAAGCTACTTCGGGGCCTTAGGCTTCCACCAGGGGCCCTGGGACCCCGTCCCTCGCCTGTCATGCTTTGACACTTGGCCTGCTAGAGGCTGAAGTTGCAAGGGCGCTGGCTGGAAGGGAAAGAATTCATTGTTGAAGGAAATGCCTCCATGCTCTGCCTGGATGGAGATGGGGAAGGATTCAACCACTGTTCCCAGTATCTCCCCTACCTTCCATAGGCCTTACTTGTCTGTGTTCATGCTGTCCTTCAGGGACTTACACTCAGTTCTGGGCTCCTCCTCAGGCCCAGCCTCTGCTAGAAGAAAGCTGGTCTCTTGCCAGCAGTGCCCCATGTCCTCTTTGGAGCTCCGAGGGTCTTGAATTTTCTACCTTGAAGATAGAATGACCAAATTCCACACGTTTCTCAAGACCCCTAGGTTAAAACCCCTCCAAGAAGCCTTCTCTGAAGCTGTAGAATACAATGTCTCCCTGCCTTTCTGAATCCCTCCGGCGTTTATAGCCTAAGCTACGTATGTTTTTGTGTAGTTTTAATTTTTTCCTCTTGTATCCATTAGTCTTTATCTCAACCATGAGCCTGGAAGATCCCTGGGAACAAGAACCGTGCCTAGCACGATTCTAACACGTAGGAGGATCTGGAAAAGCCCCTGTGGACTAACAGTTTAGATATAGCTGTAAAGCTTGGCATTTCTACAACTGACTTCAAATACAAGTTGTCATAAAAATTCAACAGAAAAAAAATAATTTGGGAGAAAACACTGAAGTATGTGGAAAAAAATCAAAGCCTAGTTCGGATGATCTAGTTTAGTGAGCAGCAGGTGGTGCAGGCTTTCGTCACAAATTTGTTCTTAATTTCTTCCTCTAGCTCTGTGATTCGTCTTTGCCAAGAGACTGTATCTACCTATAAGAGCCTGGGATTCCTTCCAGTAATCATGGTCTATCTATGAATGCAAGTTTAGTTCTCCACTCCCTGTGGAAAAATTTGTTTTCACCAGCTATGGGAATTGAAAAAGAAAAATAAAATTTTAAATTTAAATTGACAAAGCCAAAATAAACTATTGAAATTATTTAAACTCTAAAGCCAACTAAACACCAACATTAATATTTTATCCATCTGTGACTCCAAACAACTAATTAAAAACCTCTAATTTGTGATTCAAACTGGAATTAGACCTATAAGCAGCACATACACACACAAATCACTGATTAGGAAATTGCTTGTCCAACAGCCTCACCATCCAGACCTTAACCAAGAAACTGAAAAGAAGGGGAACTAGCACCTGAAATAGCCAGGATTTATGTTATACAAAGCTATGCATTTTGTGCATAGTAGAGTCCCTCTGACTCCATGTCTGTTAATTCATAGTTTAGATATTGTATTAACACATACTGGCATCTGACCTCACCAGTTAGATACAGAAAACTGGAGGTGAGACAGGAGAGCAGCAGTTGTGGGGTGAAGCACAATAAGGAGCAAAAAGAGAGAGAGTAAGAGGTGGGACAGAAAAGCAAAATGCACTTGACACAACAGATACGAAACATTGTAGCTGAAGGTCGGGGGGGGGGGGCGGGGGGGCGGGGGGGCGATGCTCCTGCAGTCATCAAGGATGCCAGGGAATACCTGACAGCAGATGCTGTGGGCCCTGTGGTTCATAATAATGAACTTCAATGTCCAATCAAATGCTAATTTAGGGGTAATGTGGTCTCTTTGAGGAAACAGGTAAATATGGATTCTATATTTTAGAAAGGTTGTAAATAAATGTTCATTCACTTAATGTGAAAAACCGATCACAGCAGTGTCAGCCTGCAATGATAGAAGGTTCATGCTGCAATTTCTAGAGCTACTGAACTGAAAACAGAGAGCTTCTGTTTTCCCCACTTCGTAGAAGGGCATCAGTGGCTGAGATAAGTGTCCCCCATGCCTGCATCACTCACGCACACCTTTGAGTACAGCATGTGTAACAGTAGGTAGAAGAGTTAGAAACAAAGCAGGTACAGTCAGGTGTGGTGGCTCACACCTGTAACCCCAGAACTTTGGGAGGCTGAGGCCAGAGGATCACTTGAGGTCAGGAGTTTGAGGCCAGCCTGGCCAACGTGGTGAAAACCCATCTCTACAAAAATACAAAAATTAGCTGGGCATGGTGGTGTGGACCTGTAGTCCCAGCTACTCAGGAGGCTGACACAGGAAAATCTCTTGGACTCAGAAGGCAGAGGTTGTAGTGAGTTGAGATTGTGTCACTGCACTGCAGCCTGGGTGACAGAGTGAGACTCCATCTCAAAAAAAAAAAAGTTCAGACTCAGTGGCTCACACCTGTAATCCCAGCACTTTGGGAGGTCGAGGCGGGCATATCACCTGAGGCCAGGAATTTGAGACAAGCCTGGCCAACATGGTGAAAGCCCGTCTCTACTGAAAATACAAAAATTAGCTGGGCGTGGTGGAGTGCACCTGTATCCCAGGTATTCGGGAGGCTGAGGCAGGAGAATCGCTAGAACCCAGGAGGTGGAGGCCGCAGTGAGCCAAGGTCACGCCACTGCACTCCAGCCTGGGCAACAGAGCAAGACTGTCCAAAAAAAAAAGAGAAAGAAAGAAAAAGAAATTAAACAGCAGTGTAATCACTGAATCTACCCCAAGTCAGCCCAACTCAGTAAAACAGATGGATTAAATCAGTAATATTGTGTTGTATAGACAAAATAACCATTTCACTATTTTTCTTTCTTTTATGGAGACATTAAATTTAGACTCAGGTAGACATGGCCTTATTGGGAAAGGTATCCGTAGAGAGGCTACAGAGAAAAGTCTCTTTCTCTTCCTCTACACGAATCCCATTTAAAAATAGTGATAAAGTGAAGAAGGATTCACATTCCAAAGAGGTAAGGCCACCCCAAATATGGCAGGTGGTGAATGCACAGACTTCACCCAGCAGCCGTGGCGGAGGGAGAGTGAGTCCAGCTTACTCAGTGACACTCAGCTTCTGTTGGTTGGGCTCCATTCAGACAGCCTTTCAAGATGTGTTTATGTTTTCCTTTGGCATTTTTGGGGCAGAGTAACAGGATCAAGACTGTCCAGGACACGGTTTTCCAGATTTATGGTGTACATTCCATTCCATAGGAGCATAAATGTGCTACTATGTATTCTCAAATGCAAACAGCACTAAGAATCCTACCCAGTCTCCTCGATCCTGTCCCAGTGCCATACAAATCCAGCTTAGGACTTGTACTGAACACCTACTCCTGTATGAGATGGGGATACAGAGAGGATTTAGATACCACCTCTGAATCTGTAGGGGAAAAAGGAAAAAAATGATTGTACAAAATTCTGCAGCAAAGATATCCCACTCTCCCCAACCCCATTTGAAAAAAAGAGAAAGAAACAGAAAAGAAAGGAAAAATGGCTTTCTGGAAGCCATGGAGTAAGCTGGGGGGGAGGTTTCCTTGGAGAAATGTGACTCCAAGCATGGCAGGGGTTTGAAATGCCGAGGGTACAGTGAGGGCAGGATGGCTCCCAAGTGGAAGCAAAGAAGGCAGATGCACCAGAAAACATGGCAGTGGTGTCACCTCAGCTCACCGCAACCTCCACCTCCCGGGTTCAAGCGATTCTCCTGCCTCAGCCTCCCAAGTAGCTGGGGCTACAGGCACCCACCACCACACCTAGCTATTTTTTGTATTTTTAGTAGAGACAGGGTTTCAGCATGTTGGCCAGGATGGTCTCGATCTCTTGACCTCATGATCCACCACCTCAGCATCCCAAAGTGTTGGGATTACCGACGTGAGCCAGCGTGCCAGCCTTATTCTGGTAGCCTAACTGGGCTACCAGCGAGGTCCCCACAATGGCTTTTGCTCCTTGCCTCACGGAGTCCCCACTCTGGAATCCTCAGCTGGTAGTATACGAGATTCCTATTCACGGGGGATAGGAGGAAAGAATCCCACAGGCGCCCCAGTTTCCTCCCATGCCAGCCTGTCAAGAGACCCATTTCATCTTAAAAGTGCCTGGAAACTCACCACATTCCTAATGCTTTCCTGGGTAAAAACAAAAAGAAGCAAAGGTTGGCTGCCTTTCAGCTTCCCCAGATTAGATGCTGCAGCTGCACTTCCTGGCTCTGTCCTCTTGGGCAAGTGAATTCGCTTCTCTGAGCATCAGGGAAGCAGTCAGTGAAACAGGGATAACAGCAATTTACTCGTGGGCTTGTTGTGAGCAGTAAATGAAGTAATATACATGAAGCCTCGGCCGGGTGCTTTACACGGAGGCTCAGAGCAGACGTTTATTATTGCTAGTCCTGCTCTCCTGGGTCAGCATTCTATTTATTTCCCTTCCTGCCCGCACCTGCCATACCATAAAGAGACAATCTCATTTCTCTGTTTCTAATTTAGTGGGTCTCATAAAAATTTTTGTCCTAACAGTTATGTTTGCGTGAGTTTGAATTACAGCTGATAGGATCTAGGTTGATTGACGAATATCCTTGAATTGAAGGTGTAGTGTTGAACATTTTAATTGTTTTAAAATCATTCGGAACAAAAATTAGATTAACAAAATTTTAATATTACTTGGGGAAAAAAAAACTTGGCACTGGGGATAAGAGGCCCCAGTTCTTTAGCACAAGTTTTCCCTAAGAAGGAGAACAGGAACTTCTAAATTTATCATAAAGGCTAGGAAGACTTGGATAAGCATTGACCTTCTCACTACTTACCAGCTAATGAGAAGTCAAGTGTGACGTAACTGTGGAAAGATTAATATTTGGGGGAAAACTATCTGCACAGCCTTTTAAATTTGGTTTGATAAGAAGCTCTAAAGGATCCAGCTTAAAGAAATGAAAGGGAGAAGCTGGTTCTCACACCTGGGTGGTGCTGATACTACATTTTGTAGTTAGAAACAGTTTAAAGTGAGTGAAAAAGATACCTAATTGTATGTAGGTGTTTCTGCTTCTTCAAATCTTGCTTGGAATTTTGTGACTTTATTTCTAAATTACCTCTCCTGATTCTCCATGATCTTTATTCTTAGTCGTATTAATAAAGGTTTCTAGTTTGTAGGGAGGATGTATTTTAATAGAAAACTGAGGCTGGGTGTGGTGTGTTCACACTTGTATCCCAGCACCTTGGGAGGCTGAGATGGGAGGATCGCTTGGGCCCAGGAGTTCGAGACGAGACCAAGTAATACAGCACGACCCCATCTCTAGAAAAACATTAAGAAACTTAGCTGCGTGTGGTGGTGGATGCCTGTTGTCCTAGATACTAGAAGGCTGAGGCAAGAGGATCACTTTAGCACAGGAGGTTGAGGCTGCAGTGAGCTGTGATTGTACCACTGTACTCCAGCCTGGGTGACAGAGCAAAGACCCTGCCTTAGAAAAAAAAAAAAAAAGGAAGAAATCTTAACTGAAAAAAAAGAAAGAAAAATACGTGTGCCAGGTTATTCAGACTCAGTCCTCAGATAAAACAGAGTTCACCTGTGACAGAGGGTCACAGCTGCAGGCAAAGTGCCCAGGAGTGCTGGCCTGGCCAGTGCAGCCTAACTGCAGAGATCCCATCATTCTCCTTTTCCACAAGTGTTGTGACGACCTTACATGTGCTTGTGAATATACTGAATATTTTTTGCTCTTGGTGCGATAATACCTACTGATATTTATTAAACGTGGGCATTTAGGGAATGTTAGATTTCCCTAATATTAATGCCTTCCATCTGTCCACTTCTGTGTGTTTGTTTTTGGCATTAAAGAGCAGGCAGGCCAGGCGTGGTGGCTCACGCCTGTAATCCCAGCACTTTGGGAGGCCGAGGCGGGTGGATCACGAGGTCAAGAGATCGAGACCATCCTGGTCAACATGGTGAAACCCCGTCTCTACTAAAAATACAAAAGATTAGCTGGGCACGGTGGTGCGTGCCTGTAATCCCAGCTACTAGGGAGGCTGAGGCAGGAGAATTGCTTGAACCCAGGAGGCAGAGGTTACGGTGAGCCGAGATAGCACCATTGCACTCCAGCCTGGGTAACAAGAGCGAAACTCTGTCTCAAAAAAAAAAAAAAGAGCAGGCAGTACCTTTCTGTAGCACCGATTATTAATGGAGATAACAGTGGTGACACCGGCAGGGTTTTCTAGACTGAGAACTAGAAAGTATCGTGATCAATGTGGGGTTAGAGAAGCAGTTAGAAGATTTTAGGAAACATTGGCTGATGTGAGTTTGTGCATTTGTCAAGAGTCACCTGATGACCAGCTGGTATCTTGGGCTTCATGGCTTGTAAGTTTCCAGTGTGATGTGTCTGTAGACCTGCAAAAGAAGCTACCATCCTCTTCTTTACTGTAGCTTTCCCTTTCTTTCTTTTTTTTTGTATTTTGTTTTTTGAAGAGATGTGGTCTCACCATGTTGCCCAGACTGGCTTCAAACTGCTGGGCTCCAGCAATCCACCTGCCTTGGCTTCCCAACGTGCTGGGATTACAGGCGTGCGCCACCGCGCCCGGCCACTTCACTTTTCTTTACTCACAGTGAGTTACTCGTTAAAGATGTTGCTTTATTGCTGAGATTGTGCAGGGAGTGGAGGGGAGGTTTAGTCTTCCCCAAAGGAGTATGAGATGTGAATCCAGCAATAGGATGTGGTGGGTGTGAGTGAGAAAATAGGAAAAAAGCAATTTCATTTTCATCCTTTCCAGAAAAGAACTAAAGAACACCTACCTTGTATTGTAGTAAAGATACGTATTTATGAAATATGCTGTTTCTATTTTATTTGAGTGGCTTATACGTTCTTGCAAACCTCATGGACTTGAAGCAGCAGAGAGAGGCTGGCCTGGGAGTCAGAGAACCTAAATTTTACACCTAACCATGTGCCTAGCATGCTGCGTGATTTCAATCAAATTGCTTTACTCCGTGGGCTTCAGATGCTTCAGTGGTGAAAGGAGGTGGCTGCGCATGGTTCTGTGATGGTTCCAGCTCCAGTTTCTTTTCCACTTTAACCCCAGCAGAACTGTTTTACTATCAATGACTTATCAATTCACTCTGAAAACCAATTGCTGTGAAGCTAAAACAAGAGATCACCTAGCTGAAGGTTTAACTTTCCCACCCAGTGTGGCTAAGGCAGATGAAACCTCCCTCTGCTTCTGGGACCCAGCACCCCAATCCCAGCTCTGCCTCCTGTGTCTGTGACAGCTGCCCAAGGAGAGACAGAGCAGCTCCACAGGAATAGGAAGCAGGCCATCTCCAGGAAATTCCCTTTCCCCAACGCCAGGTAAAATGCCCAGAGAAAGAGAGAACCTATCCAGATTCGTCTCCTCTGAATTGGGCTTGAAGGATGAAGGGTCCCATTGGGTAAACTTGGGCATCTCAGCCCATCTTCCAGGCTAAATGACTAATGATGGGCAGATGCTCTGACATGGGCCAGCCAGGGTAGGGGAAGCATTTCTATTACAACTTTATCATTGGCCTCTGCCAAGCTGACATGCCCACTGAACCACTGGATGCAACTCCATAAGACTGCTAATTGATGCCAAGTAGACATTAGTGAGTCAGTGTTTACATGGTGACAGTCTTTGGACAAAGGCACAAGTACCCTAACCAAAGCAAGCATTAACTGAGCACTAGTACATTTCTAGTTCACAGACACAAAGTGCTGAGTATAAAGGGGCTGTTTCTTAGTCCCTGCCACCAAGGAAGCTTCAATCCACATTTCAAGAGATGGCAATTGAATAGAAGTTGAGAAACAAAGAGATGCTCTGAGACAGCACTTCCCCAAAGAATTTTCTGTGATACTGGAGAGTCTCTCTTTGCCATTTAATATGGCAGCTATTAGCTGTATGTGTTGACTGGGCACATAAAATGTGGCTAACACAGTGAAGGAACTGAATTTCTGGAGTTTAAGTTGTTTTACATTTGAATGAAGCAGCAGCGTGTGTGGCTGTCAGCTACCACGTTGGACCACGTGGCGTGCTTTTGACCACGTTGGACCACGTGGCATGCTTTTGACCACGTTGGGCCACGTGGCATGCTTTTGACCACGTTGGACCACGTGGCGTGCTTTTGACCACGTTGGACCACGTGGCGTGCTTTTGACCACGTTGGGCCACGTGGCATGCTTTTGACCACGTTGGACCACGTGGCGTGCTTTTGCTACTTGAAGTGTGGTCTGCAGACCGGCAGCATCTCATCACCTGGGAGCTTGTTAGAAGTACAGAAGTTCAGGTCCCATCCCAGACATGCTGAATCAGAATCTCCATTTTAACAAGATGCTGAGATCATTTGTTTACATATTAAGGTTTCAGCTCTGGTCTGGGTGGGGCAGTAGTTCCCATTTTGACTGCATATTGGGATCACTTGGGGAGCTTTTAAAAATCCCAGCGTTGTGACTGTACCCCAGAACAATGAAATCAGTTTTTGGCGGGGAGGGACTCTGGTGTCAGTGTTTTCTAAGCCCCCACATGATTCCCATGAATGCCTAAAGTTGAGACCCACTGCTCTCGGGCTCAGAAGCCAGCCGAGGGCATACGCAGATGGTCAGTCCATGTGAGGGCCAAAGACTCACTTCTCAGCCTCTCAATTCACTTGTTGGACTCAGCCGAGAAGCCAAAGGGACTTATTCATCCTCAGCAAGTGTAAGAATTGGCTGGGCCTATGTTTGTTTCCAACGTCTAAGTGAGATGTTCATTAGTTTTTGACAAAACAGGTCTAAATACCATAGCGCTGGAGGGTACAGAAGCAGCCTGCATGCCTGAAGGCTGGGAAGGCTGATTCACTTCCTCACTCTGGGACCTGGGTGACCCTGGCATCCCAGGGCAGTCCCGATGAAGGGAGCCATTCTTCCTCTCCAGGGCGGAGGCCACTGGATTTTCCAATGTCACTTGTCTTCAGCTGCCCTCCTGCAGCTCGGCAAGAATGCGAGGGGCACTGGAGCCAAAGAGAAGAGGTGGGTTTTCCTGAAGAGCTAGATTTTCTTATTTTGTTGATCTGAACAGGACCTCAGAGGCCCCAGCCACTTTCTAGTGATGAATGAATTTGCAGAGATGAGTCTCCGTCTCTGAGCGGAGGATTTGGGAAAAGCAGTGTGCTCCCAGCCTCTGAGGAAGTGGGCCCCATCAGCCTCCATCTCTGAGCCGGGGAGGACTTGGGAAAAGCAGTGTGCTCCCAGCCGCTGAGGAAGTGGGCCCATGAGCAGCAAGGTTGTCCCAAGGGCTGGAGCTGCAGCCCCCATGTGGAACGTGGATTTGAAGTCTCACTGAGAAATACGATCCTTGATTTTAGGTGCAAGTCATTCACTTTGGAAATAGGATCCCCTAACTATACGATTATTAACTAATTGGTCTCAACATGTTCACAGAATGTCCTAGGCTTTGTGTTCACAGCTGTTTTCATGCATTCGTTCCATACCGACCTTAGAGGACTCGGTGGAGACAGCGGTGCCCTCGGGAAGGTTGTAAGACAGGAAGTCATGTTGCTCCGCCCATCTTGGGAGGAGGCGAGAGGGCAGCACTGGCTGGGTCCCAGGATACCGGGCAGGGCCCCCCTGCGGCTGTCCCCTCCTCCTATGGGGTACCAAGCTTCTCTCAGATATCTTTAGCAGGCTCTGTTAGCCAGAAGGCCCATGGGCCACAAGCCACATATGAATGAGGTTCTCCCTGTCCTCTGACTAGGTCTGAGCACAGTTCCGGGGGAGAAACAGGGAGGAGGCGGGGAGCAGTGTCCCCCTCCTGTTGCTGGTAGGTGAGTTTGTGTCCAGTGGAAACAAAGAGAAAGCTGGCCAAATGTTATTACCTCCCCCAGCTGCCTGACTATGAAGACTCCCTGTCACCCCACCCGCAGTATTGTCTGGGCTGTACAATTAGCACTTTGTTAAATGTTCTCTCATTCTTCAGTGGCACCTCATTACTGAGCCATAAAACAACAGGGCCCAGCAGGTTCTTGGGCAGTCAATGGCCCAACCCTCTTGACTTAGAGAGGCAGAAAATGAGGCCTTGGGGGGCAACGCTGTGTCCGGCCACAGTGGAGCCCACGGCAAAAGGAAGAATCAGTAATATTGATCCTATATTACTTGAATGTCTGGTATTTTGTTCATTATATATTTTTGCCTTAATTTTTATTTTTAAAATGTTGCATTAAAATAGTCTGTATCTTGATGACTGAGTTTTTCGGTGCCTCTTAAAGTGTGCACTCTGGGCCTGGCCCTGACAGGGAGAATAGGGAGTTGCCCAAGGTGACTGCTAGTTTTGTTTGTTTGTTTTGAGACAGAGTCTCACTTTGTCACCAGGTGCCAGGCTGGAGTGCAATGGCGCGATCTCGGCTCACTGCAACCTCCGCCTCCCTAGTTCAAGCAATTCTCCCGCCTCAGCCTCCCGAGTAGCTGGGATTACAGGCACGCGCCACCACGCCCAGCTAATTTTTGTATTTTTAGTAGAAACCGGGTTTCACCATGTCGACCAGGATGGTCTCGATCTCTTACCTCGTGATCTGTCACCTCGGCCTCCCAAAGTGCTGGGATGACAGGTGTGAGCCGCCGCGCCCGGCCCAGTGACTGCTAGTTTTGATCAAGAGTTTGAAAGAGAGCTTGGGTCTTTCAACTTGTCCACTCCCTTCTTTGTCAGTTTCAAGTGGCAAGTCCTGTTTTTCCAGATAAGTAAAGAGCTCCAGCAGGTGGGGTGGCGAACTTGTGGAATAATAACACTTTCACATGGTTATTGCCCAGGCAAAGAAACAACTGTATTTGAAAATTCAAGAAAGTGTAGATTTTTTTTTTTTTTGAGGAGTCTTGCACTGTAACCCGGGCAGGGGTGCAGTGGCACGATCTCAGCTCACTGGAACCTCCAACTCCCTGGTTCAAGTCACTCTCCTGCCTCAGCTTCCCTTCATTATAGGTGAGAGCCAGCTGATACTATCTCAACAACAGTGCCTTAAATCTGCAGTTTCTTAGGCTGGGCACGGTGGCTCACCCCTGTAATCCCAGCACTTTGGGAGGCCGAGGCGGGTGGATCACGAGGTCAGGAGATAGAGATCATCCTGGTCAACATAGTGAAACCCCTTCTCTACTAAAATATAAAAATTAGCTGGGCATGGTGGAGCGTGCCTGTAATCCCAGCTACTCGGGAGGCTGAGGCAGGAGAATTGCCTGAACCCAGGAGGCGGAGGTTGCAGTGAGCTGAGATCGAGCCATTGCACTCCAGCCTGGGTAACAATAGCGAAACGCCGTCTCAAAATAAATAAATAAATAAATAAATAAATAAATAAATAAATAAATAAATAAATAAATATTGATACTGCAATAAGTTAAGAGATCTAGGACACATGCCAAAATGTGAGCTGGGGCCCCAGCCCAGTCCTCTCTCAACCCTGCACTGCTTTGGAAACCCCTTCTTTTCTTCCAAGCCCAGCTGACATCCTTCCAAAGAGTTTTGCATCTCTGCTCAAGTTTTGCTGTGCTTGTGTTTCTACCACTCACCTGGTGCTCAGCGCACAGAACACAGCCCCAGGTACACAGAGGGTAACATCTGCAACAACTGGGCACCAAGGATCCTGCTCCTTCTTCTTTGTAGTGACTGCATGTCACAGTCTTCCCCTGTATGGATGTACCAGTTGCTGCTGATGGACTTTCAGTTGCTTCTTTTTTTCCTCTCGTTCTCTTTCTTGTTCTCTCTTTTCCTATCTTTTTTTTTTTTTTTTTTTTGAGACGGAGTGTCGCTCTTGTTACCCAGGCTGGAGTGCAATGGTGCGATCTCGGCTCACTGCAACCTCCGCCTCCTGGGTTCAGGCGATTCTCCTGCCTCGGAGTAGCTGGGATTACAGGCACGCGCCACCATGCCCAGCTAATTTTTTGTATTTTTAGTAGATACAGGTTTTACCATGTTGACCAGGATGGTCTCGATCTCTTGACCTCATGATCCACCCGCCTCAGCCTCCCAAAGTTCTCTTTTCCTATCTTTTTGGCCCCTTTTTTCTCCAGGGTTCTCCACTGCACAGTCATGTAATTCCCACAGCGTTTTCCCAGAGCTAGCATATGTCCCCTACCCAGCATCAGCACTGCTTGCCATGTCCTATACCTACAGGGACAACCATGGCCCCTTGGCGGAGAGGCTTGGGACTTACCGACTCACGGAAACTAACAGAAATCATCATTTGGTATTGAGATTTTGCGGGGAACACACTCCTTACAAAGCTCTGTGAATGTGGCCGCTAAGAATCCCACGAAGAGGGAGAAACGTGGGAAGTGAGTGAAGCGAGCCTCAGCTGCCACCACGAACTAAGCGGGATCCACTTTGAAGCGGCTGCAAAGAAAAGAATTGGCCCGTCTCCTCTTCTTTACTGTGTCACATTCTTTCTTTTACGCTTCTCTTTTGTAAAACAAGAAAATCACAATTGCAGTATTATTTTTAAAATAGACAATACATTCACACAATTCAAAATTCCAGTAACTGGCCAGACACAGTGGCTCATGCCTGTGATCCCAGCACTTTGGGAGGCCGAGGCGGGAGGATCACCTGAGGTCAAGAGATCAAGACCAGGCTGGCCAACATAGTGAAACCACGCCTCTATTAAAACTACAAAAATTAGCTGAGCGTGATGGCCAGCACCTGTGATCCCAGCCTCCCCATCCCGGCACCTGTGAACCCAGGAAAGGGAGGCTGAGGCAGGAGAATTGCTTGAACCCAGGAGCGGGAGGTTGCAGGGAGCCGAGATCATGCCACTGCACTCCAGCCTGGCAACAAGAGTGAAACTCTGTCTCAAAAAGAAAAAGTATTTTAAATTAGCTGAGCTTGGTGAGGCACACCTGTAGTCCCAATTACTTGGTAGGCTGAGGTGGGAGGATCACTTGAGCCTAGGAGGTTGAAGCTGTAGTGAGCTGAGATCACACCACTGCACTCCAGCCTGAGCAACAGAGTGAGACTCTGTCTCAAACATAAAAATAAATAAATAAATAAATAAATTCAAAAGGTACAAAGGGTGAAGTCTCCTCCTATTCCACTCATTCCCCTCCCCATAGGGGACCAATACTACTAGTTCTTGGGTCTCCTTCCAGAGAGATTCCAAGCAGATGCAAGCACCTGTGTTTAAAAATCATCCCTCACTCCCGTCTCAAATGCTGAAAATCACCCCCTCCTCTCTTGGCACAAATGGTAATATACTCCACACACTGGTCTACACTGGACTCTTTCATTTTCTGTGCCCTGGAAAGAGTCCACACCCACACATCTTCGAAGTCCTCGTTATTTTAAGGTGGCTGCATATTCCATTGTACAGATATACCATAATTTATTCACCAAGTCCTCTTCTGAGGGACATTTGGGTCATCTGTAGCCTTTTGCTGAGATAAGGCTGCAGTAAGTATTTGTGTATATGTCATTTTGCACATGCACATTTATCTGTCAGGAAGTTTCCTACAAGTAGAATTGCTGGGTAAAAATTGAAGTGCATTAAAAAATCTGACAGATATTGCTCGATTCCCTCAACACTGCATGTGTCATTCCCATCAACAATGTACGTCAAAGGCCAGGCGTGGTGGCTCACACCTGAGTCCGAGGTGGGTGGATCACGAGGTCAGTAGATCAAGACCATCCTGGCCAACATGGTGAAACCCTGACTCTACTAAAAATACAAAAAGTAGCCCAGCATGATGGCTGGCGCCTGTAGTCCCACTTACTTGGGAGGCTGAGGCATGAGAATTGTTTGAACCCAGCAGGCAGAGGTCGCAGTGTGCCCAGATCATGCCACTCCACTCCAGCCTGGTGAGAGTCTACGTCTCCTAAAGGGTTGAAATGCTGTCTTCACTCTACTGTAAATTCCAGAGTTTGTTTGTGGCCATCTCGGTACTTCTGTGTTCCTGGCCGGCCGTGTGTATTCCAAGCACCAGCACCACACTCCGTTTTTTAAGTCTCCAAGCAGCTTGACTAAGGTCCCTGGGTCTGCAGATGTGAAGATTTGCTGAGTCTGAGGCGGGATGAGAAGGTAGGGGAAATAGCAAAAGGGTTAGATACTGAGATCAAAAGCTTCTGTGCCCCCTCCAAAAACCCGTAGCATCTAAAATGGCTTTGCTCCTATACCTCCTCTCAAAACAAAAACAAAAAGAGAACAAACAAGTTAATTTCCTTATTAAACGTCTGACTGTCCAGCCTGAAAGCCCCTCTAGTCTAACCGTGTGCACGCTGCAATCCTCTCCCGGAGGGCCTTCCAACATCACTTCAGCAGCCTAGGAAGGCCCTAAGCCTGGCTTTGATCGCCATCTTGGAAACGCTTCTCTCACTGGATCCCTGGGCTCCAAGCCCAGTACTTGTCAGTTGTCTGTAAACTGAGCAGGTCTTTATCTTAAAGACTTTACAATGGACCGTAAACAAACACATTAACAGCCGCTCGGAGACCTAACTACTGCTGGCCAAAAACAAACCCCCAGGAAACCTTGTTCAGAAAACGTTTCTCCCTCCTGCAGCCCCTGAGGGCAGATCCTGGAGTCCTCGACTCCTCAGCCTGCAGGCTGCTTTCCAAGGGCTCCCCAGCCTTCTCTCACCTTTACCCACAAAACCCAACATGGTTGCCGTGCACTCAGTGCATACCCATTACAAATAAAACAAGAAAGTAAATCTCCAAAGGAACAGCTGATAACTCCAGGCTACCAAAGGGAATGTTTTCCATGGAGCCAGTGACCACCGTATATACCAAAGTCTTACATTTAAGTCTTTGGATGAGCCCTGAACCCCGACAATTATTTGCGAAATTTATATGTAGACTTATGAAGGGTATTTTCCCCCTGAGATATGGGGAAGGAGATTCCCTGTATTTATCAGAGTTCAATACCAAAAAAAAAAATTTTTTTTTAAATCTAGCTATCTGTGGGTAAAAGCATCTGATGTCTAGACCCTGTTTCAAAGCGTTCCAGTTGAGGACAAAGAGTGGGTAAAGCAGGTGCCGTTACGGATTAAACAAGTTTGTCCATTAGTTGACAGTTATTAAAGCTAGTGATGAGTCCTTGGGAATTTATTATTCTCTCATGAAAGAAGTGGAAGGAAGAAGAAGGAAGGGAAAGAGGGGAGGAAAACTTTGCTACAGACCACGCTGAAAGAACCAGACAGCCCAGAGAACCTGCTATTCTCATAGTTCTAGCTTTGTAGGAACTGCCCCGTGGCTTCCCTGCTTCGTGTTTGAAAGCCTGGAAAATGTGTGAGTGCAAAGCCATGTTCTCCTCACTCTCAGTCCTGCTTTCTATCCTCAGCATCGCCCAGAGAGGGGAACCAGAATGCCCCAGGCCATCTTGGTTATCTGCACAGCCTCTCCTACACCTCTTCACACCTCCCCTCTCCACTTCACTCCAGGTTGCATGGGGGCAGAGAGGTGGTCACTCAAGACCCTGGCTCTCCATCCAGACCTCAGGCAGGTAGAGCCCCTGTTGCCTGAGCAAGCTTGCACAGAAGGGCTGGCTGGGGCCACCGCGCCTGGCCAGCTGGCGCTGCATCCCTCTCCTCCCCTCCACCCAGTTCCCTGGGTCGCCAAGCCGGAGCCTTTGAAAACCAGCTTCTGTTTGGGTTGTGAAAGCATCAATGTTTGTAATGTTTGCCCAGCAGAGAAGGAGCATATTTTCTCCCTTCCAAATGCAAACTCAGAAGATGCTCCACAAGTTTTTCTTCAGAGTTTCCACAGGAAACATAAATAAGAAAGAAAAATGACTTTAGGTACTGAGACCTGAAATGGAATTTCAACCCTGAAGGATCTGCCTGTAACAAGCACTCTCTGTCCTTCAGCCAAGGCGTTGAGAGTCTGAGTGCACGTTGCTTTTCTCTGAGCAGCCTTCACAGACCAGGCGAAGGGAGGAGCTGAACCAGCTCTTAGTCCTGACTCCCAGCTGGGTCTTCAGCCCAACACACTGAATGGCTGGTGATCGGCACAGCAGCTGAGATCCGCACAGAGATTCCCTGCTACAGTGTTCTTTTTTTTCATCTTTCTTGACTGTATTAGGGCAGAACAAATGAGGGTGCTCCAACCCCAGAGGCCCAGCCACTCTGCAGGCCAGATGCTCAATCAGAGTGTGATGTGTGGACACACCCCCTGGAACCCGAGGCCACAGTCTGCCACCTGCTCTGCCTTTGTCTCTGTCTCAGAAGAAGGACATCCCTGATCTGTGGCCTCTGTCCTCACAGAGCTGATAATCTTCAGACAAACACAACTAAGAGAGGCTGGAAGACAGAGTTTCGGCATGGCACATGTATGCATCAGTGATCGAGGGTTCTGAATAATCTTAACGAACAGATAATTGGAGCTTCTCTTGCTCACAGCTTGTAGCCTCCAAATGACTGCTTCCAGGTTAGAAGTTTGCAGTAGGCCGGGCGTGGTGGCTCAAGCCTGTAATCCCAGCACTTTGGGAGGCCGAGGCGGGTGGATCACGAGGTCACAAGATCGAGACCATCCTGGTCAACATGGTGAAACCCCATCTCTACTAAAAATACAAAAAAAAAATTAGCTGGGCATGGTGGCGCGTGCCTGTAATCCCAGCTACTCAGGAGGCTGAGGCAGGAGAATTGCCTGAACCCAGGAGGCGGAGGTTGTGGTGAGCCGAGATCGCGCCATTGCATTCCAGCCTGGGTAACAAGAGCGAAACTCCGTCTCAAAAAAAAAAAGAAGAAGAAGAAGTTTGCAGTAAATTTACACACCCACGGAGCCCTACAAAAGGCTCCAGACCCAAGAAACACAGGGTTGAAGTCAGCGTGGACAGTTCTAATGCAGCTAATACATGCTGACTGATTTGTTATGAGCTATGTGTTGAGTTTCTACACTTCGAGGTCACCATATCTGTCTCCTCACATCTGAGAACCTTTCTTCTTCTTATTGAGACAGAGTCTTGCTGTGTCATCCAGGCTGGAGTGCAGTGGCATGATCTCAGCTCACTGTAATCTCTGCTTCCTGGGTTCAAGCAATTCTCTTGCCTCAGCCTCCTGAGTAGCTGGGATTACAGGCATGCACCACCGCAGCCAGCTAATTTTGTAATTTTAGTAGAGATGGGGTTTTGCCATGTTGGCTGGGCTGGTCTCGAACTCCTGGTCTCAAGTGATCCGCCTGTCTTGGCCTCCCAAAGTGCTGGGATTACAGGTGTGAGCTGCTGCACTCAGCCCAAGAAGTTGTTTTCCTTTTCCATAACATTCTGTCTTTGGATAGGCCCAACAAGGCCATCGAGCATCTACCTTTTTTACAAAACATATTATCCATCCCTACAGCCCATATGTTTAGTGATAAGTCAACTAAACGAAGCAAGGGACCCACTGGAAGGGGCCTGTGACAAGTTTATGTGCCCTCTAGGGCTTCACTTTGATGTACCAAATTCTGAGAAAGACCCCAGAAGCCATTTTCTTCTTGCTGAGCTTTATTTATCTTGTTTATCTGAAGCCAGGGCCAATAACCCAAGTGGTTTTCAAATGGCTACAAAGGTTTTTGTTTGTTTGTTTTTTGTTTTGTTTTGTTTTTTCTTTGAGACGGAGTTTCGCTCTTGTTACCCAGGCTGGAGTGCAATGGCGCGATCTCGGCTCAGCGCAATCTCCGCCTCCTGGGTTCAAGCAATTCTCCTGCCTCAGCCTCCTGAGTAGCTGGGATTACAGGCACGCACCACCGTGCCCAGCTAATTTTTTGTATTTTTAGTAGAGACGGGGTTTCACCATGTTGACCAGGATGGTCTCGATCTCTTGATCTCGTGATCCACCCGCCTCGGCCTCCCAAAGTGCTGGAATTACGGCGTGAGCCACCGCGCCCGGCCAGCTACAAAGGTTTTTCAGCATTGGATTAGTCAGTCCCATCACGGACAAGTCAACCCACGTGCTGTACTCATGGGCGGTGCTGGCTCTGGGGGTGATCTGGAAGGAAGCATTTCCCGGAGGTGTTTCTGAAGGGAGAGGCGCTCCCTTCAGAAAGGATTGGCTCTGAGAAGCAATGGAAGGTGGAGTGCTGATGCTGACAAGCGGGGAGGAGGAGGAGGAGGAGATGTCGCCAGTGCTCACGGCACGGGCTTTGGAGGAACACAGAGCTGGGCCCAAAGGGCTATCAAGGATCCTCCACTTCATTGCTGAGCAGTGATGTGTTCATACATTCCCTGACATGTAACAGTGGCACAGTACTCACATCTACCTTGTAAAGTGCCTGCAAGCACTGAGTAAGAAAAACTGTAGAAAGAGCTTAGTGCAGTGCTGGACTCAGTCCGCAAATAGCAAATAGAAGCTGTTCTTATTATGGTAAAAAGGAAGACAGAGGAAGAAAAGGGGAATGGGGAGGAGGTGCCGTGCGAGAGTATTGGAGGGGGCGGTGCAGAGGCCAACACTGCAGACAGCAGCCCTCACCCAGCTCCATCTCTGGGGACCTGGGACAACACATCTCTCAGTCCAGACGGGCTGCTCAGATGTTGACTAAGAAACCACCCATAAAAGTTACTGGAAACTGCATTTGCAGCACTGTCTCTGCACGCTGCGAGCTGCCACAGCTCTCAACAAGGCCTCATTCACAGCCCTGGGCAGCTCGCTTGCTTGCCCCCAGTCCCTGGGTCTCAAGCCCACCAGGTTGCCCCCAAGCCCTGCCTCCTTCCCTCCCCTGGCTCTGAGTGATTTTCTGATTTGCCTTTTCCAAATGTGAAATCTGTGAATGAGGTCACTTCAACCGTAGAGCAAGGGATAGGTCACAAGGTGTCGTTTCCTAAGTGCAAGGTCCCGGGGTAATGTTAGGTAGAAAGTGCATGAAAGTTTTGCATTCCAATCGTGTTATAGATAGTATATCTATTTTAATGGACGTAGGTATACATTCCGGCAGGGAACAAACCTGTAAAACGTATTTATTTTAATAAGTATTGGAGGAAAAGGTAGAATATGAATCCCATGATACAGTGTTTATTTCATGTAAACGAGTAAAGTAAAAGAGAATGAGAAACTTGACTTAAGGAAACCACAAACTCAGTGACCCTCAGATCTGGCAGATCCGTCTGGGAACACTGCACGTGATCTCGGCCCTCACCTGGAGCCGTCTGGACACTACACGTGAACTCGGCCCTCGCCTGGAGCCGTCTGGACACAGCAGTCTGATGGACACGATTTTGGTGAGGGAGGTCCTGCCCCAGGCTAGTGGGAGAGAAAGCCTGCTCCTTATCCAGACAGCTCCAGTAACTTGTCCCAGCTCCCTCGGTCATGGTTCTGCCTGTCCCCTGCCGGTCTACACTTGGCCACACTTGTTCTCCTGAAACACTGCCTACAGGCACAGAGCAGCTCCTCAGACCAGCACCCAAGGTCCTTCTTATCCATCTTTCCTGTCTCTGTCCCTGGTTGGCCTCTCTACCAGGCCCTGCGTACTCAGGACCCGGTCGGCTCGGCTCCTCCCTTCTGCTTAGATTGCTCTCTGACACGAATTGCCCCCAGGCCTCTGACCTGTTCCTAATCCCTCACCTTCCTACAGGCTCCCAAAGCTCCCCCGGGACAGCCAGTACAGCATCGTGATCGAGGTCAGCCTTGGAGTTCCGATCTTACAACCACTGCCTGTCCTTGGGCCAACTGTTACCCTCTCTGTTACTCAGTTGCCTCGTCTGTTATGGGGGACAATGGCAGCCACATCTTCCACCTCCCAGGTTTGCTGGGAGAGGTAACAGCAAGTACAATGCATGACTGTGCCTTTACTGGGGTTGAGTTCTTTCCAAGAGCAGCCTTTCAGCACCCATTTCCAGGGTGTGGGTGCTTGATGGGTACCTGCTGACTGATTACGGAGATACCATGAGGTGTTTTCTGCATGCGTTCTCTTCATCCCTGAGCCTGACAGCTGTTTCTTTCCTGGGTCTAACAGCCCGGCGGAGACTTGGAGAGCACTTATTCCTGGGCCATCTTACAGACGTCTCTTCTCTGGAAAGTTTGGTCTCCAGGGCTCTTTGGGGAGCTTGTCCTCCATCAAGTTTGGCCTAGGAGCTGGAATCCTCCAGGAGCGGGCCTGGCTGGGGATGCACACAGACCTTCCCTGGGACAGAGAGGACAGTGCCTGCGGACACTCAAGGCCATCTTCTCTGAAGCCCACCCATGTGGACAGACTAGAGAGAAGCCACTAGCACACACCCAGCATCTCCTTGTGCCAGGCACTAAGTTAGGCACAAGGTCCAGCCCTGCCCGTTGGTCCTTCAGCCCTTGCTCAGGTGCCTACAAAGAGCTCTGAAGCCGGGGGGTTGGGGCGAGTCCTCCAGAGCCTGGGGGTTGGGGTGCATTCTCCAGAGCCCAGGTTTTGGGTGAGTTCCCCAGAGCCCAGGGGTGGGGTGAGTTCTCCAGAGCCTGGGGGTTCGAGTGCATCCTCCAGAGCCTGGGGGTGGGGTGAGTCCTCCAGAGCCTGGGGGTTGGGGTGCATTCTCCAGAGCCCAGGTTTTGGGTGAGTTCCCCAGAGCCCAGGGGTGGGGTGAGTTCTCCAGAGCCTGGGGGTTCGAGTGCATCCTCCAGAGCCTGGGGGTGGGGCGAGTTCTCCAACTGTCAGCCGGTGGACACCCTAGAGCGTGCCCAGAGGGAGCGAGCTCCAGCCTCCTGCCTTCCGTAGCCCCAGGCCTCAGCCTTTTCTGAAAGAAATGTTGTGTTCCCTCGGCCCCTCCCCCCTTGCCGCATCCCCTTCCTCCCACAGAGCCCGGGTCCCCCAGGCTACAGTCCAGCAGTCCCTCTGTGAGCAGACTTCCAGTGACACAGGGCTTTGTTAGAAACCTCATTAGCAGAGACAGAAAGGCGAGAGACAGTTCAGAGAGGCATTCCAGGTGTCAGTTCAGAGGGGCCGCAGGAGGAAAAGGCCATTAAACCACAACTAAGGTCGCCGGTAGAATGAAGAAAACAATAAACGGAGACCTAGAGGGGTGGGAAGGTAACTGGGGAACTGAGGGAAGGACCCCCGACTCAGGCCGGGGAGGGAAGACCCTGGGTCTTGGAAGGGCCATCAGCTTGTCTTGTCCAATGCAGGGAGTCCCAGAAGCTGTTCTATGTAAACTCCTGGAGGGCAGGGACTGGGCCCCAGCAGACTCTGCACCCCGAGCCCAGCACAGGCTCAGCACATCGCAGGCACTGGGCACGCGCCTGGTGAATGAGTGAAAATTGAGCCTGGCGCTCAGGAGGAGGCTGGAGTGCTCTTTTTGGATAGGCACCGCCCTCTGGAAGCTCTTGCTACCCCAAGACGTGATTATTATTAGCTCCCTTTTAAAGATAAGGAAATGTAGACAGCAGAATGTGTTATTTATTTATTTATTTTGAGACGGAGTTTCGCTCTTGTTTCCCAGGCTGGAGTGCAATGGCGCGATCTCGGCTCACCGCGACCTCCTCCTCCTGGGTTCAGGCAATTCTCCTGCCTCAGCCTCCCGAGTAGCTGGGATTACAGGCACGCGCCACCATGCCCAGCTAATTTTTTGTATCTTTAGTAGAGATGGGGTTTCACCATGTTGACCGGATGGTCTCGATCTCTTGACCTCGTGATCCACCCGCCTCGGCCTCCCAAAGTGCTGGGATTACAGGCGTGAGCCACCGCGCCCGGCCCAGAACGTGTTATTCTGGGGCTCCCCAGACTCTGGGAATTCGCTAGAACTCTACCTATTACCTACTGATACTTGGAATTCTGAAACAGACACATTCCTTCATTCCACAGTTAGTCCTAAAAAGGCTGCATGCGTGTTGAGGCTGAGGCGGCACCCTGAAACTCACTCCTCAAGGGTCATTAGAATGATCATCTGGTATCTGGAATTCCCTGTCCTGTCCTGTCTGCTGGGGAATATGTCCACTGAGGGAGGAGGACAGTGGCCAGCCTGTGTGCACTCACAGCATTGCTTTAGTGAGCTCTGTTTGCCTTCGCTGGGCAGGGACCTGCAGGGACCATGTATTTTTGTCATGCCCGACGGGGAATGCACTTGATTTATGAAGTTTTTTTTAAACCTGAGGCTTCCTCATAAAGGAGCTTTGAGAAGACTGCAGCAAACCTGGTTATGAAAGGCCTTCCTTTCTGGGATCTGTTAGACAAGGTATTGTTGACTGCCTGCCCTCAAGAATGACAGACCGTGTGTGCCCCACCTTGGTCTGGAATGGCCAGAGACATTCAGGAAAACTGCACTTGGATTTGGACCCCGTTCCCCCATCTGGTCTCTGGCTTCTTGCCCTTTACACCCTTTCAGCTGAGATTTTACCCCCAAGAAATCTCTGAGTCCCTGATTCCTTATACCCTTGACATCAAAGATTCTGGACAAGTCACTTGAACTCATCGAGTCTGTTTTCTCCTCTGCAAAATAAGCATAAAAATATCCACCTTGCTTTGGGAGGCTGAGGTGGGTGGATCACGAGGTCAAGAGATCGAGACCATCCTGGTCAACATGGTGAAGCCCCGTCTCTACTAAAAATACAAAAAATTAGCTGGGCCTGGTGGCGCGTGCCTCTAGTCCCAGCTGCTCAGGAGGCTGAGGCAGGAGAATTGCCTGAACCCAGGAGGCGGAGGTTGAGGTGAGCCGAGATCGCGACATTGCACTCCAGCCTGGGTAACAAGAGCGAAACTCCGTCTCAAAAAAAAAAAAAATCCACCTTGAAATCTTCCTAGCGAGGGATTTAATCAATGCCTCACCAGCTGGAAAGCTCTCTGAGAATAGCTGTCCACATGTCATCTAATGTCGTCTCCCCAGCACCCTACAGAGTGCCTGGTACGTAGAGGCCAACACTGAATGGTAATTTGTAGAACAGACTTCTGCTGGGTTTGGTGAATTCAGTGATGAGGAGTATGTAAAGTGTGTTTGTAAACGGCAGGCACAGTACCTGGTACTTGGTAGGCATTTAGACAGTCTGGGTGAAGCCTGCATTTGAATCTGAGTCTCTCCTACAGAGGCCAGACCCAAGACTCTGGCCCAGTTGTGAGGTTGAGGCCCCAAGGCTCCAACCATCTTCTCCTGGCCGGATTGGGGCTTCAGGAAAGCTCTGCCAGTCTCCCTCCTGGGCGCCCCTTCCCCCATCCCAGAACCTCGGCAGCAGCCCCCACAGCCCCTCCGGGGTGGTGGGCATCCCTGTGTTGCCATAACTAGGCTGAGCCTCTCTCCAGGGAAGGGGCTGAAGGGTGTGAAGGACTGGTGTGTACGGCTTTGTTTATTTTCTCTGAAGAATCCTGCCTGAGCCCTGCTATAAAAATAACCTGCCTGTAAACCTCATCTCTGAGGGGGAGAAAGAAGCTTTTGTATCCAGGGAAGCTGCTCTAACTGCCTCCCTGTCCCTTCCCCTCAGTCCATGCACCAAGGAGGAGCCAGCTGAGGTGATGAGGGGCCAGGGGAAGTGAGAGGGGTGCGTGGGGAGGGAGGAGGGGATGGAAGGGCAGCTCAGCAGCCCCTCGCCTGAGCACAGCAGAAGCCTGTCGCTTGTCTGCTCGACCCAGGAAGATCCAAAGAAGGATCTGAGAGAGAGAGAGAGAAAGAGGAAGTGCACAAGAGAAAGAAAGAAGATACACTAAATACTGAGGGAGACGAGGAGGCCGGGAGACAGAAGATCAAGTCCAGGAAAGAGGAGGGACACGGGGAGAGTGGGGTGAAGAGTGAACTCAAAGGAGAAAGAAAACCAAGAGACGCGAAGCTCAAGGGATCAGAAAGAGACTGGCCATGTTTACAGACATAGCCAAGCATGCGGTCCCCACCACCAAGAGGAAGGCGGGCACAGCCAGGCTGGCCCTGCCGCCTGCTGGGTTCCTGCTCCGCTGCACAGTCCAGCTTCCACGCTGGCTCAAGCTGTGGCAGAGAAGACAAAGGTCCCCAAGCACCCACCATGCTGGGCCCTGGGTGAAGCTGAAGACATAGGTCCCACTAAGGCTTCTCAAAGTGTTCTTTCCAAGGAGCCAGGCCCGACAGCAAGGAGCAGGTCTGCACTGACACTGGATTCAGGAGACCTGGATTCAAGTCCCAGTTCTCCCAGTCTTAGCTGGGTGATCTTGTACAAACCACTTAGAGTTTCCCAGTCTGGTTCTCTTAAACCATAAATAATAGACCTCCCTGTCCACCTGCTGGGACTATTGACAGATCTATGGAGGTATATCTGAACAGCCTCTCCAAGTTGTGTGGTACCAGCAAGACAAGAAGAAAAGACCCACTCCTTTAGCCCTGTTTCTCTAGGTAGCCATCTTAGGATCACAGTTGAGCCACACTGAGGATGAACTAACACAGGAATCTCCTGTTATCTCTGTTTTTACAGATGAAAAAACGGAGGCTTACACAGGGTGGCAACATGCTCACCGTCATGTATTCATAGCTCTTAGGCAATAGAACTTGAATCCAGGTCTTTATATTCAAAGTCTATGTAGACCCAGGGTGCTGGGCCTTCTCTCCAATGTGATGGCAGAGGCTGCCCAAGAATGACCCGGGACCGTCTTCTCCACTTCCTTTAACGATGAATTAATTTCCAATCGTTCTGTGCAGGCCGGACCTATCTCTCCTTAGAGACTGCACAAGCAGGTGAGCATCAAAGGGAGGCGGGAGGCCAATTTCCACCCAGTATTAGGAAGAACCTGGCTATTATTCCAGCGATGGAGTGAGCTGCCTGCGAGAGTCTGAGCTGTCTGTGGTGGCGAGGCCAGCAGGCCAGCAGAGACCACTGATGTCTGTAGGAGACACATGCTGGGCTTAGCAAGAGAAAGTTAAGGCCGGGCATGGTGGCTCAGGGCCGGGTGCGGTGGCTCAGGGCTGGGTGCGGTGGCTCAGGGCTGGGTGCGGTGGCTCACGCCTGTAATCCCAGCACTTTGGGAGGCCGAGGCGGGTGGATCACGAGGTCAAGAGATCGAGACCATTCTGGTCAACATGGTGAAACCCCATCTCTACTAAAAAATACAAAAAATTAGCTGGGCATGGTGGCGCGTGCCTGTAATCCCAGCTACTCGGGAGGCTGAGGCAGGAGAATTGCCTGAACCCAGGAGGCGGAGGTTGCGGTGAGCTGAGATCGCGCCATTGCACTCCAGGCTGGGTAACAAGAGCGAAACTCCGTCTCAAAAAAAAAAAAAGAAAAGAAAAGAAAGCCCAACATTTTATACTCCTAAGTCTTCCCCAGCCCATGCCTTGGTTTCCCCATCTGTACAGTGGCTGGAGCAAGACTACACGAAGGCTGAGGTCTTGTCCAGCTCTGACTTTCTAGAATTCTGGAATTCCCAGAGGCAGGACTCTAGGCCTCAGGGTCTGGCTGAGAGAACAGACACGCAGCTGTTTGGCCAGCCTGGCAGAACAGTCGAGCTTGTTGAGCTCGTGGTTCCCTGAAACAGGACCAGCCGAAAGGCACACGCAGAGAAGACAAATTCATCTACGGGTCTGGTGAGAGTCATGGAAAAACAATGCAGCGCCTGAGGACTGTCCAGGGAGAGCCGATTTCTCCTCAGCCTGTGATGCTGCCCCCAAACAGTGAGAACAGTACCCTGGGCCTCGGCCCACGCCCTCGTGGACCGCACAGTGACCAACAGCTGTACGTGGTCGGGGCTCCCTTCCCGTGCAGGCCTGGTCAGGTGGTGCTTGTAAAGCAAAGGGAATCCTTTTACAATTTGCCTTGAATCAAACTGTGGTTGTTCATGTGACCAAGAAGTGTTTATTTCAGCAGCAGAAGGACCTCCTGAAGTTTTGAGCCCAGAATTAGAGTGAGGAGGCCTGGGGTCCACTCCCTGGATATCTTTGGGTTGGACTGAACACTGGGAGGTGAAGAAGACGCTGTTGTCAGGTTTCTAGTGGTCATTATGGGATGCTCCTTCCACGCTTTGTACTAGTGACAATTAATGTTGATGCAGTGACTATTTCAATGTGTTTAGACACCTGCAATCCCATTTGGCCTTCACCACAATATGCTAAGTAACTGGCTAATATTATGTAGGTGTAGATAGGTGGGTAGATAAGATTGTGCCCATCTTAGGAGAAAGTGGAGGATCGGAGAGGGCAATTCTAAGGGCCCTCAGGTAGCCAGTGATGGCTCTGAGGCTGGGACCGAGCCTCCTGGCCCCAGATTCTGTGCTCTTCTTCATAGCACTCTGCCATCCCTCCACCCCTTCTCCCAGAGGAGCTGACTCTACCCTCCAGAACCTTTGGGCTAGGACTCCTTCCTGCATACTCTGTTTCCTTCTAGATGCCAGTCTGGGGATGAAGAAGACTGGAATTAAGTTCAAGGGTATCCATCAAGTATCCCACTGGCATATTTTCCTGTCTTCCTCACTCTTTCTGATACACAGAGGCTGGAAGGGGGCAATAGGCAGGATTACAGGAAGAAGACACAGAAACAGTGTTAGCAAATGGTTGGGGAAATCCTGAGTCCTTTAATCAATAATAATTAATTAATGTAACTTCAAATTAATAAGCATTTGCAAAACTCTTTTAAATAATATAAACAGCTAATAAGTCTTTCATTCCTGGCCTCTGAAAGAAGTAAAATGTTTGGGGAGCAGCCAGCTTACCGGCCTTCCTGATTCTTCCTAACATGGTCCCTCCTGCCTACCCCTTCTCCCTAGCAGTCCTGTCCCTTGTCCCTGAGCCACCCATCCTTTTAGAAATTCTGTGGAGTGATGAGGGCTGGCTGTTTTCTAACTGACAGTGGGAGGGAGTGGAGACCCCTGTATGCTTGTGGAGCAGCCCAAGGTCCCTGAGGACCCAGGGGTGGAGAGCTCCTGGTGGAACCTGGAACAGCGAACAAAGAAGCTTTTGAGCCAGGCCTCAGCGAAAGCTCTGGAGAGCCAGTGCCTTCAGCCAGCCTCCCAGCTGCCTTCATACCCTCAAGGACTGGCTCAGGTAGACTGCTGGCTCTGGCTGCTTCTCCCCAAAGAGATCCCTCATGCAGCTTTGTGACCCGTGACCCAAATGCTGCATCACAGTGCCCAATGCATCTGAAATGTCACCAGAGATGGGGTCATCTCCCCAGTGTCCTCTCATTCCTTCTTTTTTTTTTTTTTTTTGAGACGGAGTTTCACTCTTGTTACCCAGGCTGGAGTGCAATGGCGCGATCTTGGCTCACCGCAACCTCCGCCTCCTGGGTTCAAGCAATTCTCCTGCCTCAGCCTCCTGAGTAGCTGGGATTACAGGCATGCGCCACCATGCCCAGCTAATTTTTGTATTTTGAGTAGAGACGGGGTTTCACCATGTTGACCGGGATGGTCTCGATCTCTTGACCTTGTGATCCACCTGCCTCGGCCTCCCAAAGTGCTGGAATGACAGGCGTGAGCCACCGCGCCCGGCCTCATTCCTTCTTTTCAGAGACTTTGAACTCAGACAGAGCTTCTCTCAGTGCCAGCATCTTCTATTTCCTGGTTGAGCGATCCCGAGCAACTGACAATCTCCCCGAGCCTCAGTTTCCTCACATGTGAAATGGGAGTAATGGTATTATGCACTTTACCGGTTTGTTGCATGATGCCTGGCACACAGTAAGCACTCAGGAGACATCAGCATCACAGTTATTATCCCTGATCTTCACCCGTCCTCCTTCCATCTTGCCCATGGCTCCTGCTAGACTGGACCCAACAAAATGGGTCCATCAGATGAGAAAGCATCAGTCTGACCCCGAGCTGAGCTCTTCCTGGATGTGATGGGGTCTATGGTTCCAAGACCTAAGGGTGTAGGATTGGGGGTCATGTGGGGGAACTAACTTCAGGCACTAGGCTCAGGGTGTCGTTGACACTGACCTTGGATGACTGAGTGGACTCTAATGGGCATGTCCGCACGACTTACAAAGAACCTGACTCATACGGAGTCTTGGAATGTTCAGGTTCACTGGTTCTCAGGTTGTGAGGGGGTTCAAGGGACCCATGAGAAGCTGGCTAAACTCATGAAACCTCTTTCCAGCAAAAGGTAAATTCTACATGTTTTGTGTATCATTTCAGTGGGTTATCTGTGACCCTCAGGTTTACCCCTCCTCAAGCTCTTCTCTCTTCTCACAGTTCAGGGATTGAAGTCCAGAGGGTTAAATAATTTGCCTGAGGTCCCACAGCTTGCTAGTGGTATGGCTGTGGCTTACATCCAGGTTTTAACAGTCCTCTCTCTCCCTCCACTGGAAGGTGGCATCGCCATGCTGTTCTTTGGCTGAGATTGTGTTCACTCCCCTGCCCAGGCACTGGAAGGTCAGCAAGTGCCACCAAGGTGGACTGCCTGGAGTTCTGAGGCGGTTGTTCAAGGGTTAATTTAGGTGGGTCCTGGGTTGGGTAAAAGAGACTAAAAAAAGAGTCCAAGCCAAGAGCCACCCTGAACTTGGTGGTAAAGGGTTAAAAGAGCTGAGTGTGGCCGTGTGTGTGAAGAGCAAGGCTGCATGTGCAAGGGCGCACGTCCCTCACTCACACATGCTGGTGGTACAGGACCAGCACGGCAGGCCAGCCCGGGAGAGAGGTGCCGCACACTCCTGGTATGAATGGGCCTCTGTCTGCAAAGCTGTGTGAGCCTCTGTGTGTGCAGGTCCCATTAACTCACCCTCAGCCACATGTGGAAAGGGGAGGAGAGGCCTGGGGAAGCCCAAACCACTCACAGTTCTTCTGGTTTTAGGATGAAGTAGAAGACACAGAAGAAAGAAATTACACAGACCCAAACTCAAAATAGCACATGCACATGCGCACATGCTCCCCACCCCACTGCTGTCTGGTCACACCCTTCTCTTCTCAACCCTATTGTCAACCTGTTACCCTGCTGGGCACTTCTGCGGGAGGAATCTTCAGCTAATTCCTCAATCAGTCTCTAGAAAGCTGACTTTATTTGCTTTGTGGTTGTCTCAGATTTGTCCTGTGCCTGAGTCTGGGAGCGGCGGCTCATTCTGTGACTCCCCAGCAGCTCCCGATACGTGGGCTCCTCTCTCCATCCCACCGACAGGCCTCACTCGCACCACTGTGCCTGTGATGGACAGGCTTGGCTCGCGTTCTGTCCCGGGCCCCATGTTCCCATTCCCCCTTCCAGGGCTCTCTGGGACTGGGCCCCTATTGCCTTTGGCTGTGATTTGTTTAATGGAGTGCCTCCCATCTGGGAGCAACCCACAGCTCAGGACACAGGGAGATGGTTGTCCAGCTTGCTATTTTTTCATCAGAGGAGCCAAACCACAGTGATGGGCTCCGTGGCCTGGCGGCACCTCCCTCATTCCTCCTATCACTAGCCTGGCCTCTATTCCCCTGGCTGGCCCTGACTACCAGTGGCCTCTGGTGCAGGAATTCCCGTTACCCTTTGAGAGGCTTCCTGGGTTGGAGTTGGGTCCCCTACACAAGGAGAGAAGGGAGGTCTGAAGTAGCCAAGGCTGAGAGAGAGAACGTGGGGACCAAAGGACAGGCCCATAGGCCAGCAACCATGACATTCCTCCCTGTATCCCCAGTGCCTGGCACAGAAGAGCTCCTAGAATAGTGAGTCAGCAGCTGAATGAATAGAAGAATGAATGGAGAGATGGGTAAATAAATAAATGAAGACTCTTAGATTCATGTAAACACTATGTTAAAAATCTAATTTGATTCCCTAGCCCCAGTACAGGAAGGAAGGAAGAAGAGGCCTGTCTCAGAAGGTACAACCATGCTCTCGGAGTCTAAGGGAAATATCTCTGTTCAGGCCCCTTACGGTGTGTTTGAGACTCCCTGGAGGTCCAGGATTTGGTAGAACTGGCTTTTCCTCCATTCTCATGTCTTCTTCTCAGGCCTCGTCTTGCAGAGGCTGTTTTGCCCACTAGAAGAGGCTTTAGAGCAGCTCAGAGCAGCAATGGGTGTGGGTGGAGGTGGGTGGGAGGCAATGTGGCTCAGGCTGCCAGGTACCACGGAACTGAGCCCTGGGACAGGATGTTTTAGGCTGGGGCTACAGCAAAGTGTTATGTGCCTGGGTCAAGAGATACAGAAAGTTTTCAGCCCCATAGTAGGCATTCAGTAAGTATTTATTTACTGAATGAATGAATGAATGAATGAAATAGTTCGATGTTCTCTTCTCTCTCGCTGATACCATAAACTCCTCGTCTTGGGGTAGGATTTTCCAAAGCCCTAGACAACTACGGGCCTTCTTCTGACAGTAGAATGAATTAGGGTCAGTAGCCCTGCTGAAAGAGAAAGAGGCAGCGTGTACACCTCCTCACCGGCCCACGACCCACGGTCCTCACCCCCGCCCTCGCCTCATTCCTCACCTCCACCACCAGTCACCGTGGCGTCGTCGATACGAAGTGGGGGCTACCAGGAGGAAGCAACATGACGCCACCCTGTGTGTGACGAAGTGAGCGAACGGATGTGAGATGGTCTCAGGCTCTGCACAAAGGCCTCCTCACATTGTCGCTGGGGCGAAGAATGGTACGTGGAACCGAGGGCTGTGGGAGGTGGAGGATGGTCTCCTGGTGAGGAGGGGAATGGCTGATGAGAGATGGACATCTCCACACCACCAAGGCCAGATTTGTGGGACTTGGAGACTCCATTCAGGAGCCCTGCAGTTCCCTTTCCCAGCCACACCCGAAGGACCTTCTCTGGTGCTGAGATCTTCAGGGAAAGGCTCCGAGCTCCTCAGGACACCTTGCTGCTGGGGTTTGGTCACTATTCTCCCAAGTGCGTGCCTTCCCTCTAACTTAGATCCAGAAAGCCAGGGTTTTACGGCCCGAAGAGGCTAGCCTCTCTTTCCGTGAGAGTCGAGTCCATTTTCTGAGCAGACACAGGAGAGCTGTTGGCTCGGGGCAGGCAAGGAAAGGCTTCGTGAGCCAAGGGAAAACAATTAGGAGTAATTACCATCAAGAGGCCTCCAGTGAGGGCCGAGGGTGGGAAAGGCCGTCTGCTGAACAGTAAGATGAAAGTGGCAGAGCGATTTTGGGGATGAAATAGGAGAGGGCAGGAGGAAGGGTTGAGCCAGAGTGTGTGCTGTCTTCCTTCTCCAGTAACAGGGCAGCACCCCTCCCCCTCAGTCTCTAGCTGAACTGACTTCCGCCTCTACAGGGCACAGGGGCTCAGTGTGTGGGGGTGGGAAGTGGAGGAGGAGGGGCACAAGGTTCTGCATTCCTGACATTCTCAAACCAGTAGGAATGGCAGGGGAAACTCCAGGCTGGACAGACAGAGCGGGAGACAGAGACTGAGGCAAAAAGATAAAATGGAGCACTAGAAACGTTTCCAAATTCCTGCAAGTCTAGGTCCCCAGGCCATCCCCACAGAAGGCCACTGCCCGGCACACTGGATTCCTGAGGCCCTCCGTGGGGACAGGCTGAACCCACTTGGTGTCCCCACCTCAGCACCTTCAGTCCCTAGGCTTCCCCTTTCTGGATGCGGACGGTAGACCTTGAGGGAAAACAAGTTTTGCTAATGTGTGTGGCCAAGAGCAGAGGATGAAAGGAGGCAGAAAAGCAAAAGGACAGACAGAAAAGGGTTGTCGTGGGAGAGGTGAGGATTTCTTGTTATCCCTGGCTGGAGAAGCCAAGAGAAAATGAGCCCAACGGCGGAGGGGCCCTCATTCCCCTTGACCTCCAAACTATGGTGTAAAGACAAGTAAGGACCTCAGTCCTGCTCACGAGAGAAAAGCAGATGACTTTGAGAACTCTGTTGAAGGTTCTCTGCTTCGGTTTCACTTTGGTTGAGTCCCCCTGGAGTCGTCAGGCATTTTCCTGCTGAGACGAAGCAGCAGATTCTAGCGCTTTTAAGGACTTTGGAATCATATGCTCCCTGTTTCTGTCACTGACAATCTGTGAGGCTTTGGGCAAATTATTCAATCCCTACGCTCCTCATTTTCTCATCTGAGAAGTGGGGATAATAATGTACCTACATCGTAGATTTGTCAAGATGAAGTGATACCTATAAAGTATTTGGCACATAAGTCTCAGGCCAAGGTCTCAATAAATGTTTATGTTATCATTAACACTATTTGAAGACAACTCTAACTGCCAAACGGACAATGAACTTGAAGCCAGAGACTCCGAGGTAGGAAGTGTGATAAACTAGACACAAAGAGATGAGAACTTGGAATAGGGCAGAGGCTACCATGATGGAAGAGAAGCACAGCCCAGAGAAGCTAAATAACAGAAATGCATGCATCCCTTCAACTATTCTCTCCTTCAACTATTCTGGGCACCTGGAATACAAAGTGAACAGAACAGATATTTTAGTGAGAGATGGATAAAACAAATCATTGGATACGAGTTGGGCATCCCAAATCTGAAATGCTCGAAAATGCATTGATATGACACTCAATTGGAGCTCATTGGAGCATTTTAGGTTTCAGATTTGGGATGCTCAACTGGTGAGAATAATGCAAATATTCCAAAATCGGAGACGCTTCTGGTCCCAAGCATTTCAGAGAAGGGATAGTCAACCTGTAATACAGTCAGATGCTGGTAAGTACTGTGGGGAAAAACTGAGGCTAAGAAAGCTACAGGGTGTGAGAACTGGGATACGGGTGACATTTCACCAGAGCCCTGAGGAAGCAGTGCGTAGAACGGCACTGAGACAAAAGCAAGCTTGGCTTCTTAGACAAACGCTGAAGAGGCCAGTGTGGCTGAGGCAGAGCGGGCAGGGGATGCTGCTGGAGAAGGGGTAGGTTGACTCTCACAGGCAGAGAGGACTGGCTGGTGATGGTATGATGGGAAAATGAGGCACAGGAAGGTAAGGAAGTGAAATGTTTTGCCTGCGGTTCAAGGAACAGGCACCCCACCCCCTTCCCTTTGTAACTTTCTACAGCGCCCCAGACCGGGTACCCAAGGAGTGGTTGGGGATAGAGGCTGACTCTGACTCATGGCTGGTCCAGGTCCCCATTCTGAGGGACAGTCTATTCCCTGCCTGGTGATACGTGATGCAGAGCCAGGCATTTGTCAGCTGCCTTTAACCACATTCAGGAATCAGAAGAACGAACGTGGTTTGACGATTTCCCTACTCACTCCATATTCGGTTGGCTTAAAAATCTTAACCATGACTAAAAGAAAACCTTAGAATTTGAGAACATCCTGGGGACCAGAAGAGGGTCTCCTAACCCAACATAGAGAAAACTGGCCCCCCAAAATAAAGAGTTTTGAGAAGTTGGTGCTTTCTTACGTTTTACTGTCATGAGTGTGAGTTTTACAGGTAGGAAAATGGCAAGGCCTTCTTGAAGTTATACTGTGAGAAGGGGTGTGGGAGAGGAGCAAGAACACAAGGCCACAGTGAGCAGGGGGGGTTGGAAGTCCTGACTGGCGTGTTTGGCCTCAGAGGAAGGTTCTCTGGCAGCCTCCACAGACAGATTTGGTTTTTTAAAGTGCCAAAGAGCCACGAATTTGCATGTTATTTGCGTTCCAGGCTTCACTTCCAGGTGTATGGGAAGAAATAAATGAATGAACTGTATTCAGACTCCTGGGTAAGGGGTGGACTCAGAAATCCAGACCACACCGAGGATCCAATCACTGGTCCAGCTTGATCAGGAGACACAGACACAGACAGAGACAGAGCAAACAGTCACAGAGACAGGAAGACAGTGTTAGAGAGACAAACACCATCGAATCCTTTTCACCAGGGAGTTTCCAGTCAAAGCAAGAAAGCAAGAGCCACAGTTTATTTTAAATAAGTCAACTTTTTAAAAATTAGGAAGAATCACATATTGACTGGCAGAAAAAGGCAACATCACCCCTGACTTATCTCCATCTTTGCCCCTCCGTCCTCTGCTTCTAGTTCTGTATGGAACCACAAGCCTATGAGTCTGCCTTCTTGGTAAGGTGTATTGCTTGGTGTTTGCTTAGCCTCCCAAATTAGTTAACTATAAAGTCTACAGACTCTAATAGAGACTCTAAGATCCTGAGGACAAGGTCAGCAGGCTATCAAACCCTGAGGACAAGATGGCTTTTATTTCCACAGTCAAACCATCTTTTCAATCTACAACCCAGTGCTTAAACACAGGCTTGTAAAACACCTAGCCGAAGGGGCTTCCTAGAAGTAAGACACCCAGAGTCTCAATCTATGAGGGGTGCACAGTTATCACCAGAAATAAAAAGGATGGAGAAAGCTGTGTAGTCAGAGAAAAACACTTCCACAAGGCCCCTGGGATAGAGACTGAGAACTGCACCCAGCCCGAAGGGCACACTAAATGCTGAGGAAGGCATTTTTGTTAAGGGCCGAGTGGGGCATTAAGTTTGAGGCCAGAGACAAATGATTTGGGAGCACAAAGGAGGTTTCAGGCTGCCGTGGGCTGTCCTCCTCCTTCCACAATATTTTTTCTTTTTAAATCTTTTTTGTGTTGCCCAGGCTGGTCTCAAACTCGTAGGCTCAAGTGATCCTCCTGCCTCAGCCTCCCAATGCACTGTGATTACAGGTGTGAGTCACTGTGCCTGGACCACAACATTGTCTTTCTAAATAAATGTTGAATAGTTACCTCTACCTCATCACTGGCAGGCCAGAAAGAAGCAGCTTTTATTCCTGGTTTGAAAAAAAGCACCATATCATTCACCTGCCCTTGGTGGCTACACGTCTCAGTCCATTCCTGAGGCAGAAGGTGAATTATAATACAAATATCATGTGGACTTATATTATTTTCTGATTATGAGGGCTGCAGATGTCCAGATGAGGATTTTAAGATCCTGTGATCGGGGAAAGCATCAGAGATGGGATTTGCATACAATTACTCACCAGGTATTTGTGGAAGGAATAAAAGTAAGTTCAATGAGGGGTCTCCAGTGGACTGAACTCTGAGCTTCTTGAGTACCACTCTCCCACTCTTTCCTTTCCTAGTGCTTGTGTTCTGCAGAGTAAGGCAATCTCCAGACGTAAAGGAATTGATGACGTTCCTTAGATTAGAATGGAGAGAAGTCTGCAGCGAAGGTCTTAACTCTAAAACCAAGCCAGGGTTAAGCCAGTGGCCTTAAACATTTAACTTTCTGCCTTGATTGTCTTCCCAGCAGCATTATGGCCCTTCTTACTATTCCAGAATCTTAGTTTGGTAAGACCCCTGGGCACCTGGTCCAACCACTCACATAACTGGAATTATTCCTACCATCTCCCTGACGGGCCAGAGAGACAGCCCACAATAACATCGTAAGGTCCCTCCCCAGCTCAAAGCCTCCTAGCCACTCTTCTCTCTCACAAAGGACATATGTATCAGGTCTTTATTTTAATGGGTATGACCCTCTGGCCCGTTTCCTTCTCTACCTCCAAAGCTGGGAATGGCAGTGTGTGTTCTTAGAAGACAGATGTCAGGAGTTAGTGAAGCGAGGCCCTGGACTATAATAAAGGATGCTGGTATCAGCCTTGTCCCTTCACGTATTTTTGGAATTCCAAGCTGTGGATGCATTGCTCCTAGGCAGGGAAATAGGTAACCTTCTGAGGAGTTCAGCACACGGCCTGTTTGAGTCCAGGATAGGGCCCAAAAGCCTAGCACTTCTTTTCCTGACTCTCCTGGGTATGTGAACTCCCAGGGTGAAAGCATCATATTCCACCTCACGTTGGTCCATCCAAATGGACAAAACAAAAAGACAAACCCCAGATGTCAGTCCTCTCTTACTCCAGCAAGACATATTTAAGAGTTGGAGGGACGGCACCGGACCGGAAGTTGAAACGTTAAAACACTGGGACTCTTAAATGAACTCTTCACCCTTTACCCACGAGAGCCTCTTAACGGCCGTGTAAAACCAGGCGGGTAATGCACAGGCTAGGAGAGGGGGTTGGTGACCAGGTTATCTGTTTCTACCTCAGGATCACTAAAACTTGGGGCTAACATTGCTGGGGGCAGTGGGTAGATGCTGGCATGATTATGGTGGCTAAATAGAGAAATTGATTCCACACAGAAGTATGAAGCATCTCATATAGAGGAGTCAATTGACACAAACTCTCCAGGCTGGATGAGGGGAAAGTACTCTTACATTCGACCCTAAATAGGCCTCCTGGGAACAATGGTGGGACCCAGGTGACAAACGGGATATAACTAGCCTCTGTGCCTCAGACCATGTGTTTCTCAAATAGGTAAGAAAGGTCTGTGATATTCTCTGTTCAGGGTCCCAGAGTGATTCTTGGGACTGTGGTTTCTGTTGAGGTCTCTATAGCTAGCATCTAGCGCTTATCATCCCTCAAATATTTGTTTTTAGGGAAGGCAGGTGAATATGAGCACTGGACACAGAGGAAAGGGGAAGACAAAGAGAAAACAGGCTTATTTAGTTTAAAGCAAATTACTTAGGATTTAGTAACTTGCCTTTGGGCCGTAAGATGAAGAAATAACCTTTTTCCCATGGTCATCAAAGCCTACCCCTAAACAAAGGGGAAAGTGTCCAGATACCACTCCTGCCCTTGTTGGCTAGCTCAGCAAAGAGCGGTCCACTGTAAGTCTGTACTGGTTCCCTTTGAGCCACCTGGGCCACACACACCAGGTCCAGGAAGGCAGGACAGTCTCAGGGCCACTAACGTCTACCTTGTGCAAAACTGTATTAGTGAGAAAGGGCCAAATCCAGACAGGCTCAACAATTCCTTATATATTTTTCAAAGTGCTTTTGCTGCATGTTTCATTCTCTGCTATACATGGCAATAAATATTTGTTGCTTTGGTCTGTACAAAAAGTCTGTGAGGAAGGTAAGACAGATGTTATCTAAATGGACAAACAATAAATACAGAGAACAATCTTGTTCTGAGTCCCCCAGACAACAGTGAAAGAATCTGAAAAAGGTCTTTTGATCACAGTCCAAATCTACGCCATATTGCCACCATTCGAGCTGTTGCTTACATACAGAAAATACCAGGAACCAGACGATATTCCAGGAGTCCTGCAATGAGCCTGCATGCCACAGCTTTCTAAGAGAGCAATGTGGAGGTCCCCAGCAACCCACAGAGAAAGCTATTTATTTCCTACAGAAACTCAAAGAAAAAGAAAGAAATAGAGGAAAGGAAAGGGAGAGAGAGAGAAAACAAACACACAAAACGTGGTCTTTCCCCAAAATGCAGGCAGTTGAAGGTAGGACATCTAGTTGCTGGAGTGGAAACAGTAACATTCAGTTAACAATGGACTATTTAAAAAAAAATAGTTTTCTTTTCAAATTGTAACTTGTGGTAAAACATAGAAAAATGTACTAAACGAGCTTGTATAAAACAGTAAAATTTTCAAATAAGCCCAGGAAAAAGCACAATGCTGGAAAGAATGGGGTTCAAAGGGAGGGGAGAAAAGATTTCATACAAAACTACCTATTACAATACAGAAAAAAGTATAAAATGTTCCTACTTTGGAACTTAAGTACAAAATGACACTGGCATTGGATCACTTCACTGTCTAAGCCTGAGAAGCTCTCAGAGGGTGGGGAGAGACGCTAGAAAGAACAAAAGGAATCGAAGTCTTTAAATCTCAAGTTGATCAGTCCAAACTCCACCCGTTTTTTTTTTTTTTTAAGCTGAAAATATCACCTCCCTCTGTAACCTCTACCCACATGGCAAAGTTCATCCAGGCCTCAAAATATTCCATTAGGTAGTCCACAAACACCCTACACATAGGGGCTGGGATCTCTGTGTGCTGCAATTTGGAAAATGGAAATAAATCTACAGGCTAAATGGTGAACACATTCAGTCTTTTTTTTTTTTTTTTAAAAAAAAGCATATCCCTGTGAAAATTTATACATATATATATGTGTCTGTATATATATATATATGTATATATATGAAATTCTCTGTGGTTAGAAACATATTTAAACTAGCCACAGACCAAACTAGACCTGCATTCATCCAACGCTGGAATTTTATGCTAAAGACTAAGGTCCTTCTTCTTGGTCAGAAGTAGGCAACAGTAAAAGTGGTGCTTTGTTGTGCCACTGAAACTGCTCCCTGGGTGGGTCTTCCCCGTATCGTGTGTTGGTAGCACATGCAAACCCCTGCTTTTAAGGAAAGGACTGCTTGGAACTTTGGGACCTGTCCAGAGCTCATGTGCCGTGCCTCTGGATAGGATGAAGCTACCGATGATAAAACAGCGATGTATAAAAGCAGATGGATTTTGTGTAGGGACATATAAATAGGAAAGGTCCTGGAGAAGCGGACTTATGCATGTGCCCTAAAGTCCTGTTAACAGTCACGTTCCTGACTATACATCTTGAAAATTGTGTGTGTGTGTGTGTGTCCATGTATATGCTGGTGGTTTTTATCCCTATCTTTTGCCCATGTCCTTTCCTACTTCTTAGTAAGGCCTAACAACGAGAGTTTATATGAAACCAAGATTCTTTCCAAGCTTTTCTCAGTCCCATAATTAGGAACTGAGTGAGGCTGGAGCCCTTTGAAAACAAGATGGCAGAACTGAAGAAGTGAAAAGCAGTCTCTCTCTTCAGCTTAGGGATGTCCCTCACCCCTTTCACAGCACCGAAGTTTCTTTGCAAAAATAGTATCTGAGATACAAAAGGAAAGGCAGATGTGCTTGTGAATGCATCTCGCCAGGGCCTGGTCCAGGATCAAGGGTGTTACAAGAACAGAGGGCTGGGAGCAGCTGTTTCCAAGGTCTCTGGCTGTAGACAACAAAGAGCTGGTCCCCCACACGGTCAAGGTCTGCTAACTGAGACAGTCTTCACAAGAGTTTTCGGTGGAGGATCTCCCAGACCATCCGCTTCCGGAAGTATGGCATGTGTTGCTGTAGGGACAGAGACACCCGTAATTACCATTGCTTTTGTCTAGACCCAATACTCCCTTCCCCATACTTCTTTCTTTCTCAAGGTTCTCAACAAGCAGTCTCAGTTGTGTTTGTGGTCTTTCAAATTATTCATTCTTGGTTACATATGGGTTTTTTCTTTCCATTGCTTTTTCTACTGTAATTCCTATTGCTATTTTTCATTGCTATAGCCTTAGAAGTTACACTGGCCACTTCCAGGAGTCCCCAGGGTATGCCCAAATGTCTCCAAAAATTGTGAGAATGGTGTCTAATAAGTCCTCTCGAACTCTTAAGAGGATATGAGCCTAGGTGTAAAAAAAAATTCACTTTTTAGGAGAAGAATTTAGGGAACTTCAAGAGTCAGGTCAGGCTGGTCTAGACAAAGGGCTATGGTAGAAAAATCTGATAAAACATTGAATCAAACAGAAGTAGCAGATTTAAGTGGAGAATATATCAGAATAAACCATCATCTCTAGTCTCAATCCACTTTGGTCTCTGAGGGACCATGTGGTCAGAAATGACCAATGACTTACTAAGAGAAGACTCACCAACTTCATCAAGTGAGGGGTCAGGGAAGGGGCAGCCTAAAAAATTACATTAGGAGATTGAGTTGTGGCCTATTCCCAAACCTGACTATTAACTAAATGCAAGGAAACTAAAGAAACTTGCTCTGGTCCCAGTTTTCTCTAGAAGTAGGTAGAGAAGGCAGGCAGAGAAGGTTCTGCCCTTGACCAGTAATCTTTTACTACAATAAGTGAGGTAAGGAAACCCAGGACATGGCCTATCACTAACTTTCTTTCATGATGTGGCTCAGGCAGTAACCATCGGTGTTATGAATCATAGGCGAAAGCACGGTAAAGGTAAGGGCAGAGGCCCCTAAAGAGAACAGCTGGACAGACAAACATCTACAGGGCATCTTGGAGACAAGGTAATCCTAGAGCTCCCTACTGAAGGCTCAGATCACCTGTGTGAAGTTGATTGGTCTGTCTTTGGTAATACAGTCAGCATATTTGCAGGCAAACATCCCACAGTCACTTCCATTCATCTGCTGTGGAATTTCCTGGAAGACCAACAACAACAAAATGGTATCTGTCCAAGTTTCTTTCCTTCTTAGATTAAAAATAAGAACCAAAGGATAAAACTTGTAGAGGTTTCTCTAAGTTACAAACAAATGACCCTGGCCCTCCAGTCACAACAACAGAGGCTCAAAGCAACAAAATATAACATTCTAGTCAGGTCTGTGTACTTCATATTAATCACACAAGAGAATATCTCAGACTTCCATGGCATCTAAGGGTATAAAAACTACTCCCTCCCCCAGAGGCCAAATAATCAGCAAACATTCCCCATAGGAGTGAAAAGCTTAGTAAAGTATCTGGGCATTCAGAAAACTGAGTTCTACGTAAGAAACACACCACCAGTTTTTCTACGGGAGCTTAATCTATCCTCCCCAAGAGACCAAGCAACCAAGCTGAAGTCAAGCTAGACACTAAGAGGTGGTCCCGGAACCGAGCAGTAAAATCCCATCCTCCTGAAGTCAAGCTAGACACTAAGAGGTGGTCCCGGAACCGAGCAGTAAAATCCCATCCTCCTGAAGTCAAGCTAGACACTAAGAGGTGGTCCCGGAACTGAGCAGTAAAATCCCATCCTCCTCAAATACCCTACTCTTAGGGTTTTTATTTCATAAAGATGAAAGGTACCTGGCTTTTCTTGCTGAACAGCTGCCAGCCATTGGTGTCAAACTCTTTCCTTTTCTTGTCAAGGCTTTCTTGCTTTAGGTATTGCCTAAAGGTACCAGGAGAGAATGAGATAAGCAGAGGAGAACACTGATGACAGCTGCCAGCCTAAGAGTGGGGCTGACAGCCCCTAGGAACAAATTTGTTTCATCTGCTCCTCTGAGGAAAAGAGTATATCATGCTGGGCAGGGAGTTCCAGGACTGCAAAGTTTTCTCCAGAGCTGAGCTTGCCTCTTATAATGTCCACTCTGTCAACCCAAAAGGAACATGACCTCTGCCTCTAATAGCCAAGCTCCTTCTACCTACCATTCCTTCTGAGAAAAAAACGTCTTTATTCTTTTCCTTGGTTTATATGGTCCTTCAGTACTCAATCTAACGGATGAAAAATGTGTTTCTGGTACTCTTGAGTGTTTATGTGCTATTGCTAGGCTTTGTAAAAGTTAAAACCAAATCAATAATGCACTGAGTGCACACCTTCGATAGAGCACTCTTTTTAAGTGCAAACTGTTCACCATCGTGGAATCTACTTCCTCCCGGCCATCAGAGAGGTACGGTGAGGAACAGGTGTTTTGGAAAATGAAACAGGTGGGGCATAAAGAGATCTGCATTCTGGTTTCCACCTGAGCCACTAACTAATAGGACCTGGGCAAATCAAAGGCACCTCTGTAGGACTTGGTCTCTTCATCTGAAAAATTAAGAGGTTGGATTAAATAATTTCTAAGGAGCATCTGTATCTTTATATCCAGTCTATATTTTAGTGCATTAGGACAGTAATTGCTCCCATTAGGAGTAATACTATCCTAATAACACTGGTAATATTATATCATTTTTAAACTATACTTAGATATAAAATATACATTTTTACTTAATATAAATATTTTATTAATCACTCCACTGAAGGTATCAAACAACTGAATTCAATTACCGGGGAAAAACACCACATATACACCGAGACCAAACTCTTCCGTCCTCAACTCCCTACTTACAAGAGGATTCTGCAGGCTTCATTGTTTATCCCACCCATAGAGTCGTAATAGGTAATATTCTTCTTTCTAAAGTCCACAACCTAAGAAGAAGAAAAAAAATTTGTGTGTTTATGAAGTGAAGAAAATTGGTTTCTCAGATTTTCCTTTCCCTGGCCTTTGGAACCTTTTGCCAAACTTCCTACAAAATCATGACAAGTTTGACTGATACTTGGCATTATATTATGCTTAATCTGCAGGGAAAAAAATGAGTGGTTATTTACACACAACTATGATGGCACTGATCAACGGGTAGTCTCGTTACTGCTGTGAAGGCTTTTTCTAATGTCCATTCTCTCCCTCTGCAAGGTGGGCAACAGTGAAGAAACAACACGCTCTTCAGGGAACCTAAGCTGAGTATTTCAAGATCATTTCCACACAGTTTCAGAAAGATGGTGAAACGACTCTGGGTTTTATTTCTTTATTGAGAATTTCCTTTTGGCTTTATGCTTTTTGAATATAATCTAAAACAGACTGTGAAATAACTTTTATAGCTTCATTAACACATTAAGATAATGCTCGCAGAGTCATAAAAATATTAAATTACCAAGTATGCAAGGCAAGTCACAATTAGGCTGAAAATAAGTCACAGAATCTGAGTGGCAGCATCATTAATAAGTCACTTTTTCCTCCATGCGTTCCTTTAAGGATGCTTAGATAAACTATGACTCTCTTAAATATTTCCAGAAAAGGAAATTCCACATCTTTCTTCAAAATCTATATTCTAATCTTGATAGGAAGTTCATCGATCGGATTTTAGTCAACCTACTACTAAACGATCTTTCTGTCAATAATCAGGGAACAAGTAGAACTACTACTCACCACCCTCGGTGTGTTCTGTAATTACATAGCTTTCAAATTTTATCAGCAGTGAAGGGTACTCACAGCCAGACACCAGTGCACTCCCAGGTGAATGGGCACCAAAAGAATGTCAACGGAAAACACATCTACTTTCTTTGTCCAACGCTTCACTGCCTGATAACCAGCCGTTTTTAATTTAGTGAAGAAAAAGGTATTAAATGCATGCACGCTGGGCAAGCCTTTCTCTTTGCTTCGCTCCATCAGCATATTCATGTAGAAATTGATGATCTGTGGAAAGAAAATACGGTTATTAGAATAAACACTCAAGCCTTTCAGGACAGCTGCAGGTGCTGTACTGAACAGCATATGCAAGTGTTTCCTAATCAACTAAATGAAGTCTTCAGTATCGAACAGACTCATTTCTCGAAATCAAATTCTGAGTAGAAGGAGGACGGCTGAAATGCTATAAACGGTGAAAAGAGAAAAAGCTGACATATATATTATGGGGTTGGGGGTTCAAATGGGCAGATGCTGGCTCAGCCTGTAGAACACTGAAGGTCAGGTCAAAAGACTGCAGAAAGACAGGAGTGTTAGGTGAGGCTTACAGAAAAGGAAAGGAAGGAGTACAGAAAAAGAAAAGCAGTTTAGTAAGGCACATTAAAGGCTTACAGAAAAAGAAAGGAAGCAGTTTAGTAAGGCACATTAGCAGTTACCTTAATCTACTGGAACTGTGTGAGCAATTTAAGTAGATACTGAGCTCACTTAGAGCCCAGTGTTAGTCAAGTTAAGATCAAGAGTTCAGACCTTATATGAGGGCCACATAGTTTTGCACAAAGACAGAAAACTCTGCTCCGTGGTTAAAGACTGCCTTTTCAACTTAATAAGCCATCCTGCAGAGGCAAACTCTTTTGGTCTCAGGTAGAACTACGTGACAGGAGAAGCCATCAATTGTACTGGAAAAATACCTGTAAACTGATAGTAGCTCAGCAGTGTCACCTTTATAAAGAGGCACACATGGAAGTATAAAAACCTACCTTACGTGAGACCTAAAAGTCAGGCTACAAACATGAAGAGTAAAGTTCTACCCCAGAATCTCTATGGTTAGCCTTCTCATCTTTGTTAATTCCACTGATGCCTTCAACAAGTGTGAATGAAAGAAATTACAATGCCTGAGTGGGGAGATGTGTGATTCTGTTAATGAAACAACATCTCTAATAGTGACTATGTTGTGTATGGTTCCGTTCGGTCCAGGACTCCTTGGTGCTAAAACTTGGAAGTTATTGTGCCGGAAGTTACTGCATACTTACTTTATGTGGCCAGCTGAGGTCAGGCCAGCATCTGTCAACTGCAAGGAATGAATGGGCTAACTGATCCACAGCTTGGAAATATGACTAAGAAAACAGGCACATTTTTCAGAATGCTTTTTGGGGAATGGGAAAATGCCCCTGTTCTTTGACAAATATTTACACACAAGTATGCCAGAACAGTGAGCTTCTGCCCAACGGTGAGCAACTACATGCTGGAGAGGCAGCAGGGAACACTGCCAGGAACACACCAGAGCATGGTCTAGACCAGAGAAAGGGCCTATAGATGAGGATGCCTAGGCAGCTGCAGGGAAACCACAATCGCCATGAGGCAGAGCTCTGAGGTAGGGGAAGGCTAGGACTGAAGACAGACACTGTTTTCTCTGCAGCTCTGATGACTGAGCAACAGGCCCAGCTGGCCCAAACAACTCAGGTTGTGGCTTATTCTCTGCCTAGTGTGATGCCTGACAGGTAAGTGGAGCTCCGTTGTTATAGATGATAATCAAGACACAATTCGAATCAGGTATTTCTCAACTATAAGTTTTCAGTCTAACTCTGCCCCTCAGGATAATGGTGCTAAAAGATGCCTCTAGATTTCTGAAGGCAACCATGAATGCAGTAGGATATTCCCAGCATGTACAGATTTCTAATGAGGAAAAATCAGCAAGAAGGAATTCACTGATTCTTCTGGCCTTCTACCCATCTTGTAATGTTGGCCATGTTATAGGGTAAACCCTTCACTCCAAGGCATAAGCAGATGACCTGCTGGTCACTGAAAGCCAAACCTTCCATAGGGACAGACACCTCATATATTATAGTAAGAAATAAGGACTAAAGGGGGAAGTGAAAGGAATCAGGTGGAGAGATAAGGACAGGGAAGTACATGACAGCCATGGAGATTCATCTCCCCCAGGTGTGTATCAGAGATGTCTTACCTCTAGAATCATAAGCCTGAAGTTAAAAAAGGAAAGAATGACAAAACAAGTGTCATGCTATATCTCACTATTCTATTTTTCAAGAGGAAAGAGTTCCAGAAACCAGGGAAACTTAGCTGGACTTCCACAGCCTGAGGTTTGCTTGTTTGTTCACCTTGAGAGAGTTCACTAGAAAGCTGAACAAGAGCAGAGAACCCCAGTGATCAGACACCATGGTATCTGTTCCCTCTGAGAATTCCTCTTCCATTGCTGCACCAAACCAAAGTTTCCCCACTGAGAGGGAAATGGCCTCCTCCAAAGTCAACTAGTTAATTAGCTCTTAGGAGTGCTCTAGCTTCTTTTTCACTTCTCTTGTACCCCAGTAGGAGGGAGTTTGGTGACCTCAATGCTTCCTATGTTAGCTGAGGATGTAAACCTGACATCGGAGGCGGAATTTAGATTCAAGTCTTTCTCCTCAATTGTTTAGCTATTGCTCCATCCAAATGACGAAAATTGCCATAGTTCAGCCAAGACACGATCATACCAAAAAAATAAGCTAAGAGTTAGAGAACAAAAAAGTCCTACATGTCATCTCACAGAGGAGGGCTGAAGATGAAGGAAAAAGAAATGAGAGAAGGGATCACAGTGCTCAAGATGAAAGAGGAGCAGTGATAGTCACAGCGTTTGCTTGCACTTTGTGAAGACAACAGTCCCCCATGCCAAGTTGGCAACAGCCCTTTCCTCAAACAAGACTCTCTTAGCTCCAGCAGATCCTAAATTCCCTTTGAAATAAGGAGCTAAAAGTAGACCAGCCCTGTGCTTGCTGTTTGTCTTGCCAATATACCACAATCTGAGGACTACTGTCAACGTTAGTCCACCTGTCACCCTTTCTGGAGCCCACACTTGCCTCTGTTTGCTCACGGTGGTTCTTGGTGCTTAAGGAGCTGCCCTTCCTGCTGCCTTCACAGCCTTTGCCATAAGCGTCTACTTGTCTATGCAGTCCTGTTTAGGGATGGGTGGGTTGTTTATGGTGTCTTGTTCCTTTGAGATTTTATTTGAAGAGCTGCCAGGCTGAAGCTGAAAAAAGCTTTGCTTTTGTTTTTGAGACGGAGTTTCGCTCTTGTTACCCAGCCTGGAGTGCAATGGCACGATCTCGGCTTACCGCAACCTCTGCCTCCTGGGTTCAAGCAATTCTCCTGCCTCAGCCTCCCGAGTAGCTGGGATTACAGGCACGCACCACCACGCCCAGCTAATTTTTGTATTTTTTTTTTTTTTTAGTAGAGACGGGGTTTCACCTTGACCCCACGTCAAGGGGGTTCATCCTTGATGGGGTCAGGATGATCTCGATCTTCTGACCTTGTGATCCTCCCGCCTCGGCCTCCCAAAGTGCTGGGATTACAGGTGTGAGCCACCATGCCTGGCACAAAAAGCTTTTCTTTAAGAGAAAAGCCCACAATGTTCTCAAACTAAAGATTCAATCCTTTTCCTGTATGTTACCACAATGACATAAATGACCACAAATGACCATAAATGCTATTCGTATCTTCCTTATTCCCCAGTAAACCAGCCGAATTATTGTTTTCTCATGCTTTTAGAAATAAAACATTTCCATTAACAGTGAAGTCTTGATTTTTAGCCATTCTTATGTTTACACTTTGAACCCTTCTAATTAGCTTGAGAAAAAATGTTCTACAAAGCCTGGGCTAACAATACTGGGCAGAGATCAAGTCAACTTTTGAGGGGACAAAAGTCATTTTTCCGATTTTACCTCTCTAGATTTTCACCTTGACCTCCCCATTCTGATTTTCAAATTAAATTTACCCTTGTCAACCACAGAGCCTGAAAGACTAACTGAACAGCAGCATTTGAATAGTGTGGTTCAGGTCATTCGCTCACCGGATCTAACCTAGTAGTACCAAAGAAACCAAGAAGGCAGGCTTCCCTCACTGTGTTCATACATACAGACTTCGTCTCACATGCCCATTCAATGAACAATTTATTAGAATTATAGCTAAACTTTTAGAGAAGGACGGGCAAGCAACATGGTTATGAAGTCATTTATGGAGAATAACTACTGTTCCCCATGTGACCCTGCACAAATCCCTGGTTTATCAGGGCTAGTTCTATTAAGAAACCCGTCAAAGAGATAAACAATGATATGTTAGAAAACTTTAGTTCTGACCATTTTATTCCACACATAAGTGTACAGCACCTGGTGGATTCATCATATTCACTTAACTAATTTATTTCATTTTGCCTCATTTTTCCTTATGCAATCAGCCTTTATACTCGAAGGAAAACCTATTCCTAAGGCTGGTTTGTCTAGCTGAATTTGATGTTTTGCAAGCTGTTTACTCTCTTTACTGAGCATCACTCAGATTTAACTACTCCTTGGAAACAATTATCAAGCTATGACCACTACCAATTCCCCCCATTCCCATCAAAGAAATATATTCGGAAAGTTAGAATGCTAGACAAAGTTGGGTGTGGGCTCTTGCCTGTAATCCTAGCACTTTGGGAGGCTGAGGTGGGAGGATCACTTGAAACCAGGAATTCGAGACCAGCCTAGGCAACATAGTGAGACTTTGTCTCTAAAAAACCCAGACATGGTGGCACATTCCTGTAGTCCCAGGTCCTTGGGAGGCTGAGGCAGAAGGATCACTTTAGCCCAGGAGTTTGAGGCTACTGTGAGCTATGATCATACCACTGTACTCTAGCCTGGGTTACAGAGTGAGACCCTATCTCAGGGAAAAAAAAAAAAATTCATCAAAATGCATGTGCTCTGGTTCCAGATTTGAATTCTGCAATAAAAATCAGGTGACTTTGGTACTTCCCTACAAAGTTTTGCTTCGCATTTTCTACTACTAATCAAGTAAGAATATGCTCTCTATACACCCAGCTATTGTGATGCTGAATAGCTGAAAGACATCTCTTTCCTTTCAGAAACAAAGCTTACCAAGCAGGTAATTAGTCTGCCTGGTTAGCTGTGGCTTCAGTGCAGTTACAGTCTGCTATGTAGATTCTATCTTAGTTCCTACTTTGCCATCCTCCTGTCCCCCGTACTTTCTATGAGTTTGCTCCTCATGGGCCTTTCACCAGCTGGTGAAGTTAGAGATACTGTATTCCAACAGTCCTATGCTTTTCCATTTGGAAACAACTGGTAACAACTAATACGGGTTTGTAGAGTAGAATCATCCCCCCAAAAAGAGACTCCTCAGCTTGCAATTTTTCCAATACATCCACGTAAATTAGCAGTAAGGAATGAAAGAGAAAATAGGGTCTCGAAGGGAAAATAATAGACAGGCAGGAAATGCTCCAGTTATCCTGCTTCTGCAAGTCGGATAGAGCATAGAGGGCTGAGGAGAGGAGACAGTGTTTCTGGTGGAACAAGTAGATGGATCCTATGCACCCAGAGGAAAACATCTACTTATTCCATCCATTATTCGGAGGCAGTGAAACCTCCAACAGTAACTGTAGATTTGTCTATTTCTCCTTTCAGTTCTATCAGATTATGCTTCACGTATTTTGAAGTTCTGTCATTAGGTGTGTACATATTTAGGTTGTTAAGCCTTCTTGATGAACTGACCCCTTTATCATTAAGAAATGTCTCAAGGCCAGGTGCAGTGGCTCACTCCTGTAATCCCAGCACTTTGGGAGGCCGAGGCAGGCGGATTATGAGGTCAGGACATTGAGACCATCCTGGTCAACATGGTGAAACCCTGTCTCTATTAAAATTACAAAAAAAGTAGCTGGGCGTGGTGGTGCACCCCTGTAGTCCCAGCTACTCAGGAGGCTGAGGCAAGAGAATTGCTTGAACCCAGGAGGCGGAGGTTGCAGTGAGCCGAGATTGCACCACTGTACTACAGCGTGAGCGACAGTGTGAGGCTCTGTCTCAAAAAAGAAAAAAAGAAATGTCTCTATATTGGTACTGGTACCAAAACAGAGATATAGACCAATGGAACAGGACAGAGGCCTTGGAAGTAATGCCACACATCTAAAACATCTGATCTTTGACAAACCTAACAAAAACAAGCAATGGGGAAAGGATTCCCTGTTTAATAAATGGTGTTGGGAAAACTGGCTAGCCATGGGCAGAAAGCTGAAACTGGACCCATTCCTTACAACTCATATAAAAATTAACTTCAGATGGATTAAAGATTTAAACATAAGACCTAACACCATAAAAACCCTAGAAGGAAACCTAGGCAAAACCATTCAGGACATAGGCATAGGCAAGGACTTCATGACTAAAACACCAAACAATAGCAACAAAAGCCAAAACAGACAAACGGGACCTAATTAAACGTGAAAGCTTCTGCACAGCGAAAGAAACAATCATTAGAGTGAACCAGCAACCAACAGAATGGAAAAAAATTTTTGCAATCTACCCATCTGACAAAGGGCTAATATCCAGAATCTACAAAGAATGTAAACAAATTTACAAGAAAAAAACACCACCATCAAAAAGTGGGCGAAGGATATGAACAGACACTTTTCAAAAGAGGACATTTATGCGTCCAACAAACATGAAAAAATGCTCATCATCACTGACCATCAGAGAAACGCAAATCAAAACCACATTAAGATACCATTTCACGCCAGTTAGAATGGCTTTCATTAAAAAATCTGGAGACAACAGATGCTGGAGAGGATGTGGAGAAATAGGAACACTCTTACACTGCTGGTGGGAGTGTAAATTAGTTCAACCATTGTGGAAGACAGTGTGGCGATTCCTCAAGGATCTAGAAATAGAAACACCATTTGACCCAGCAATCCCATTACTGGATATACCCAAAGGACTATAAATCATCCTATTATAAAGACACATGCACACGTATGTTCACTGCAGCACTGTTTACAATAGCAAAGACTTGGAACCAACCCAAATGCCCATCAATGAGAGACTGGATAAAGAAAACGTGGCACATATACATCATGGAATACTATGTAGCCATAAAAAAGGATGAATTCAGGTTCTTTGCAGGGACGTGAATGAAGCTGAAAACCATCATTCTCAGCAAACTGACTCAAGAACAGAAAAACAAACACCGCATGGTCTCACTCTTAAGTGGGTGCTGAACAAAGAGAACACATGGACACAGGGAGGGGAGCATCACACACTGGGGCCTGCTGGCGGGTGGGGGCAGCTGGGGAGGGATAGCAGGGGGTGGGGAGATTGGGGAGGGATATTTACGAGAAACAGCTAATATAGGTGACAGGGCAATGGATGCAGCAAACCACCATGGCACGTGTATACCTATGTAACAGTCCTGTACAACCTGCACATGTACTCCAGAACTTAAAGTATAATTTTAAAAAGTCTCTATTACTGATAATATTCCCTGTTCTGAAATTTACTTTGTATAATATTAATAAGTCACTTTTCCTTTTGATTCATGTTTGCAGGGTGTATTTTTTCTGTCCTTTAACTTTTGTAAACCTATGTCTTTACATTTAAAATGGTTCCTTGGCCAGGCGCAGTGGCTCCCAGCACCTTGGGGGGCTTAGGCAGGTGGACCACCAGAGGTCAGGAGTTCAAGATCAGCCTTAGCCAACATGGTGAAACCCTGCCTCTACTAAAAATAGAAAAATAAGGCCGGGCGCGGTGGCTCAAGCCTGTAATCCCAGCACTTTGGGAGGCCGAGGCAGGTAAATCATGAGGTCAAGAGATCGAGACCATCTGGTCAACATGGTGAAACCCCGTCTCTAATAAAAATACAAAAAATTAGCTGGCCACGGTGGCGCATGCCTGTAATCCCAGCTACTCGGGAGGCTGAGGCGGGAGAACTGCCTGAACCCAGGAGGCGGAGGTTGCGGTGAGCCGAGATCGCGCCACTGCACTCCAGCCTGGGTAACAAGAGCGAAACTCCATCTCAAAAAAAAAAAAAATATATATATATATATAGAAAAGTTAGCTGGGTGTGGTGGTGGGCACCTGTAATCCCAGCTACTCAGGAGGCTGAGGCAGGAGAATCACTTGAACCAGGGAGGCGGAGGTTGCAGCAAGCCAAGATTGCGCCATTGCACTCCAACCTGGATGACGAGAACGAAACTCCATCTCAAAAATAAAGAAAGAAAGAAAATGGTGTCTTACAGACCACTTTATCCAATCTGACAGTCTCTGCCTCTTCTCACATGTATGTAATATATGTAACATATACATATAAACCTATATATATTTAAAATGCATACATTTTTTAAAACCAGACCATTTATTGCGTGACTAATTGTTGAAATTCTTAAGATGAACTGGAGGATGCAACGGCTGCCCTCTTGGGTGTAGATGTTGTTCTTTCACAGAGTCCATGCCTAAATCTGCTGTACACAATGTTTAGGTGCTTCAGTCAACCGGTCACAGTGGTATTTTGTCTTTTGGCCTTGGCAATCTAGTTATACTTTCTCTTGCACTTGGCAGAGTAGCCACATTTGCCACAGGTTGACTTCTGAAGGTGGTAGGCCTTAGAGCCGCAGAAGCGGCACAACCTGTACATCTTATCACGACACTTTCTGAACGGTAACGTTCCCTTCATCTTATTACCTTTACGGATGCCTGCCAGACACCTTCACCAATGAATCCTTTGGCTGTTACACAAGGACAGACATTCCCAAATTTCTTCCCTCAGCTCTTAACTGAGGTCAGAGCTGTGCAGGCTCCCCAAAGATCAGACCAAAGCAGGGGACACAATGCAGCTCCAGCTCCACAATTGTGGGTTGGTCCCCCAGGCATCAGTCTGCAGCTATTTTCTGGCTCATGAGGGGCACTGCATGCCTTTTTCCTGCCTACCAGTTCCTCTTAACCAGAAATTTGCTGGCCTCCCCAAGGACAGCCAATCTCTGCCTTTTAACTGTATGTTTACCCTATACTGTTCAGTAAGACTGCCACTAGCCAAATGTGACTACTGAACACTTGGAATGTGACTAATCCAACTGGGGATGTGCTATAAGTATAAAATGCATAGCACATTTCAAAGAGAAAATAAAATATCTTGATAGTATTTTGACTACATGCCAAAATGATATATTTTGGATATATTTAATTAAATAATATATATTATTTAATATATATTTTATATAAATATATATTTTAATATAAATATATTATATTTTAATATAAATATATTGTTTACATATAATATTATATATATATTTAAATTGAAACAGTCTCACTCTATCACCCAGGCTGAGTGCAGTGGCACTATCTCAGCTCACTGCAACCTCTGCCTCCCAGGTTCAAGTGATGCTTCTTCCTCAGCCTCTTGATTACAGGCACACACTATAATGCCAGGCTAATTTTTTTTTGTATTTTTAGTAAAGTCAGGGTTTCACCATGTTGGCCAGGCTGGTCTTGAACTCCTGACCTCAAGTGATACACCTGCCCTGGCCTCTCAAAGTGCTGGGATTTTAGGAGTAAGCCACCGTGCCTGGCCTTAAATAAGACATATTAAAATTAATTTCACCTGTTTCATTTTACTTTTTTTTTTTTGGAGATGAAGTCTCGCTCTATTGCCCAGGCTGAAATGCAGTGGCAAGATCTCAGCTCACTGCAAACTCTGCTTCAAGTGATTCTCCTGCCTCAGTCTCCCAAGTAGCTGGGATGACAGGCACGTGCCACCATGCCTAATTTTTGCATTTTTTGTAGAGACAGGGTTTTACCATGTTGGCCAGGCTGGTTTCAAACTCCTGACCTCAGGTGATCCACCTGCCTTGGTCTCCCAAAGTGCTTGGGATTACAGGCATGAGCCACTGCACCTGGCCCATTTTACTTTTTTTAAATGTGACTATTAGACAATTTAAAATCCGTGGTTCACATTATATTTCTGTTGGACAATGCTGATCTAGATAATTTATATTTAATATCAATATGGTTGAGTTTAAATCTACCATCTTGTTCTTTTTTCCTATTTGTTCTCTGTTCTTTTTATCTTTTTTCCTCCTTTTCCAACTTTTTTGGAATTTTAAAACTTCGTTTTATCTCCATTATTGGCTTAGTAAATACATCTTGATTTTAATTTTTATTTTTTAATGGTTACTCCAGTATTTACTATGCCTTTAACTTACTGTAGTCTACCTTCATATAACATTATACCACTTTATGTGAAATGTAAGGATCTTCCAACAGTGTATCTGTCCATTTTGTCTCCTTCCTTGTGCTGTGATTATCAAATATTTTACTTCTATGTTACAAATCCCACAGTATGTAGTTTTAGTTCTGCCTTAATCACCTGTCTTTTAGAGGTATGAAACAATGAGAGCAATTCCACTCCTCTTCATTCCTTTGTGTAGACTGATATTTCCATTTGATATTTTTCTTCTGCCTAAAGAACACGTAACATTTCTTTTGGTATAGGTCTGCTGGTGATGAATTTTATCAGCATTCGTTTGTCTGAAAAAGTACAGCCTGACTTTTTGAAAGATGTATTTGCTGGGCATAGAATTTCTACTGACAAATTTGTTTCTTCTGCAGTACTTTAAAGATGCAGCCACATTGCCTTCTGGCCTACAAGGTTTTTGACAGTTATTCCTATCTTTGTTCTTCTGTACTTAATGTGCCTTTTCCCCTCTGGTTGTACTCCATATTTTTATTACCAGTTTTCAGCAACTTGACTACATTCTAGCATGGTGTTTGTTCTACTTGGGGTATGGAGAACATCTCAAACTTGTCAGTTCAAAGTCTTCACATTTGGAAAATCTTCCACCATTGTTTCTTCAAATGCTTCTTCTAACACCACCTGTGCCCCCACCTTTCCTTCTGGGACTCCAATTACATGTTTAAGCTGCCTGATACTATCCATAGCTCACTGATGCTCATGACATCTTTCTTTGGCTTTTTGTGTGCGTCTCATTTTGACAGTTTCTACTGCTATATCTTCAAGTTTACAAATTTTTTCTTATGAAGCGTCTAATCTACTATTAATACTACCTTATATATTTTTATTTCAGATATATTTTTCATCTCTAGAAGTTCAATTTCAGTCTTGTTTAAAAATATCTTCCATTTCTGTCTTCATGATGTTCATTTTCTTCTATCTTCTTGAATACGTGGAAGATATTTATGGTAACCTTTTTAATATCCTTGTCTGCTAATTCTATTATTTTGGTTATTTCTGGGTGTTTCTTTTCTCCCTTACCATAAATTATACTTTCCTTCCTCGTTTATGTCTGGTCTTTTTTTTTTTTTTTAAGGGAGTTTTGCTCAGTCGCCCAGGCTGGAGTGCAGTGGCATTACCTCCGCCTCCTAGGTTTAAGCAATTCTCTTGCCTCAGCCTCCCAAGTAGCTGGGATTACAGGTACGTGCCACCATGCCCAGCTAATTTTTTTGTATTTTTAGTAGAGATGGGGTTTTGCCATGTTGGCCAGGCTGGTCTCGAACTCCTGATGTCATGATCCACCTGCCTCGCTTCCCAAAGTGCTGGGATTACAGGTGTGAGCCACCACACTCATAATGTCCAGCCTCATGTCTGGTCACCTCTAACTGGATGCTGGATATTGCAAATTTTATGTTGGGCCTTGTTGTTGCTGGGATTTGTTGTACTCTTTTAAATATTGTTTGGCTTTTCTCTGGGATATAGGTTATCTGGATCAGTTTCAAGCGTTTGAGGCTTGTTTTTAGGATTTGTGATGGTGGGTCCAGAGCAGCCTTTATTCTAGGGTCAGTTTGGCCCCATTTCTGAGGCAATACCGCTCTGAGGATTCTATTCAACGCCCTGTGAGTTAGGTTTCTCTACTCTAATTGGTTGGAACATAACTATTGACACCTGTGCTGGTCCTAATAATGTGCTGATTTCTTTTTTTCTGATGGTTCTTTCCCCAGCCTCTAGTAGCTTCTTCTCATATAAGCACAAATTGGTACTCAGCCAAAGACTGGAATGGAACCCCTCTGCAAAGGTTCTATCTACCAGTGCCTCCTTTTCAACACACACATCCCAGGAAGCTGGGGACCTTACAGCACGAATTCCTTTTACTTCCCTTCCCTCAGGGATCACTGCCTGGTACTACCTGTTATCCAATGTCTGAAAATTCTTGTTTCACGTTTTGTCTAATTTTCTAGTTAAGCTGAAAGGGTAACTCGTGTCTCCTTTATCATGACCAGAAGCAAAAGTCAGTTTTATTTACTTGGATACCTAAATTATATCCATGTATTTCCAAATTTAACTGATGCCTTTTGAAACAGGCATTAGTCCCTCAAAGGACTATCTGGCCATAAAGAGAACCACTTGGCCATAAAGAGAAATGTGAAGCCTAAAGCAGTACTTGTCTCAGGATAATAAACCTAGAATTTTAAAGTTGGAAGGGATTCCAAAAGTTATTCAATTCAATCTCCAGGAATTAATGCATAATTTCTAATATTGACACACATTTGAAAATATTTCCTTCTGTTTCTTGACCATTTCAATCTATTCCTACGTTTGTAACTAATTTTTCCTCTCTCTTTTTTTTTGAGACAGGGTCTCAGAGTCTTGTTGTCATCCACCCTGGAGTGGAGTGCAGTGGTGCAATCATAGCTCACTGCAGCCTCGACGACCTGGGCTCAAGCAATCCTCCCACCTCAGCCTCCCAGTGTTGGGATTACAGGCATGAGCCACTGCTCCTGGCGTAAAATTTCTCCTCTCTCTAACTCTATCCTCCCTTCCTTTAATTAGATATTTCTATTAATAACTAATCTCCTGGTCCAATATAGAAATTCCTATCTACTGTGTCCTGATTTTTTTTTTTTTTTTTGACATGGAGTCTCACGCTGTCACCCAGGCTAGAGGGCAGTGGTGCTCTCAGCTCACTGCAACCTCCACCTCCTGGGTTTAAGTGATTCTCCTGCCTCAGCTTTCCGAGTAGCTGGGGCACTCGAGTGCCACATCTGGCTATTTTTTTGTATTTTTAGTAGAGACAAGGTTTTACTGTGTTAACCAGGATAGTCTTGATCTCCTGACCTTATGATCCACCCGCCTCGGCCTCCCAAAGTGCTGGGATTACAGGTGTGAGCCACCGTGCCCAGCCTAGTGTCCCGATTTTAACAGTCCTCCTTTTGTATTCTTTTTTTTTTAATGGTGAATATATATATATATATATATATATATATATATATATATATATATATATTTAGAATTAGCCAGCTGGACTCAGTTTAGATGATCCCCATTTCGTTGGCAACATCCAAAGCACTGTAATCAGGAGCCAGTTGAACCTATGCTTCTTCTCTCCATCAGGCCGAATGAGGGTGTCGACCTTGGCTAGCCACATCAATGTCATAGAGCTTCTTCACAGCCTATGTGAGCTGGTGCTTGTTGGCTTTAACATCCACAATGAACACAAATATGTTGTTGTCTTCTGTCTTCTTCATGGCAGACTCAGTGGTCAGTGAAAACTTGATATCACAGTGGTTCAAGCTTGTTTCTCCTGCGGGTGTTCTTCTAGGGATATCTGGGCTGCCTCCAGAGTCACAGTGTCTTGGGCACAGTGTCTTGGCCACCAGAAGATGGGTGACGTGCAGATCTTCTTTCTTTTTCTGGCTGTGGACACCTTTCAACACTGCCTTCTTGGCCTTTAAAGCCTTCACTTTGGCTTTGGCTTTAGGATGGACCAGAGCTTCCTTCTTCACTTTCGGCGCCATCTTGTGAAAAGCCCTTTTGTATTCTTTGTATGGCAGCCAGTTCCCACATTCCAGTTTTGAGACGTTTCATTGTATTATATTAATCCTGTCAATCATTAGTCCTTTGAAGCTGTACAGAATTTAACCAAACTCACCTATAGAGAAATCCATTTATGAAAAAAAGACTTCAACCCTATTGTATGAATAGGTACTGTGGTCTACTTTTCTTTCAGGGACAGGGTAGCCTAATGGCTTTCCATACATATCCCAAACATAGGATTTCTGGATTTTATCTTCCTCATCAACTGAATCTGATTCCTTTTACTTCCTGGTTCTTATATTCCTTTGTAACTCTGAAAGCCTACAAAGTATGGTACTTTGTTTATAAAATCGTTAGAATAATGTATCAGTCACCTATTTTGGAGAAAGTTTTAATACAGCTTATAAAACAGGAAACCGAAAAAGAGAAGTGGACATTAATGAAAATATCTATTTGAGGGAAGAAGAGAATTGGAGAGGACAACCTATTTGCAAAAGAAGATTGACAGTTCATAACGGAGAAGCAGAATTAAGTTTTGTGGTTTTTTTTTTTTTTTTTTTTGAGACAGATTCTCACTCTGTCACCAGGCTGGAGTCAGTGGTACAATCTTGGCTCACCACAATCTCTGCCTCCCAGGTTCAAGCAATTCTCCTGCCTCAGCCTCCCAATTAGCTGGGATTACAGGTGCACGCCACCACACTCTGCTAATTTTTATATTTTTAGTAGAGACGGGGTTTTACCATGTTGGCCAGGATGGTCTCAATCTCCTGACCTCATGATCTATCTGACTCAGCCTCCCAAAGTGCTGGGATTACAGGCATGAGCCACCGGGCCTGGACAGTTTTGTGTTCTTTTTAAGACACAGGGTCTTGCTCTGTTACCCAGTCTAGTGTGCAGTGGCTCAATCATAGCTCACTATAAACTCAAACTCCTGAATTCAAGCAATCCTTTTGCTTAAACCTCCTGAAGAGCTGGGAATACAGGCACCACGGCTGGCTAATTTTTAAATTTTTTGTAGAGACTGGGTCTTGCTATATTACCCTGGCTGCTCTTGAACTCCTGGCCTCAGGTGATCCTCCCACCTTAGCCATTCAAAGCGCTGGGATTTAGGCATGAGTCACTGTGTCTGGCCAAAATTAAGTATTCTTCAATGAGTATCAATACTTAAGGATATCAACTAACACTCCATCAGGATGTTCGTTTCTCCAAGGCAGTAATTTTGAAAGCCTAAAAAGTATGGTACTTTGAAAATGGTGCTTTTTAAGATAGCTCCCATCATTATTGTGGACATGTGAACTGGCACCCACTTTCAAGGATAACATCATCCTGAACTGAGAAGAAATGCACTCGCTCTACAAAGTTATGGCTGGGTGTGGCAGGGATAAAGTAGACAAGGAATCTTTCCTTCCTCTCGTCTCCTCTAAAATAATGTAATTTCCATTAACTTAGCTTGCTAAAAATCCAGCCTCTGATGGACCCCGGGAATGGAAAATATGTCCTGATGAATGCTGTCTCTGTAAGGAATCTCACCGAGGAAAATGCCACAGTAAATAGCAAGAACTCAGCTCATATACTACTCATTGCTGCCCTCTAGGAGGTTTTCCATGATTTACAACACGCTAAAGGCTGCTATCCCTTTAGAATAACTGACCTCTCTCCACCAGCAGTGGCAGGAAATAAATGGCAAAGGACCACAGATCAAAAATAACTTATCAGTGGATACTTATACCTATCCTTGATTTTCATTTTCTCCTTTGATTTAGTGAGCTCTTTTCTTCTATTATTTGATCGAGTGTTGTAATATTTGAGCCAAAAGAAGCAAAAAGGATTTCTTCTAACGACAGACAGTAACAAATCATGCCTTCCTTATTATTCTTGGTAACAGATATTATTCAGGGAGTGATGAGCTTCTGAAAATTTTATCTTACAAACTAACTAGTGGCAAAAAGAATGGGGCTGGCCCGAGAGAAAGCCAGCATCCTGTGCATGATACGTTGCTCCTAAGTTCTATGTATCTGTTCCTAAGACCAGGATCCCATTTAGGATTCTGAGGTAGTAAGATTATAGTAGATAAGACCCAATGCTTGGGTCTTAATCTTGGCTCTGCTGTTTACTAGCTGTATAACCTTGCAAGTTTTTAAATCTTTCTATCCCTTGTTTCTTTATCTGTAGAATGGAGATGATAAAACTATTATATTTACCTCCAAAGATATGATGACTATTACATGAATAAAATACATAAAACATGAATCGTACCTAATGAGGTAAATGCTCAATAGTTATTAGCAGATATTATCTGGAAGGTCCTGATCATATAAAACAGGATATGAGTATCTAGAATATTTAATGATTACTACACTGAGAAATTAAAAATCCTCCACAGCTGTGAAGCTTGAGTATACTCAAATTAGGCAGGGATGCTCATAGAAAGGAAGTACTTAGGGAAAGATACCCAACCCAGTTTTCTTTTGATGTAAAAAAATCCTTCTAAAATAAAACAGGTACCTACAGGTTTAGGAATAGGATAGATCAGTTTAAAAATGGTCATGTAATTAATATGCTTAAAATAAATTGGAGTTGCAAGGTGAAGACCGTAACTTCTCCCCCAGTACCTGACATATTTAATAATAACTTTTTAATGTCCATTTTAATACCATATACAAATGCAGGGTATTTTGGAAAGTTATCATTCACAATGTAAGTGATCTAAAACAAGTAGAACTTAGGTAGAAAGGGAAGTAGAACTGGATTCTTATAAAGAAATCCCAGTGCATTCCTTCATGCTGTAACATGGTCAGTTCATACTTGTGTGCTCAGAAAAGATGAACTGCAGAATAGAAGCCTTAAAGAGACTGAGTGAATGTCTTCTTCAGTGTTCAAATCTTCAATACAAGAAAAGGTAATTCAGTGGTTCTCAGACTTTCTTTTAAAATACACCTGAGATGTTGTTAATAATGCCTGTCACCAGCACACTCCTTCACACTTAAGACAACGAAGAGGCCTATGAGAGAGAATTCCAGTGCAGGTCATCCACGAACCATATTTTGAGAAATGGTGAGATAATGCCTTAATGTAACTGCCACTTAATGTCTACTATTTATATGTAAAAACAGGTGCAAGTTTACCTCATCATTGAGCCAATTCAGATGGTTTAGAGTTTGAATATCTTTGCGTGTAATTGTCAAGCGAAATGCTTCACTGAGAACTTCATCCTGATTCCCATTACGAAATACGTTCTTTATTTCTTTCTCCATTTCCTAGGAAAACAAAAGGTGCCAAGACATCAAACACACGTGGCTTCAGACAAACCAGATTTCTCACCAAACCCCATATAATCTCAGACTGTATTGATCACTATTCAATTGTTTATAAATTTACTGTTAATCAGTTTTCTCCTGAATTTTTAGTTTCTACTTCTTCCCAGTAACCCCCAATTACTTCTTTCCACTTCATCTAGTCCTCCCTTCTCTTTTCCAGCACAACATTCAGACCCTTGTTTCCATATTAACTCCTAAAGTCTGAAATAACCTCCTGCTATCAAACTGGGCCCATGAGAAAAATTAACTGTATTTTATATCTCTGGGCCTAAGAAATATAATTTTTCATAAAAGGCACTAAGAGAGTAAAGGCAGTGCCTTTTAGAAACTTTCTTAGAGATCTTTTAATTTTAAATGTAAAATATGGAATTCAGCACAACTATAATAAATGTGTTATGCTCACCAGCTACATGGTAGTTTTTCAAAGAGAAGCATGGATAAAGAAACATTATTTAAAAAGGTATACAGACACCTCTGTATTTTCCAAATTTTCCATAATGGGTTTTATTACTTAAAAAATAATAGCAAGTCTCAGCTTACAATCTGAGTCCAACTACTGTATGGGTGCAGTAAGTAAAAATGCACATGGAATGAAAACCAAACGTGTTTAACGCTTGTTCACTGAAGCTGTTAAAAGCCACCCGCAGTTCATTTATCTATTTTTATATTTAAAAAATAAAGCCCAGATTGGTATGTAAAATAAGTGAAAGCAGAAATTTACAAGAAAATTTAAATACCATTTACATACCAAAATTTAAATACCAAAATTAAATACTACTGCCTTTTTTTGTTTTTTTTTGAGACAGAGTCTCGGGTTCAAGAAATTCTCCTGCCTCAGCCTTCCCAGTAGCTGAGATTACAGGTGCGCGCCACCACGCCCAGCTAATTTTTGTATTTTTAGTAGAGATGGGGTTTCACCATGTTAGCCAGGCTGGTCTCAAACTCCTGACCTCAAGTGATCCACTTGCTTCAATCTCCCAAAGTGCTCCCAAAGTGTGAGCCTGAGCGCCCAGCCACTACTGCTTTTGGTTTGAAATTCATCCAAAGAATTCTTTCTAAACATAATACTTGGTAGTGTAGAAATTAAATGTATGTAATTTACCTCTGTAATTTCAGGAAATTCATCTTCACTATCAGTTAATTTATGACCTTTTTTTTGTGTTTCTTGGGCAACAGTGACAGGAATCTCCTTTTCAAGAGGTACACGAAGATGCAGTTCTACTGAATCATGTACTGAATGTTCCCGCTCCTGCAGTCTCTGAAAGATAAAACTTCAGAATAAGTGGGATAAAGAAATCTACAGATGTTCCTTGACTTAGATAAAGTTGTGTCCCAATAAACCCGTCATAAGTCAAGGAGCCTGCTGAAATATGTGCTGCTTTCACTTTTTTGTAAAGTCAAAAAATCATTAGTCAAACCATCAGAAGTAGGAGACTATCTTATGTATAATGAGTAGTACTGACCGAACAGTCCAAGAACATTTACCACATTATCATAACATGCTATGCTACCATAAAATCTTGGAATTACAACAGCAATTACCCAAATCTGGGTAACTTTCCAAAATAGTTTCTACTTGGATGTACTATTTATTTATAATATTATCCCGATTTTCTTCTTTACCTGGTTTTGAAGCTGTAAGGCCAATGCTTTCTGTTCTTTAATCTGGCGCAATCTTTCTCGTGCTCGAGAATCATAAACACTAGTTCTAGAAAATGAAAAAGAATGTGACCAAATGTGGACCACTCTCATGGCATCAAACACATTGTTGATGTACACTGAGTACACCAGTAAATATACAAAGACTCTCACAAAGAAAGTCTAAGATCTTTACACTAACTTACCAACTTATCATCCTTATTTTAAAACAGAGTGAAACCACACAATGTTACTGAAATTACCCTACTATTTTTACTGACATTATTACTATTTTTTTTTATAGAGATAGGGTCTCACAATGTTGCCCAGGCTGGTCTCAAACCCCTGGGCTCAAGCAACCCCTCCACCTTGGCCTCTCAAAGTACTGGGATTACAGGTGTGATTACCACACTAACACTAATTTTACTGAAACTACTAAACATATTAGTGTGCTGCTAAATGTGAACAGATGACTTGGGAACATCTGTAAACGTGTAGTTCTTTTCTTTTTTTTTTTTTTTTGAGACAGAGTCTCGGCCTGTCACCCAGGCTGGAGTGCAGTGGTGCAATCTCCGTTCTCTGCAATCTCCGCCTCCTAGATTCAAGTGATTCTCCTGTCTAAGCCTCCTGAATAGCTGGGATTACAGGTGCAGGCCACCACGCATGACTAAGTTTTTATATTTTTACTAGAGATGAGGTTTCAACATGTTAGTCAGGATGATCTCAATCTTCTGACTCGTCATCCGCCTGCCTCGGCCTCCCAAAGTGCTGGGATTACAGGTGTGAACCACCACACCCAGCCATGCATAGTTCTTTTCTTGACATGTTTTAAGATTAAAGTGAAACCAAAACTTCAATCTGGAAATCCAAAAATGGGATTAAATCCCAAAGGAGAAACTAATACAAGGTATCAGTGAAGTTTCATTCAAATACTATATTTTTGATAGATTTTTAAAAAAATTACCGAGACCAAGGGGTTTAGATAACTTACTAAAGTGGGTTCCTTAAACAAGGCTATATGCTTTCAGTGATTTTGCAAGTCTAGAAATAGGAATTATTCAATAAGCTAGTTTACCAGTGCCAAAATAGGAGCATTTATTTTCCCTATGATATAACAGCTAACTTTAAAATGTTTTTCCAATTTAAGTTTGACAATTGTTATAGATTCAATAAACATAACTATAGAAATGTTTCAACTCCAACAAAATTTTGAAAACCCAACAACTTAAAAGAATAAACAGATACTTCACTTCTTCTTATTATTATTATGTTTTTTTGGAGATGGAGTTTCACTCTTGTCGCCCAGGTGCAATGGCGCTATCTCGGTTCACTGCAACCTCTGCCTCCCGGGTTCAAGCGATTATCCCACTTCAGCCTCCTGAGTAGCTGAGATTACAGACGCCTGCCACCATACCCAGCTAATTTTGTATTTGTAGTAGATACAGGGTTTCACCATATTGGCCAGGCTGGTCTCAAACTCCTGACCTCAGGTCATCTGCCCACCTTGGCCTCCCAAAGTGCTGGGATCAGACTCGTGAGCTGCCATGCCCAGCCTCAACAGGTACTTCTTATTGGCAAAAAATAAGCAGTATGATTATCTAATTGTTTGATTTCTTCTAACTAAAAATAAAATGATTGAGAAGGAAAAATGATACCAAAGTTAACTTACAATTCTTTGATCCACAGCTCTGCCTGGAAGAAAGTAGGACTATGGGTGGGAAAAGAAAAAATTTACAAATGAGCAGGAGGCTTATTAGAAAATTCAAATATTTTCATCAATAAAAACAATCATTTAAGTAGTTTATATGAATGCTTTACAAGTATGGAATAAGTAAATGGAATCTAAATGACATAAAGTAATCGTAACTGGGAATTAAAAGACACATATGAATCATATGCATACATATTAGTTAAAAAGGTGACCCAAAATTCAGCAGAGAAATTAAATTTTCCATAGCTCCCTACTAGCATGAGAAACCAACATTATGTGAAAGAGCATATCACTTCTCAAAGTACATTAAGCTAGAACATTACTCTTCAACAAATGATTCAGATTGAAAGATTTATTAAAAATCCCCATCCACAAAATAATTGACATCAAATGGCTAACAAGCCAATGAGGCAAAGCAGAGAATCAGCAACACAACTCCATTTCAAAGATGATGACCAATTCTAGGTCCATGTGGCTCTTGCTGACAATCCAGGTGATATGCTCAACAGAGCCCCAGGCATGATTAATTATCCTAGGGCCTTCTGTGTTTCTCAAGCTTCCTCATCTCCAGACTCCTAACTAAGTAGGATCCAGCACAGAAACAAAAGGAAGAAGAATGAACATTTATCCAAAGAAAACTTTAAAACACAGAGAACAAACACACAGAGCATTAAATTGGGAGTTAAGAGACCTCGGTCAGAGGCCAGGCATGGTAGCTCATTCCTATAATCCCAGCGCTTTGGGAGGCTGAGGTGGGAGGATTGCTTGAGCCAAGAGTTCAAGACAAGCCTGGGCAACATAGTGAGACAGCATCTCTTTAAAAAAAAAGTCCTTTGCAACTAGAATAGTGCTTGGCACATAGTAGGCATTTAGTATTTTTCTTTTTTTTTTTGAGATGGAGTCTTTCTGTTGCCCAGGCTGGAGTGCACTGGCAAAATCTTGGCTCACTGCAACCTCCACCTACTGGGTTCAAGAGATTTTCCTGTCTCAGCCTCCTGAGTAGCTGGAATTACAGGCACCCGCCACCACACCTGGCGTGTGCGTTTGTGTGTGTGTGTATTTTTTTAAGTAGAGAAGGGGTTTTACCATGTTGTCCAGGCTGCTCTTGAACTCCCGACCTCAGGTGATCCACCCACCTCGGCCTCCTAAAGGGGTTAGGGGCGTGAGCCACTGTGCCCAACCATTTAGTATTTCTTGAATAAACAAGTCATGTAGGAGCAAGCAGTTTTCTTCAATGGATCAAGGTATCCATTGGCTCAGGAAAACAAAATCCAGGGGAAATCTGCTTTTCCAAAGAGATGCATTATTTCCCATGTAACTGAGGCATACAATAATAATAACTACAACTATTGTTTGAGCACATACCTAGTGCTCTACATATGTAACTGCTCTAGATGTTTTATGTATTAGTTAAGCCTAATGAAAATCCCCGTATTATTTAAACCTCAACACAATATATAACAAAGAATTATCACTCATACTATACAGAAAGGAGGTTCAAAAAGACAATTTCTCTTGAAAAGCCAGGATTAGAAATCTCAACTGTCCAAATCCAAAGACTGTGTTCTTTCTACTAGTGTTAAGTGCCTTTCAATAGATCAAAGCATTAAACAAAGAGGAGAAAAATGAGTACTTGGGCTACTCAAGAGAGTACTTCCGGCTCTCTAGGAAATTCATTTATTTAACAAAGATTTATTGACTAAGCACCCATCATATGGCAAGCACTATGACCAGCAATGGGTGACATGTACAAAGGTTACTAGTAACAAACAAGGTAGAAGGATGGAAGGAAGGACTTTGTTATCTGGCAGTCAAAGAAATCTTCTGAGAAAAAAAAAATGACACCTGGATGAGATTTTGAAAAGCAACATAAGGCCAGGTACTGTGGCACACACCTGTAATCCTAGCACTTTGGGAAGCCATGGCAGGTGAATAACCTGAGGTCAGGAGTTCAAGACCAGCCTGCCTAACATGGTGAAACCCCGTCTCTACTACAAATACAAAAATTAGCTAGTGTGGGGGTGTGCATCTATAATCCCAGCTACTCTGGAGGGTGAGGCATGAGAATGGCTTGAACCTGGGGGGCAGAGGTTGCAGTGAGCTGAGATCATGCCACTACACTCCAGCCTGGGTAATAAAGCAAGATTCTGTCACAAAAAAAAAAAAGAGAGAAAGAAAAAAAATAAGAAAGAAAAGAAAAGCAAAATGGAGTTTACCAAGTAGACAAAGAAAGGGATATCCAGACAGAAGGATCAGAATGTATCAAGGCAAGGAGGTATGACACAACATGGCACATTCTGAGAAATACAAGAAAAAATTTTCCACCACTGTGAAGAATTAAGAGAGCCGATAAACCAAGCCTCAGCAGAGGAGGCTCCAACTTCGACAAAGAGCATCACTCAAACAGCCTTGCCCAACAGACCATTTCTCCATCCATCTCATTCTTTAGTCACCACTAGGAGAAATCTTCCATAAAGAAAAGACAGTTTTAGCAAAGAACCACTGAGGAACTGAGATTAACTCTTTACCTGATAGATCAATTTCTTCTCAAGAAAGGTGCATGTATTTTGTAGTATTTCATGTGAAACACTTATAAAAATTCCTGTTTTATCTGTAAGTTAATCTTCACAGATTAAGTTACAATACTGGCATTTTATTGACAAGGAAACTGAGGTTCAGAAGAGTAACTTATCCAAAACTACATGAAGCTTTTTCCAACCTAAGATCAGAAGGCAGATTTGACTCCAAAAAACCTGTAAGAAATAAAGAATCCAAACTATCACGTCTCCCTGAAAGAATTAACAAATAGAGAATTTTAGGAAATATCTAAATCTTAGAACATATGGGAGCTGCAAAGAAGTGGGGGAACTGAGATGAGAAAGAATATTTCATTATCCTTAATCTTCTCAACAGAAAACTGGTATTATTCTCATCCTAGCAACTGAATTCCCAAAGCCAAATATGGCAAAGCCATAGCAATCATACAGAGGAAGAAGTACTTTGTTACTTCCAGATAAGTAAAGTTTCATGCAGAAGTTCACATTTGAATTGAGACCTAAAAGATAAAAGACTACTGGCAGAAAAAGTTGAAGTAGAGAGGACATTCCAGGCAAAAAGAACACTATATGTGAAGGCAAGAAATGCTTATCATATTTACAAACTAAAAAGAGTCCAGCTTATAAAAACACATGAAAGAGTCCCTTATTTCCATATGGCTCTGCTCAAATGTGACTTTATCAGAGACTTTCCATGACCACCCTAGGTAAACAGTGTCCTCCCAGTCCTACCCTACATATTACCCTGCTTCCGTTTTCTTCATAGCATTTACCGTCACCAGGCGTATCCATTTATTTGTTCACTATCTGTCCTTCATCCTTCCCCTCAATTAGAATGCAAGCTCCTGTTCACTATTACCCTCAATATCTACACCAGTACCTGGCACACAGTAGGCTCTCAGTAAATACTGGTAAATACTTGTTCAAGTGAGAAAGAGGGTTGTGAAAGAAGTGCTTTGTAAACCACAATAAGGAACTTGAGCTTAATTCGATGTCTGATAAACCACTCTTGAAAGAATTTAATAAATAATCATTAAAACCCTTTAATGAATGATCAGACACGAATTTTGAAAGATCACTCCGACTGCAGCATGGAAGATGGACTAAAGAACCAGGAGGCTGAGGCAGGAGGATCACTTGAGCCTAGGAGTTCAAGGCTGAAGTGAGCCACAATTGTGCCCCACATTCCTGCCTGGGTGACCGAGCAAGACCCTGTCTCAAAACAAAACCAAACAAAAACAGAGCAAGGTAGAAGACTTGTTTCAAGAACATGGTATAGTGGAAGATAAGAACAAAATAGATGCTGAATGAATAACAATTAGAAAGCCACTGAAATAATCTAAATAATACGTGAGAGAGGTCTGCATTGAAACGGTTTTACAGTACATAACTTTTAGTGAAAAAACTGTGATTAAAGGAAGGGAAAACAATATGTTTAAGAACAAACTTTTAGGCCGGGCACAGCTCATGCCTGCAATCCCAGCACGTGGGAGGCCAAGGCAGATGAATCACCTGAGGTCAGGAATTTGAGATCAGCCTGGCCAACATGGCAAAACCCCATCTCTACTAAAAATACAAAAATTAGCTGGGCATGGTGGCGGGTGCCTGTAATCCCAGCTATTCGGGAAGCTGAGGCAGAAGAATCACTTGAACCCAGGGGACGGAGGTCACAGTGAGCTGAGATTGTGCCACTTCATTCCAGCCTGGGCGACAGAGCGAGACTCCATCTTGAAAAAATAAAGAAACAAACAACAAGCAAGCTTTTTCCAAAGTTTACCTGGGAGCTGGAGTCTGGGAATCTTTCACTTTCAGTAAAATCACAGAGTCTGATCCTGAATAAAGAAACATAAGAGCATTTCATCAGCAGTAAAACCCCACGAAGTTGTACCTCCTAGACATCAGACATCTTAGTTTGAGCTCCCATACTTCGCTTTGTATGGCTTCAGTTACTCAGGGTTAACTATGGTCTAAAAATATTAAACGAAAGATTCCAGAAATAATTTGTAAATTTTAAACTGCACACCATTCTGAGTAGCTGCTTCTCTATCCAGCTCTATTTCTGTGAGATCATCCCTTTGTCCAGCGTATCCACGTTATATGCACCACCTCCCACTTAGCAGTCACCTCAGTCATCACATCGAATGTCTCAGTCTAGCAATGCTTAACAACGCCTCCAGAAGGCAAAAGTAATGATGCTGGCAATTCAGGTATGCCAAAGAGAAGCTGTAAAAAGTGCTTCCCCAGCCTGGCCAACAGGTGAAACCCAGTCTTACTAAAAACACACAACTTAGCCAGGCGTCGATGGCTCACACCTGTAATCCCAGCTACTCAGGAGGCTGAGGCAGGAGAATCACTTGAACCTGGGAGATAAGATGGAGATTGCAGTGAGCTGAGATGGCACCACGGCACTCCAGCCTGAGCTACGCAGAGTGACACTCTGTCTCAAAAAAAAAAAGAAAAAAGGTGCTTCCTTTAAGTGAAAAGGTAGAAGTTCTTGACTTAGTAAGAAAAAAGAAACACTTTTGTTACAGTATATTGTTATAATTTTTGTTTTTAATTATTGTTGTTGATCTCTTACTGCACCTAATTTATAATCATAGGTATGTACATATAGGAAAAACATAATGTACATAGGGTATAGCACATATAGTATACTATCCATGGTTTCAAGCACCCACTGGAGGGGTCTTGTACATA
>CM052656.1:120676687-120709333 GCA_028533165.1 Leontopithecus rosalia | reverse complement strand
GTAATCCCAGCTACTCAGGAGGCTGAGGCAGGAGAATTGCTTGAACCCAGGAGGCGGAGGTTGCAGTGAGCCGAGATCTCGCCATTGCACTCCAGTCTGGGTAACAACAGCGAAACTCCGTCTCAAAACAACAACAACAACAAAAAAATAAAGTTCCTACAGGTAACCCAGATAGGAAGAAGGACTGATTCCTGCCATGTGCTTCTCAACTACTGATTTCAGCTCTGTGGGGCAGTGCCTTTGCTTGGGAGCTTTTACAGAAACATTTCCAAGCAAGGCTACAGGTCACTGGGACTCCTGAGTCTCAGAGAGGAGGAAGCCGGGAGATAGGGAGCAATTAAACGAGCCTCAGAACCAGGTCAGACACTCTAGCTCCCGCTCTCAGACACCATGTTCGCTCTATGGTATCAAAGGAGTGATTCCTTCATAATAAAGGCCACCATTTCCTGAGCAGTCAACCTTTGCTAGGTACTGCATCAGATGCTAACATAGCTTATCTCCAATCCTTACAATAACCCTCGACGTGAGCACTAGTAAGCTCATGCTGGTTTAGAGAAATGTTCAAGATAGAACTCAGAGACAAAAGGTACCAGCTAGAATTTAATAATATTCTCCTGTTGTTAATAAAGTTAGGAGGAATACTTCATTATTCTTCCAATAAAGACACGATAAGAAGGTTTGAGATTGTACATTATGAGATCCTGGATTTTATTACTAAGGAAGATGTAGGGTCTCCCACCTTCCTTAGGAATGTTTTACAGATGGGAACACTGAAGCTTGGAGAGGTTCCAGCCCCTACGGAAAGCCCACTGTGCTCTTTCCCCATGTCCCTTGCTGTACCATCCCGCCTTTCCACTTCCTCCTACACCAGTGGCCTTAGATGCTCGTCTCATGCCCCATGAGCTCCAACGCAGGGGCTTGAGACTGTTAAGAAGGGGGTTTAGAATCAGGACTTACCACCTGGACACATTCCATGAGGGGCAGGCGCACAGCCTGGTTCCCAGAGAGGCTCACTACACATGCGGGGGTATCTGGAGTCCCCTCCAAAAGTGCCATCACTGCTTCGACACCCATCCTGCTGCCCTGCAGGAGCCCAGAGAACAAAGACAGTCTGGCTCAGGCTGCCCCATTTTGGCTCAGCCTCAAAAGTCAGGATACTCGAGGCCTTTTCCAAATCACAAGATTGACTCTCACATTTAAGAACTGCAGCAAATAACTTACTGGGCTTTACCTCCCCAAACAGATTTCATCTAAAGCTTGATGACTCTCTATTCTTGCTATCAGAGCCCCAAAGATGCTACTTAGTTCCAGAGAAACATGCCCACTATAGCAATCAACAGGATTGCTGGGGCTTACTAACATTCCCTTTTCATTGACAAAACAAGTAGGAGATTGCTTTGCTCTTCCAATGAGAATAGGATAAAAGGGTTTAAACTGAGTGTCTAAGGTTGGACCCCAACAATTTCACTGATGCTTAGCGCCCTAAGGTACTGCTCCTCAGTACAAACAGACGTTTCACTGAGGAGGATATACAGACATTTATTTTCATTAAAAAAATAAAGAAAACAGTGAAGACCTCAAATGCTGGTAAGGATGGAAACCAAACAGGTCATTTATAAATTGCTGATGGAAATTAAAATGGCACAGCTCTTCTGGAAACCATTGGGCAGTATCCTTAAAACATGTTTTTATAAGAAGCAAAAAGCCACCATGCAACCCAACTGAACTCTTGGGCAATTACTGTGCAGAAATAAAAATTTAAATTCACACAGAAAGCTGTATAAATGTTCACAGTCGCTGTATCCCTAACAGCCAAAAATCGAAAACAATTCAAGTGTCTGAATGATGTAACAAACTGTAATATGTCCACTCCATGAACTACTGCGGGAATAACAGCAAACCATAGAAACAAACAACGCCTTGGATAAATACCTACAAAATGATACTGAGAGGAAAAAAAAGCCAATCCTGAAGGGCTGCATATTATACAGTTCCATTTATATAATATACATGAGGTTAAAGATTATAGACAGACAGATTAGTGGCTGCCGGAGGTTAAGAATGAGAAAAGGATTGTGGGGTAAAGTGCATGTGCCTGTAGAAGGACCAGAGACCCTGTGGTAACAGAAACGTTCTGTAGCTTCACTGTATCAATGTCAGCATCCTGGGCCTGATATTGTACTGTAGTTTTTCAAGATGCTACCATTGAGGGAAACTGGGCAAAGGGTGTGTAGACTATCTTTGTATAATTCTGTACAACTGAATGTGAATCTACAATTATCTCAAAAATCTTATTAAAAATATAGGAAACGAAACTAAAAGATACTCCTCCTCACCATTAGGGAAGCATAGTCTCTCAGCATTTTTGTAACAGAAGAGAGCCCTCAAGTATCTGGGAACAGCTCAGTGGTCACTGCAGCCCACAGGCTGGTGGAGAGGTAGCACGACCACTGATGGAAGCCCCTGTCTGGGGAAGCACACAGCTCTGAGGAGCAGGAGTCCAAGGTCGAGGGTTTTAAGGCATAAGGCCCCAGAGCCCAGTGACTTACCAGAATTCTGTCAAAGGCCGATGGCGTCCCACCCCTCTGCACATGCCCCAAGACAGTGACCCGGGTGTCGTATCCCAAACGCTTTACCACCAGCTGAAGGGACCAAGAGAGGGACAGAAAGAGGGTTAGGCAGAGTCAAAGGAAGAAAACAAGCAGGGACTTGGGTAAACCGTGGACAGTTCAGCCTTTTGTCTTGTAATGGTTCTTTGGGGGTGGAAACCAGGTGCAGGGACCCAGGGAGAGATGTGCAGAAGGACCACGGGGAGAAGCAGCGTCAGGAGACCCAGAAGCCAGAAGGGAATGGGCTATGCAGTCCAAGGCCTCTCTGCTTTCATTCATACGAACATTCTTGATGTCTTCTGAGGTGATTGGTTTTCCATTCTTGTCAATTGCACCCTCGGCCACAATGATGATGTTGAGACGAGAACCACGGGTCCTTGTCTGGTTGAGAACAAAGGGTAAAATGGTCCACGGAGTGAAGCTGATGGGTGGGAAACAGACCATCGGTGGGATAGGAGGAGGGAATTCTTAAGGGCAAAACAAAGTGCCAATACCTCGCTGAGTCGGCGACAAAGGTGTTCCTCCCAGTCATCATCTGGTGGACATTCAGGAATGAAAACCCAGTCGGCCCCACAGGACAGAGAGGTAACAAGGGCCAGATATCTGAGATGAGAGCCAGAAGCATCACGCTAGAAGTTGTACTCTACAGATAACCTCATCCACACCCAACAAGTTCTCCTAGTCCTCACGCTTGATAAAAGGTCTGGAGAGCCTCCATTTTATTCTTGGGGTGACGATAAGAGCACCAGGGCCCCTCAGTGAGATTCTGTCTCTAAAGGACACCTGCCACAGTGGCCTCCAATCTCAGAGCACTGCCTGCTCTTTACACCAAGCACGTGCCTGTGTGGGGATGTAACAAAGAGGGACGGAGGTAGAAAAGGAAACCACAGCACAAGGAGCATGTGTAGCCCAGATCTGCTGCTACTGAGACCTCGCTGGACTCTCTGGGGAAAAGGAGAGGGTTACTGCTAGCTCCACGGGATACATGAGTCAGGAGGAGGATCTTACCCACAGTGGCGGCCCATCACCTCTAACACAAATGTCCTCTGGTGGCTGCAACAGACAGACACAGGATACAGTCCGGGTGACCCTATGGCCAAGATCAAGCCTCCACCCACATCTAGGCCAATTACCCTCTCTGAGAGACACGTGTATGCTGCCAGCCCTTCTAGCAGGGTTCCTGAGACCAGGAAGAACTAGGGGAAACAATTTAGCCACAAGGTATCCTTCCTAGGTCTGAGAAAGCACAGCAGTAGAAGGTGTCTATCCAGAGGCTCTGTTCCAGCGAGGAACTGGGTCAGGGAAGGGAGGAGAGAAAGGGAAGGACTGGACTAAACTGGAATCCTCCAGGACTGCCCTCTGTGCTCCCATTTCTACGTTGTCTCCCACTCCGTCCCCTTATCTCTGAGCAGTGGTGGTCAGAGCACCTATACTTTCTATGATATGGCTGGAAAGGGCAGCTCATGCATGGGCCCCCTAGATTTGCCCAGTATGAAGAATAACCATTCGGGAGACCCCAGAGATGTGAAAGACCTCAGAGCTGCATATTTGGACAGTGGGCTGGACAGTGACAAATCGCATATCATTTAGGGAGCAGCGGAAGTTCAGTGCTCTAGATAATTTTTAGTTAAAAATCATGTGCTAGCCCCAGAAAATGATCATTACAGTTGTTCAAACACTTTACTCTTCAGCAGCCTCTAGCCCTTTAACCTGTCCTAGCGGCCATCTTCTCATACTGCCTACCTGCCGAGTCCCCTCACCTCTGAGCAGTGGTAGTGATGGCATCTACGATCTCTATGATCCGGTGCAGGGCAGAGTCAGTGCCAATGGTCATATCAGTGCCGCAGAAGTCGTTGTCAATTGACCCAACCAGGCCCACGATGTTCAGGTAGCTGGACTTCGTAGCCTCCTCTTCTGTGATCTTACCTGACAACGGGAAGCAAACCAGGAGCCACTGGGTGAGGTACCTGGCATGCCTAAAGAGGAGATTTCTAGAGAGAGAAGAAGCTCTAGCCAAAAGAAATTGTAGATAATACCAGAAAAAAAAGGGCAAAGACTATCTGTGTCTGGGTAACATTACTCTCCAATGGGAGATAAAGTGTGTGTGTGTGTGTGTGTGTGTGTGTGTGTGTGTGTGTACACCCTTGTACGTACTTACACTAATAAGCAATACTGATGTGAACAATGTCTTACCTGCTTTCTGGAGGTCACTCAACAAGTCACTCCACTCAGAACGGAAGGTGTCGGCCCCAGTGAGGCTGCCATCACCCCCAATGACACAGAGATTGGTGATCCCACGTTTCACCAGGTTGTAGGCAGCTCGGAGTCGTCCTTCTCGTTCCCGGAAGTCCTTGCACCGGGCACTTCCAATCACCGTGCCTCCCTTTGGAAGAGGTAGAAGTCAGCCCCCAAGGGACAGGGCCCAGCATGCTGAGATGCCCCTACTCCAACACTGTGATGGCCCGGCACAACGTGTGACTCCTTAGAAAGTTCCTTGACATAAACTTAAGAGTGATCTGTCCCTTCCAAAGGAAAGGGAAATGATGCTGGCTGAGGCATCACAGGGTCATTCCCATATTTTGCTATACATCTTAGAGCACTGCTAAGAACCCCTCTCATTGAAGACTTTGTCATCCGTGACTGTCCTAAGGAGAACAAGTGAATCATACATACATGCCTGTTGGCTTCTCAAATAATCTCCAACTTTCATGCCTTAGAAGCAGCGACATCAGTCTCTAGAAATTCTCCCTAATGGCCTGACATTACTGCATTGTTTCAAAATTATGATTAGGAGTTCATTCCAATGTGTTTTGTGTTATTTTTCCTCTCTATACACTGACATTTCTAATGGTACCCAGGTACTACCAATCCTTTCCCCTGAGCTCCTTGCAATCCAGGCTGCCAGTGGCAGAGGCCAGAATATCCAGGTATTCACAGGAAAAATAGCTCTAGGTAAAGGAAGTCTTATAAATACCCCAAGAGAGGTGTCTCTAAGACCCTGGGAAATTAAGGCTTTCTATACCTGAGAGAGAGTATACTTACCTGAGAGAGGTAAGTACACTTAGGAATTTTTGTTTTTTTTGAGACGGAGTTTTGCTCTTGTTACCCAGGCTGGAGTGCAATGGCACAATCTTGGCTCACCGCAACCTCCGCCTCCTGGGTTCAGGCAATTCTCCTGCCTCAGCCTCCCGAGTAGCTGGGATTACAGGCGCGTGCCACCATGCCCAGCTGATTTTTGTATTTTTAGTAGAGATGGGGTTTCACCTTGTTGACCAGGATGGTCTCGATCTCTTGACCTCGTGATCCACCCGCCTCGGCCTCCCAAAGTGCTGGGATTATAGGTGTGAGCCACTGCGCCTGGCCAGGAATTTTTATATCGTATGCACTCCTGGGCAGCCATGACTTTGGGATACTGGTGGAGAATTCTGGCTCACTCTTACATGGCTTTATCGCAGGCACCATTACCTAGTAGCTAGGTAGAGCCTTCACTAGACACTGCATATTAAATTTTTGCCCACGGATTTTTAGGGGACTGAGCTGAAAAAAGGGGGAAACAAATGTAACTTACAAATTTTCAGTAAAACAGCGAATGGTTGTATTTCTACTGGGCTAGCCCACAGTGGGCACACATGAGAACCCTAACACAACATGGAGTAAGTAGCATAAAGGGCTGTGCAAATCCTCAAGATACTCTGAGTATTTTTTTGAGACTCTGAAAGGCTGTCTCAGTTCCTTGGTCCTTTAAGTGGTCTGGTTTTCAGGTCACCTCATCTCCATCACATGAGGACTGGCAGATTTCAGCTCTACTTTTGGCTCTGGCTCCATTCCTCTGGTAAGGTTATTTTCAGGGCCAGACCTTCCCCGTGACCCTAGAGTAAGACCTGCTTACGTGCCAGTCCCCAAAGTCTTGTTTATGAACTTTCCATAAAGGGCAAACTATCCTGTGATCACTCCTTCACCCTCTCCCTGCCCCAGGAAACCAGCGTGATATTTTCAAATGCTAAGAGTAAAGGGCAAATACGGTCCCTCTCTTGTCACTGAATTCCTTCACATGAAACCACATGACAGGGAATTTGGGAGACCATGAGCCTGAAACAGAGTGAGATGAAACAAGGACAGAGCAAATATGAGACAGGGAATTCTCTGGAACATACCAGCTGAAGCATCATCGAAACACTCTCCCAGGTGGCTTCCCTGATGTGATCACCACCATCCACCAGGCCTTGATAACCCTGTGGGACACATTATACCTGGTCAGCCCCTGCTAGGCTTCTCCCTAAATTCCCAGGATGAAGACAGGATCCCTGGGAAGAGGCTGTCTGAGAGTCAAGCCACCTCCTCCCATTAGTGAGTCCTGGATGCTCATGAGACCTTCATATTTAACACTTTGGCAATACTCTTTAGTTCCTCCCAATTTTGAAACATCAGGATATGGGATATCCTTCCTAACAGTTAATCTTAATTCTTATTTTTGGCTCACCCTATCTCCTCCAACCTGCTTCCCAGGGGACCAATGGTAACAGAGAGTCTTGATAAACATGGAGAAAAGGAGAAGGGGAAGCTGGTGGGAGGGAAGGAAAGAAATGAGACTTGCTAAGAGACTATAAAATCTGATAGAAGAAAGACCTTATAAAAAGAAGAGTGGGTGAAGCATGAAAAGGTACTGAGAGAAGGGCACAAAAGAGGAGTGAGATGCTCAGAAAGTTATGCAGACGACAGAAATACAGCAAGGCTCTTCTCTCCTGGGGCTCTACCCCAGGATATACTAAATTGCTGTAAATACTAACCATTTCCACTTTTTTCTCTGTTTTGAGAAAGATGAAAGGAGCAGTGACAGTTACTGTTTCCTTTACATTGAACAGGCAACATGTAAACCCAGTTTGCAGATGACCGGGTCCAACCATCGCTATTGGAGTCAAGAGTAGGAAGGAGTGACTTATGGAGACAGGGAGCCAAGGAAAATCAAACACAGCAATGTAACCGGGAGGTAAGGACACAGAACGTGGGAAGAAGGTAGGAGGCAGAATTAGAAGGGGACAGAGAAAGAATGATGAAGAGCAAAGTACAGAACCAACCTCATGGACAAAGAAGACACGGGCACCGGTGAAAATACCAACTCGAACCACCGCCCGGACAGCAGCATTCATACCTGTGAAAGGAGGGACAAAAGAAGTCACGGAAAGGTTGCTCCTAAGAAAAGGCACCCTGGAATCCACAGATATTACACTTGGCTACAGATAATGAATCAGTGCTTTATTTAGTCTTTTCTCTGAATCTGGAATAATTCTCTCATCAAAGTCTTCTGGCCGCCCCACTCCCAATTACTGCATTCAGTGTTACTGGAGCTTCACATAATCTGCATTCACTACTCCCCAAGCTCCCCCCAAAATCCTGCCTTTCCCAAGACCTTTCCTTGATAGGACCACATAGGAATAATAACAAGAACAATAGAGCATTTTCTTGATTGTGTATTGTGGGCTCAACACGCCAAGAGCTTGTCAAACATCATCTCACTTAATCCTGCCCATAATCCTGGCGTGGTCTCCATTTTCAGGTTTTCAAACTGAAACTCAAAAAGGTCAAGGGGCACAAAGCCAGTACTTTTAGAAAGTTCAAATTGGAATTCAAATTTTCAAATGCCTACGTCAACACTATTTGCCTCTCTGACTTATCCCCCTAATCTCAATGGCTGTACTTGGTTTTCTCCTTGCTTTCTGCACTGAATCTAGACATCAGCTTTAGTAGGCATTTCAGGACAAAGACGTGGCTCTCTGTGGTTCAGTGACCTGACAAGTCATAGCTTATTCACAAGTTCACAGGTATATCTGTCCTGGACGGCTGATTCTCCCAGTGTACTACATACACACGCACATGCACACACACGCACACGCATGCGCGCGCACACACACACACTCACAACCTTTTTTGTGTCACTTGAGTTGGTCTGTTGCAATGTGTGCTACACAGCTGTGATTCACTAGTTCTCACACTGCCAGAAGAGGCTGTGACTAAGAGTGCAGGAAGAATTAGTGGGGACTCGATTCTCTCACTCAGTTAGTCAATAAATATTTGCTAGCCTCTTCCTGTGGCCTTGTATATAAGAGGTTTATCAGGAACTTGAAAAGTGTGCTGTAAATCACTCTCTCTCTCTGCTTCTGCTGGAGAAAAACTTACGACTAGGGCTGGGCATAGTGGCTCATGCCTGCGATCCCAGTACTTTAGGAGGTCAAGCTGGGAAGATTGCTTGAGCCTAGGAGTTTGAGACCAGCCTGGGCAACATAGCAAGACTCCATCTCTAAACAAATAAATAAATAAAATTAAAACAAAACAAAAACTTGGGACTAAAATACAGAGAATGTCCTTTTCCCGTTTTCACAGGTGAATATTATCCCTCTCCTAGTAGCTGCTCAGTGAAAAGAACTCCCTTCCAGGAGCACTGAGGAAAAGCCAACCCATCCCAGCATACAACACACAGCAGGTACCCCATGTGTGTGTTTCATATCAGGAATAAGGCACTGACCCTGTGCTAAGCATGGCTTTATTGGTGAGGGAGGAGACGTTCCTTTCCTACCGTGTAATGTGAGGAGGGGCACATGGTGATGCTCAGGGAATCTTAGAGCCATGCTAGGTCAACTTCTTGTGAACCATTTTAGCTACCCTCTCTTAGACATTCTAGTACATATTTTTGTTTCAGTCTAAAATCTGTTCACATTGTCCTTAACCCTGCCTGGAGTAATGTCATATATCAGCAGGCACTAAGGGAGCTAGTAATCAGAAAAATCTGCAGCACAAAACTAAAACGATCACAAACTTTTCAATAATCCAAAGCTATCAGGAACAGAATGGCATAAAAAAAGATCAAAATGGTTCTTTTCTGCAGGTTGGTATTACATGGCTGTTAGCTCCAATCGAACTGAAGGTCCATTTGTTCACTGAACAAATATTAACTGAACACCTATTGTGTTCCAGGCACTGTGCTAGGTACTAAGGATACAGCAGTGACCACCACGGAGTCTGGAAATACCAAGATAAAGAACTTGGCAATGGTCCTCAAGACGTGAATAATTACAACATGGTCTATTGGTCCCTATAAAAGACATGAGCCAGGCACAATGGTGCCTGCCTATAGTCCCAGCCCAGCTACTTGGGATGCTGAGGCAAGAGGATCACTTGAGCCCAGGAGTTAAATCCAGTCTGGGTAACATGGTGATATCCCATCTCTCTCAAAGAGAGAGAGAGAGAGAGAAAGAGAAAAACACACACAGAGAGATACAAAGTACAGTGGAAACAGGTGGGTGGATCACGAGGTCAAGAGATCGAGACCATCCTGGTCAACATGGTGAAACCCCGTCTCTACTAAAAATACAAAAAATTAGCTGGGCACGGTGGCGCACGCCTGTAATCCCAGCTACTCAGGAGGCTGAGGCAGGAGAATTGCCTGAACCCTGGAGGCAGAGGGTGCGATGAGCCGAGATCGCGCCGTTGCACTCCAGCCTGGGTAACAAGAGCGAAACTCCGTCTCAAAAAAAAAAAGTGGTGAGAGATGAAGCTCTACAGGTGGGCAGGCACCTAGCTGCCATGAGATGTTTGACTTGTATTCTTCAGGCCAGGGTTTAATTGGGGATCCATGGATGACGGGTTTCAGGGAATCCATGAAACCCGCAAAACGTTATGAAAAGTTTTGTGGGCATGGACATTTCTTTTGGGAGAAAATCCACAGCTTTCATTTGATTCTTAAAGGGGTCTGTGACCTTTAAAAGATAAAGCAACTTTTCTTTTACAAAAAGAAAAGTTGCAGACAACAAAGAATCCCTGAAGAATTTAGACAGCAGAGGGACATGACGAGATGTGTATCTCAGAAAGATCACTCTAGCCGCAGTGTGAAAGACAGCTTGAGAGAGGGGTTTCTAGCATTAGGAGGTCACATGGCATCCTAGTTAAGAAATGTAGGCCAGGCGCGGTGGCTCACGCCCGTAATCCCAGCACTTTGGGAGGCTGAGGCAGGTGGATCACGAGGTCAAGAGATGGAGACCATCCTGGTCAATAAGGTGAAACCCCGTCTCTACTAAAAATACAAAATATTAGCTGGGCACGGTGGCGCGTGCCTGTAATCCCAGCTACTCAGGAGGCTGAGGCAGGAGAATTGCCTGAACCCAGGAGGCGGAGGTTGCGGTGAGCCGAGATCGCGCCATTGCACTCCAGGCTGGGTAACAAGAGTGAAACTCCGTCTCAAACAAAAAAAAGGAATGTAAAAGGCCTGGACTGGAAGAGTCGCATTTGGGGCAAAACAAATACTGGATAGAAGACATCTAGGAAACAGAAGCAACGGGACTTACATCTAGTTGGCAATGTGATTACCTTTCAAGGGTCAGAGAAGGAGAAAATGTCCCGTGATTGGCTTAGGCATAGGGTAAATTGTGGTGCCATTAATTCAGCAGAGGCGGGTTTTGGTTTTGGGAGGTGGAGTGGGTGATTCATTCATATTTGGATACGTTGAGTTGGAAGTCTTGTAGGGCATACATGTGAACATGGAAGAGACAATCTCAAGAGAATATGTGGAATTATAAGGGAAAAGGGCAAGGAATGGAACCCAAGGAAAACCACCGTTGAAGGAATAGTAAGGGGATGGGAGGTTCCGTGACACAAACGAATAAGGGGCAGCAAGAAACATAAAAGAACCAGGACTTCACGGTGTCTTAGAAGCCGAAAGAGGACAGTTTCAAGAAGTGGGAACAGTGCCACATGCTTTTGGTAACTGGTCTAAGATAAGGCTCCTCCACAGGAAGTCACTGGTGGGCACTTCATCACCAGATGTCAAAGCTCACTTATGACATCACTAAGGCAAAGCCCCGTGAAATCTAGAAGCCTAAGTTCACACCCTTAAGTTGAAGGCATCAAAACCAAAATATCTGTGAAGAGAGGGGCTTCTCAGTAGCTTGAGGAATAGCCTATGCGTGTGAAAGCGACAAAGTCAAAGTCAACACAAAGCCATCGATGCTTTAGGAAAAATGAATGAAGTCAGCTCAGTAAGATCAGAATAGATATGAAACTCAAGTTTGTTTTCCAGCCTGTAACAAGTTTTACAGCATTCTCTTCTGAATACCTGGAGTTCTAGAGCGTGAATTTGTAATTTTAGGAAAAAAGGGAAAAAATAATTCTGAAATGTATAGGTTGGGACATTGTTTCCTGTTTCCAAGCTGAGTAAATGGTCCTGCAGAAACTCTAACTTAATGCAGTCCTGCTGGAATACCCAGAATTAAGAAAGACAAGTGACTCAAAAGGTTTTCAGTACAAGAGCAAACAGCGGATGGTGGACAGTGACTATCTAAATCTGTTGGGCATAAAAAATCTCACAATAGGGAAATTCTCTTCTCCTTCTGCCTTCCTCTTACCTCAAGCTCACCAACTTCCAGAAGTCATTCATCCTGTCTCCAAGTTGAATATATCTGAGCATTTTCCTAGAAACCAAATTTTAGGATGCTCTTTGTACGCCGGGTACCTATGCCTCAAACCCCTAGTTCCCCAAAAATCACAAACTGGGGTATACAAATAGTTCATACTAAGGAGTCCCAGTAATTCTTAGAGCTCTCTAGCCAACCTGACTAGCCCAGTCTGGCCCCAAGCCAGTCCTGGCCAGAGTCTCCTTGGCTGTTCCATGTTGCTCTAAATAACCCTCTATGGCAGCTGCCTAACTTATTAGAAACAAGACGAAGGATAAGATTACAGGCACCATCCAGTAGGTATTCTGGTGGACTCAGGAGGGGCTCTGGAGAACATCATAAATAAGCACATAGTTTGGAGTCTCCAATTACAGCATATTGGAAAGAGGTTTTAGGAAGAACTGTGGTTGATGGGTCTCTACAAGACCAGACAGAAAACAATCTAATACATGACTTGATTATGACTTTTTTGAAAGCTGATACTAAATAATTTCTGCCTTGACTTTCATAAAATTTTAAAAAATATATGAGGAATAAACATTTGTTAGAGATGAACTGCACTTTCTAATATATATAAGTAAAAATTATAAACCCTAGAATAGCAATCCAGAGAGGTAAAATAATCTGTTTGTGCAAACCTTTAAAAATAGAATAAGCCAGGTGCAGTGGCACATGGCCTGTGGTCCCAGCTACTTGAGAGGCTGAAGCAAGAGGAATGCTTCAGCCAGGAGTTCAAGTCCAGCCTGGGCAACATAGAAAGATCCTGTCCCATCTTTTAAAAAAAAAAGTAGGATAAACATACATTTGCAATGGCTGCCTATCTGAAGACAGAAGGCCAGGGCACATGACTGCTGAGGTCCTTTCCAGGGGTAGAATATGCCAATGCCATAAGACTAAAGATAGCATAGTTTTGGTGGCTGGGAAGAGAATTAGGATTTGGTATGACATCAGCCCAGCATCCCAGAGTTCTTTGTTTTTGAGCTCAGGAGGTCTGATTCCTGGCCATTTTTCTATCTCAAGATATTATTAGCTTTGCTGAGTTAGGGAATGACAAAGCTGTGACCTCTATGGATTTTACACAGCTCAATCTCACTTTCCCATGTGACCCATAAAGCCTCCGGGGGGAAAAAAACAAAAAACATTTCTAGGTTTCCTCCCTGGGAGAAAGAGAGTCCATCCAACTCAGCTCTGGGCAGGCTACTTCTGAATTTGAGCTTCTCCTGCAGGTGGGACCTCTCAGCTCCATTTTGAGTTTGTTTTGCCTCCTTGCCTCCCTAGAATTTGAGTTTCTATCACTCTCAGTCCCTGGTGACATGTGGCTGTGATGTTATGGGGATTTGCAGGTGGGATATTTCCCGGGATACACTGTGCCTATCACAGACTCCCACAGGCCTTGGCTCAGCTGGACCCTTCAGAAATTAGCTTATCTACAGTTGCCTCCATGAAAGAGGGTCTTTCTCTTACAGTAATGAGTCATGGTCATCACTAGAGTGAGAGGGTCTCACTGCTCAGGATCAGAAGCTGGAAGGGCTCTGCTGCTTTAATACCCAAGTTAAATCCTAGGCTGATTTTCCCCCCTTCACTCTCTAAAGCGCTCTTCTTCATGTTATAACTGTGTATCTTACTTGGATTGTTTAGCAGCCTCTCTTTTCTCTTCCCCTAATCTAACACAGACCATTCTACCAAGGTTGCAGGATCAGTGCTCCAGCACATGTTAAAGAATTCTGTACTGGCATGGTACCGTGCCAGCAAGAAGAGAGAAGCAATAAAGCCAGGTCTGTGGTTTCTGCAAACTCAACTAAGTCTCTGCCTTCCTAATCTGGTCACCATTCCTAAACTCAGACCTCCATACCCTCCTTCCTCAGTTTCTTCATTCTAGCACTTTCTGATTCATAACCTGTAAAACAATTATAATAAATACTAGTTAAAAAATAAAGTCTGGCTTTACTAATATACTAATAAGAAATAAGAACAAAGGTTTTGTCAGACTTTTTCACTGATAAACCCCCAGTGACCATCATCCTGATTGACACATAGTAGATACTCACTAATTCATTTTTAATTAATTAATGGTACATGTATTGAGTATTTATGATGTGCCTGCTACTAATCTAAGCACCTTACTTAAATAAAAAGTTCAGTGTCTTGAAATCTACCTTCTCCATGGAGTTTTCTCTGATTAATCCAACCAGGACCTATAATTTCATCATATAAGTAGATTCCACTTGGTTAATGCACACTTGCTTATTTTTACTTATGTGCCTTATGTAAGAATTCTAGTTTCCTCATTAAGCTATATATTCCTAAAGGAATTCAACTTCTTCACAACATACAAGACAGGACTCTATAAAAAGTGGGTCCTTAACACAAAGTCTAGGAAAGCTTAGGGAGAGTGGTGCAGAAGAGAGGAGTCTAGCTAACATCACTTTCCTTCTCTCTTTTTTCCATAATTGGCTTCATGTCCTGTACCCTTTTTAAAGAAATCCTGCCTCTTTTCAATGAATCAAAATATATCAGAAGATCAAAGGAGAAATAGGTTTTTTAAAACAATCACATACCCTCCCTCTCCCACTCCGTGTTACCTACATACCTAATTTTCATGACTCCCAGGTTTCTTAAATTCAACCTAGAAAAGGGTTTTTTTGCTGGCTCTGTTTTCTGCCTCTGCACCTCACAGTGGACATGTATTCATTAACTGCTGCTGTTCCTATTTGTTCAAGGACTGATGAAATGAAAGAGGAGGAAAGGCCACAGAAAATGAAGTGCCTGACTGACCCTAGTCAGTGCAGGAACTCTGCAGACATCCGAGTTAATACCTGAAGACCTAGCTGGGACCCACCAAATACCAATTCTGGGTCTCCTCCCATCCCCACCATTACCAAAGTACATGAAGTTAATCCACTGACCGCCTTCTCATAACTTTATCTCTAGTTTCTTCCCATGCTGCTTGAGAAAACACCACTCTTTTAGGTTCCTGAGGACCAAAAGAGCCCCAGTCTTCAAAGAAACTTGGAAAGAAGTTTTGAAGATGTGGGTAAATAAAAGCACAGCAAATAAAATCAAATGCACTTGGGGACTTAGGCTTCACAGAAGTTTTTAGGAAAGCCCCAAATTCCAGTGACCCTAAGAAGAATAATTCTATCACATGGGCTAAGGAAGTCACTAATTCCAGAAGGCCCCCCAGCCATGTTTTTTGTCCCCTCCTCCTTACCTTGGGCATCTCCACCAGAAGTTAAGACAGCGATGGCTTTGCCAATCCCCAAGGTTTTGGCTGCATGGTGCTCTTCATGGGTCATGATCCACTCTAGAATTTAAGACAATGGTCAGTTAAGGCACAGTAGAAATCAAGATGCCACTAGCCCAACAAATGGCCAGGAGACTGGCTAGAGCCACCTCAGCCAGGCTCTCCCACGACACCAAGTCTGGGCTTTGCAGCCTGAGAGCGTTGGACTGCTTTCAGAGGAGAGCCACACCCTCGTCGACTGACAAGCTGAAATGTCATGTAATCAAGCCCAAGACTACTAAGGTTCTAAATAATCCCTTCCTGATCCCTCCCACCCCAACTGGAACCTATTTGGGGAATAAAGTAAGGTCAGGGAAAAGAGAAGTTGACTGAATAGAAATGAGAAAGGGAGGAAGAAAGTTGAATTAGCCTCAAGGATTCCTCCCTTTTCAATGAAGGGACAGGTCATTGCAGAGGGCAAGAATCAGATGCGGTGTGAGGCACTGACGACAATCAGCAGAGGAGAAGCAGAAGAACAAGGGTGGGTTGGATTATAATGAAGATTAGGGTTGGGCGTTATGTAATGGTGCTACTGGACTGGGGTTAGGTGATATGAAGTTGAAACTGGAGTCTGAAGTTATAAAGGCACATCAGAGTTAGGCAAATTAATGGTGCCAGTCTCAGGAGTGGGCAGGGGCTTTCTATGGCTCTTCCCTCCCAGGCTGTAGCCTCCAGAGCATTTCTTGACCCTTGGCCTTTGGGTCTTGCCCCTCACATTACTACACGCTATCAAATGAGAAGATTAACACAAAATCATTGGCATATACACACAGATGTGCACAAATGGGATGGGAACACCTTCGTATTTTGTTCTTTAGGGATAACTTCTCTCAAAGGAACACACAAGAGGACATACTTTCATATCCATAAAATGTCAGTGGAATTATCACTCTCCCGGTTTTCCAGGCTAAACCCTGTTATTTTAAATTTATCTCCCTTCCTCTCAGATTGAAAACACTAACTAAATCCTATTATTCTCCCTTCTTATTATCTTCCTTTATCCATCCCCTTTCTATCCTCATTGCCATTTTCCACCTGAATTGCTTACTAGAATAGCTGGTCTCACTGTGCTTGTGTTCCTTTCTTCACTCTATTAGAGACACAAAATAAACCTTCATAGAAAGGCCATAGGTCCCCAGGCTTCAGTGGAGATGTGTATTCATTCACAGAAACCCAACTTTTAAGGGAAGCTCATGCTTGCTTCCACCCTGCAACTGGAGAACTCAGGGTAGCTGCTTACAGAGACACAGGTCACAAAAACACACAAGTCCACGCCAACAATAAAATAATGCAGTGAGACATATATTAAGACATACCTACACAAACATGCATTGTGTTAAGAGACAGAGATTAATGAACAAACTACATGTAATCAGTGCTGACAGAGAAGGTGCCAACTTCTTGGGTTGGCATTCGAAGCTTCCACAATCTAGCCCTTGTATACAGCTTCAACTTCTGGTCCTATAAATTCTCTGCTCCATTGTCACCTGAACATTACTTTGCTGTTCCCACTTTTGTGCCTGGGCACACTGTGTCCCTTGTCCAGATGGCTACCCTTGCCCTTTCCACAGATTCATACGCCATTCCATCATTTAAGGCCAGTGATGGTCGTAGCCTTATTAAACCTTCACTGATTACCACTGCTGAACGAAGTCTTCTTTGGACTTCCTCTAATCACATATTGTCTGAACTGGATCATTCATTTAGCACTTAAATTCTGCTTTATGTGGCTTTTTTTGAGATAGAGTCTCGTTCTGGAGTACAGTGGTACAATCTCGGCTCACTGCAACCTCTACCTCCCAGGTTCAAGCGATTCTCCTGCCTCAGCCTCCCGAGTAGCTGGGATTACAAGCATGCACCGCTGCACCAGGCTAATTTTTGTATTTTCAGTTGAGACAGGTTTTCACCATGTTGGCCAGGCTGGTCTTGAACGCCTCATCTCAGGTGATCCGCCCACCTAGGCCTCCCGAAGTGCTGGGATAACAGGCGTGAACCACCAATCTCAGCCTGCTTTATGTGGCATTTTAATTGCTTCTTACGCACTGAAAAGATGGTTGGACTAGATCACGGGTCAGCATACCACAGCTTGTAGGCCAAATCCAGCCTTTCTCGTGTTTTTGTATGGCAGTAAACTGAAATGTTTTTATATTTTTTAGTGGTTGCAAAAAGTACTTCATGACGTGAAAAATGTAAGTTCAAATTTCAGTGTGCAAACTACCTTCATTCATTCACCTATTATCATGGCTGTTTTTGTGCTACAACAGCAGAATGGATATTGCAACAGAGACCCATGAGCCTACAGTCTAAAATATTTACTATCTGGCCTTTCACAGACAAAGTTTGCCAGTCACTGGACTGGATGGCTGTAAAGTCATTTTCCCTAACTAGACTGAGAACTCCTCCTGAGCAGGGATCACAATCACTTTTTAAAATTCTCCCCCAACCCACTAAACACTTGAAAAGTCCATGTGCATTACGGGACCCCAGTAAATACTTGTTGAAAGCATTAATGAACTAGTGAACTACATGAAATACAAATAAATGAAAACTAGGCCTGGATACACACCTCCATATTCTTTTCACTTCTAAAACACACTCCTATACAACTTAAGAAATCATATAGTGACAAACAGCGAAAGGAATATAGGGACACGCGTGACTAGAGACTCTTATTTATTTTTTATTTTTTTGAGACGGAGTTTCGCTCTTGTTACCCAGGCTGGAGTGCAATGGGGCCATCTCGGCTCACCCAACCTCCGCCTCCTGGGTTCAGGCAGTTCTCCTGCCTCAGCCTCCTGAGTAGCTGGGATTACAGGCACCACCACGCCCAGCTAATTTTGTGTATTTTTAGTAGAGACGAGGTTTCACCATGTTGACCAGGATGGTCTCGATCTGTTGACCTCGTGATCCACCCGCCTCGGCCTCCCAAAGTGCTGGGATTACAGGCTTGAGCCACCGCGCCCGGCCGAGACTCTTATTTAAATGGAATGTCCATGTCCAAATTTCTCCTGTCTTCAGAAAAGAAAGATTAAGTGACTAGGGCAAAGAAGGCAGAAAAAGTGGAAAGTAAAGAACAAGACATCTGGGTGAGCTGATCCCTTTCCCTCTGCTGCTTCTTCTCATTCACTCTTGGAGCTCATGACAGGGTAGAAGCCCACACAGGGCTCTTCCACCCCTGGAAGCGTCAGTGAGGGAGAAAATTCGCCATAACAAGGGGAGTTGAAGCGTGCTGACCTGTAAAAAACAGCTCATGTTCTTCTCCTGAAATCTCTAAGAGAGTTATAGAGGCACGGGACACAGAAATTCATGCAGACTCCTGTATAAGCATCCCTTACAGACCCGCAATGACACGCACGTAGAGAGAAACAGATATTAAAACCTATGTCTAAAATCACGTGTGTCTATAAGCACGCGGCAGGGAGAAAAAGCAACATCCGAAGCGCACTGATTTGAATTGGGTGAGTGCCAGGGTAGGGTTAGGCAGTCAAGGGCAAGCCGTCCGAGCCCCACCCACCCATCCCCGATTCCCGAGGAATGCAGCTGAGCCCGCACCGGAGGGGGCTGCCCAAGGGGCGAGGATTCTGCACGACTGCCCTGCCCATCCCCCCTTGGCCCGGCTTCCGATGCCGCACATCCTCCTCTTTTCCCTTCTGCTCCTTTCGGCTCTCCCTACCGCCTGCTCCCAGCCCACACCTTCCTGCCTCACTCCCACTTCTCCCCCTTGCTCTCCACTCAACGGCCCCTCTTGCCTTTTAGTCTCAGCTCTCCTCCGCCGCTGCTTTCTCGCAGATTGTCCTTGGGAAAGGGGGGAGGGTGCTCCGGGAACAAGGGGAGGAGCCAGGTGGAGGAGGAAAGGCTGCCCAACCTCCACTAGCAGATGCTGGCAAGAGGCCCCGCCTCCTCCTGCCTGCCTTTCTCCTCCTCTCCCTCCTCCCTCTAGGAACTCGGCTCAGCTATGGCAGCGGCTTAGTTTCTTCCCTCCTCAGAGTCCTGGGGTCTTCATACCTATGTAGAGAGCCATCAGCATCTTCATTTAATGCGAATAAGAAATTACCTCGTTGAGTCACTTGTTTGCTACAGAGACAACTTTTTTCTAGTCTAGACTGCCTAAGACATCTTGCATTCTAACATCTTCAGCAACTGGTAATAAAACCTGCCCCTCTGGCCCCATCTGACCTCGATCCGTCTTTAAGCAAACATATATTGGGAGTCTGTGTGCTAGATTTTGTATTAGGTGCTGAGAGATTTTTTAAAAAATAAATATAGTGCCTGCCTTTGAGGAACATTGAATTAGGACATCCTCTATAGAACAGCCTCAAAAACTTCCTTTACATTTACATTAGCTTTCTCAGAGAAAGTGCAGTACAGCTAGCTACTTGGAATGGAAGTGTCTAGAGGCAAGGCGTGGCTGTGACAGCCACTTCTCAAGCCTGCGGTGGGGAGGTATGGGGGCAGGATTCCTGCAGTGAAGCCGGCATATACATTGGGTTCCACAGCAAACAGGATCTACGATGGAAACCGGTCAGATGCTCCCAGAGCAAGAGGTGCATCCATTACTGAAGTGTCGCCTTCCCTTGCTCCACCTATTCCCTTGCTTCAGTGTCTCCACAGTCAGGTCTCTTCTTGCTTTTACCACGGCCCTTCCTCTTGCTTACTGTTCTCTCTACCCCTGCACATTCTGGCACAAACAATACAAATGCAAGGGACTAGGAGATAAAACCACTGACTACACAAAATGAAAGCATTTGTGCTCCAAGTCGTACCACCAAGAAAGTGGAAAGACAACCCACAGAATGGCAGGAAATATTTGCAAATCATGTATCGGATGAGGGCCTGGCATCCAGAATAAATAAAGAATTTATTTGCAACTCATTAAGAATGTAAACCAAAAATAAAATTCTAAGCCCCTCAACCAGCTGAATGGACCCCTACTCTCAGCCAAGCATATTCCAAAGTTAATATGAAAAACTAATTCAGACCTTGATGGAAATGGGGAGCTGGACATGCCTCATTTTTCCCTCCTCCCTTTTGGAATTACTGATAGAACAGACCCTTTAAGTCTGATAAGAAACATTTACAATCTATTCTCTGAAACCTGCTACCTGGAGGCCTCATTTACCTGATAGAGCCTGGGTCTTCACAACCCCTTATCTTAACCCAGACATTCCTTTCTATTGATTCTAAGTCTTTGGACAGTAACTTAACTCTTGTGACCAATTTCCAATCAGAAAATCTTTGAATCTACCTATGACATGGAAGCCCCACTCCCTCATCCCCACTACCAGCTGTCCCAAGACTGAATGAATTGTACATCTTACATGTATTCACTGATATCTTACATCTCCCTAAAATATGTCAAACCAACTTGTGGCCTGACCATCTTGAACACATGCTCTCAGGATCTCCGAGGGCTGTGTCATAGGGCTGTTGATCGTTCATATTTGGCTCAGAATAATATCTTCAAATATTTTACAGTTTGACTTTTTTCATTGACAATAAAAAGAAAATAACTCAATTTAAAAATGGGCAAAAGAGTTGACCAGAGAAGATATACAGGTGGCAAATAAACATGAAAAGTTGTCAGCATCATATGTCATTAGGGAACTGCAAATTAAAACAATGGGATACCACTACCCATCTATTAGAATGATTAAAAAAAAAACTGACAATACCAAATGCTAATGAGAATTGGAACCACAGGAACTTTCATTAATTGTTGTTGGGAATACACAATGGTATAGCCACTGTCGAAGACAGCTTGACAGTTTCTTACAAAGCTAAATATTGTCTTATCACATGATCCAGCAATAGCACTCCTAAGAATTTACCTGAATGAGTTGAAAAGTATGTCCACACAAAAACCTGCACATGAATGCTTACAGAAGCTTTATTCATAATTGCCAAAAGCTGAAAGCAACCAAGATGTCCCTCAAAAGGGGAATAAACAAACTGTGATTCAGATATACAATGGAATATTTTTCAACAATAAAAAGAAATGATCTATCAAGCCATGAAATGACAGAGGGAAACGAGCCAGTGTGAAAAGGCTGCATACTGTATGATTCCAACTGTATGACAATCTAGAAAAGATAAAACTATGGAGACAATACAAATATCAGTTGTCACCTGGGGCTTGGGATACAGAAGAAGAGGTGAATAGATGGAGCACAGGGGATTTTAGGGGCACTAAAATGATTCAGTAGGATGCTATAACAGACACAGGACCTGCATTTGTCATGACATTATGCTTTGTGAAATTCATAGAACAAAGAGTAAGTATTGGGTTATTAATTATGACAAGCATACCACTTGCATTAGTGTGGTACTTTTGTCATAATTGATAACCCAATATTTATTGGTTAAATAACGCAATATTTAACCCCAATGTAAACTACGGAACTTAACTAATAATGATGTATAAATATTGGTTATCAATTAGGACAGTGTACACACTAATGGAAGATATTAATAAATAGGGAAAACTGGCCAGGCATGGTAGATCACACCTGTAATCCCAGCACTTTGGGAGGCCCAGGCAGGTGAATTGTTAGAGCTCAGGAATTCAAGACCAGACTGGGCTACATGGTGAAACCTCGTCTCTACAAAAGTATAAAAAATTAGCCAAGTGTGGTGGTGCATGCCTGTAGTCCCAGCTACTCGGGAGGCTAAGGTAAGAGAACGATCTGAGCCTGAGAGGCAGAGCTTGCAATGAGCTGAGATTGTGCCACTGCACTCCAGCCTGGGCAACAGAGACCCTGTCTCATAAAAAATAAAAATATGAGCAAAGACTTGAATAGACATTTCTCTAAAGATAATATATAATGGCTAATAAGTACAAGAAAAGAGGCTCAACATCAATAGCCATTAGGGCAATGCAAATCAAAACTACTTCATTTAAGTTAAAATACTACTTCATATCCATTAGAATGGCTATTAACAAAAAAGAAAAAAGAAAGAAAAGAAGGAAGGAAGGAGGGAGGGAGGGGTGAAGGGGGAGGGACAGAGGGAGGAAGGAAGGAAGGAGGGAAGGAAGGAAAAATAAAAGGAAGGAGGGAGGGGGGAGGGGTGAAGAGTGAGGGACAGAGGGAGGAAGGAAGGAAGGAAGGGAAAAGAAAAGAAGGAAGGAAGGAGGGAAGGAGGGAAAGAAATAAAGAAAGGAGGGGGGGAGTGAAGGAGAGAGAGGAAGAAAGGAAGGAAGGAAGGAAATGAGGGAGGGAATGAGAGAAGGGAAAGGAAGGGAGAAAAAGAAAGGAAAGTGTTAGAGAGGATGTGAATAAATTGGAACCCTTCTGCACTGCTGGTAGGAATGTAAAGTGGTGCAGCTGCAGTGGCAATTTGGCAGTTTCTCAAAATGTTAAACACAGAGTTGTCATATTAACCAGCAATTCCACTCCTAGGTACATACCTAGGAAAAAAGAAAACATATGTACACACAAAATCTTGTATACCAATGTTTGTAGCAACATTATTCATAATGCTGACAAAATGTGGAAAGAACCCAAAGTCCATCAACTGAAGAATGGGTAAATAAAATGTGGCATATCCATATAATGAAAAGTGTCAAAATTTGTAAAATATTTGAATACATTTATTCTGAGCCAAACATGAATGACCAATGGCCTGTGATACAGCCCTCAGGAGATCCTGAGAACATGCCCAAGATGGTCAGGCCAAAACTTTGTTTTATACATTTTAGGGAAATACAGGTCATCAATTGATACATGTAAGATGTATTTGTTTCCCTTAATTTTCTCAGCATGCAAAAATACACGTAAGATGTAGATTGGTTTGGTCCGGAAAGGTGGGAGAACTGGAAGCAGGGGCTTCCAGGTCCGAGGCAGATTTTCTGACTGGCGATCAGAAAAGAGTTGTTTAAAGAGTTGTTGTCAATAGAAAGGAATGTCTGGGTTAAGATAAGGGGTTGTGGAAACTAAAATTTTACCATGCAGATGAAGCCTTCATGTATGAGGCTTCAGACAGAATACACTGTAAATGTTTCTTATCAGACTTAAAGAGTCTGTTGTATCAGTAATTCCAAAAGGAGGAGGGTATAATGAGCCACATCCAGCTCCCCCTTCCCATGGCCTGACCTAGTTTTTTAGGTTAACTTTGGAATGCCCTAGGCTGAGAGGAGGAGTCTATTCAGATAGTCGGGGCTTATAATTTTGTTTTTGGTTTATAAAAACATAAAAAAAATTATGCTAAGTAGAAGAAACCATTCGTAAAAGACTACATATCATATCGTTCCATTTATATGAAATATCCGAACAGGCAACTCTGTAGAGACAGAAAGTAGGTAGCAGTTGCCTGGGACTGAGGGAAATTGGGGAATGACTGCTAATGGGTACAGGATTTCTTCTGGGGTTAATGAAAATGTACTATTAACTTAGAGTGGTTGCAAATTGTATGAATATACTGAAAATGATTGAATTGTACACTTTATTTATTTATTTATTTATTTAGAGATGGAGTCTAGCTCTGTCACATAGGCTGGAGTGTGATAGTGCAATCTCAGCTCACTGAAACCTCCACCTCCCGGGTTTAAGCAATTCTCCTGTTTCAGCCTCCCAAGTAGCTGGGATTACAGGTATATGTCACCATGCCAGGCTAATTTTTATATTTTTAGTAAAGACAGGGTTTTACCATATTGGCCAGGCTGGACTGGAACTCCTAACCTCAAGTGACCTGCCTGCCTCAGCCTCTCAAAATGCTGGGATTACAAGCAAGAGCCATCATGCCCGACCAGAATTGGATACTTTAAATAGGTGAGTTTTATGATATTGGATTATATCTCAATGAAGACATTAAAAAGCATTTGGAAACAAGAAGCCTGAAACGTTCCTGTAGGACACTGAAATACGCTATTCCAAAATAGACTTTGGCATATTTTAAGATGGCTATTCAGGGGCTGTGGACACAGGAAGGGCTCACTAAAGCGGTCCTTTATGCGGAGATTTGCATCTGTAGTGGAACTCTACATGAGTGAAGTAAACAGTGGATACAAACAGGCTTTCTCTGAAGCCCCATTATCTGCTTCATTCAGATCTAAGAAAGATTAACTCATAGGAAAAAGAGACTAAAAGTCTGACACTTGTCAAGGTCTGATGGATAGACTTTTACCACAGGCTGAAATTTGAAGGGCAATTTATCCCTTTCTCTCTTTACCCACTACCAACTCCTATGTCACCATTAAAAGTGCTTTTAGTGGGCTGGGCACCATGGCTCAAGCCTGTAATCCCAGCACTTTGGGAGGTGAAGGTGGGAGGTTGCTTGAGCCCAGGAGTTTGAGACCAACATAGTCTATGTTAGTCAATGGGGCAACATAGTGAGACCCTACAAAAATAAATGAATAAATAAATAAATAATTTGGTTGGACATGGTGACATGCACTGTAATGGGAGGATCACTGAAGCCCAGGAGGTCAAGGCTGCAGTGAGCTGTGATTGCACCACACTGTACTCCAGACTGGGTAACAGAGCAAGGCCCTGTCTCAAAAAAAAAAAGAATAAAAGAGTATTCTTAATGAATTATTGCACTAATAAGTCTATCTTAATTAGGTGAAAGCAAGGAAATGCCACTCATTTACTCATCGCCTTATTCCGAGACACCTAATCTTTTAGATCCCTTTTTCTGTTTAGGGTCTTAAAGAAAAAAGATATTCAATGATACTTGTTAAATCACTGTAAGGGGCCAGGCGTGGTGGCTCATGCTTGTAATTCCAGAACTTTGGGAGGCCAAGGTGGGCAGATCACCTGAGGTCAAGAGTTTGAGACCAGCCTGGCCAACATGGTGAAACCCCGTCTCTACTAAAAATACAAAAATTAGCTGGATGTGGTGGTAGATACCTGTAATACCAGCTACTTGGGAGGCTGAGGCAGGAGAATCGCTTGAACCCAGGAGACAGGGGCTGCAGTGAGCAGAGATTGCACCACTGCACTCCAGCCTGGGCAACAGAGCAAGACTCCATCTCAAAAAAAATAAAATCACTATAAGGAAGACTTTATTCAGGACCAATGTGACAGGTATAGGGACTACAGGGATTTTGTAGTGGAGAAGAGAGATTGAGTTCAACTCCAACAGCATGGGCAAGTGGAAATTTATGGCAGGGTTCAGGGTCAGTGGATGGAAATTACTAACATCGGTGGTAAGGGAGATTCTGGCTAAACCAAACAAACGGGATTCTTGCTAAAGATAGACCAGGGTCATAACATCCTCCAGGGGCTGGGGGAGGAAGAGAAACCTGATCAGAGATCAAGGATGACCATATACTGAGGACAGGGGGTGGGTTCTCAATAAACTGACTTAGCAGGGTTCTTTGCTAAAACTGGATTTTACAACAAAGTGCATGGATAGGTCTAGGAGAAGGTTTAGGAACCTGACTATAGTCTGGCAGAGCAGAAAATCTTTGGTGAGGGCTCAATCATCCCCAGGAGTTCCTGAAAAACTAAATGAGCACAAATTATGAACATCATTTCAAAGGACACCTAGGCAACATTCAGGTAAGTTAGGGGTTGGGGTCCTGGAGAAAGAGAATTGTCTTTTTTTTTTTTTCTGATACGGAATCTCCCTCTGTTACCCAGGTGGGAGTGCAGTGGCACAATCTCGGCTCACTACAACCTCTGCCCCCTGGGTTCAAGTGATTCTCCTGCCTCCTGAGTAGCTGGGACTACAGGCGCATGCCACCACGCCCGGCTAATTTTTGCATTTTTAGTAGAGATGGGATTTCACTATGCTGACCAGGATAGTCTCGATACCTTGACCTTGTAATCCACCCACCTTGGCCTCCCAAAGTGCTGGGATTGCAGGTGTGAGCCACCACGCCCGGCCAAGAAGGAGAATTTTCTCAGAAGCACTTAGGTCTTGCCTATGGTCATCTCAGTGCAATCTACAAACTGAAATGCTGTTGAGTTAAATTAGGAGAAAAAAAACACAAAATAGAGTAGCTGATGGAAGATATACTTCATATTAAGAAATGACTGTAAATTTCTTTCTGACAAGAATCTTGAGAAACTCCTCTTCGCTATTAATTCATTCATACATTTAGCAAATATTTATTGAGGACTCATGTGCCAGCTACTAAGCTATATAATAAGCTCCCATGGAATTTATAATCTAGAGGGATTATCAAATGTTTGTAGGAAGTTTACATGTCATTGGACCTGGAATGTCATTGAAAAAAATCAATAACCCATTAACACTAGAAATGTATGGTATTTTAATGACATAAATATATTAAGGCAGATGGAGTAAAAAGAAGCAGGACCTGGATAGTGGGAACTTGCCAGTGTTTAGTCATATTGTTTATAGGAAATATACCAGTAGACACGTTTCCAGCATTAGAAAGATGAGTGATATGATGAAACAGGGATAGTTCCTTAAAAATGGATTTTCTGCCAGGCATGGTGGCTCATGCCTGTAATCCCAGCACTGTGGGAGGCTAAGGAGGGTAGATCATGAGGTCAGGAGTTTGAGATCAGCCTGGCCAAGATGGCAAAACCCCATCTCCATTAAAAATACAAAAATTAGGCTGGGCGTGGTGGCTCTTGCCTGTAATCCCAGCATTTTGGGAGCCTGAAGCAGGCAGATCACAAGGTGAGGAGATCGAGACCATCCTTGCTAACATAATGAAACCCTGTATCTACTAAAAACATAAAAAAAGTAGCTGGGCCTGGTGGCACATGCCTGTGGTCCCAGCTACTTGGGAGGCTGAGGCAGAAGAATTGCTTGAACCCGGGAGGCAGAGGTTGTAGTGAGCTGAGATTGCGCCACTGCACTCCAGCCTGGGAGAAAGAGTAAGACTCTGTCTCAAAAAAAGAAAAAAAAAATACAAAAATAGCCAGGCAAGGTGGCAGGTGCCAGTAATCCCACCCTACTTGGGAGGCTGAGGCAGGAGAATTGCTTGAACCTGGGAGGCAGAGGTTGCAGTGAGCTCAGATCACACCACCACACTCTAGCCTGGGCAACAGAGCAAGACTCCGTCTTATTAAAAAAAAAAGAAAGAAAAAAAAGGATGTTCTTTTCCTTTTAATTCTAAACTCCAAGACCATGCATTTCCCTTTTTCCTAATATTCTATCCATCAAACAACTTTTAAACTTCAAATATGCTTTCCCAGGAACCTTAACAAATTGGACTCAACACTTTAGCTAGTTACTATTGACTCACCTTATTAATCAAAATTGGATTCATAATTTTATGGTGGACTGACGTTGGAAGAGAATGTCTGAGATCTCAGTGGTTCTAGAAAATCTGGTATCTGTCTGATCACCATTCCAAGGGGTGGTGGTGATGCTGAGAAGCATGCTTTAGGACAGGGTGTTGATGCATGACGCCCACAGATGAACACAGTGCGGTGGCTAAGGAAGAGTGGGCTGAGAAAGAGCTCTAAGCATTGTCATACAAGCTACGGTGCCTAAGCAAAGTGTTGGGAATAGAGAGCACAGTTCAGCAGTGTTAGAGGACCACAGACAACAATAGCCGAGAAGCAAGTTACAGAGTCAAATAACAGATGGCACCAAATTCTTGAGGCAACCAAACTAAGCCAGTAGCTAGATTTTTACTGATTCCAAGATTATTTTCATTGCTATTATGCTATAATGCTGGAGAAGAGCCTGGGGCCCTCTGATAGGTCTCTCGAGAGGGCTTATGTCTACTCCAATGATTAAACTATGAGAATTGGCCATGATACTGCTGGAAACTTAGAACTTTGTCCAGATTACACCCAGCTTTCTTCAGTTGTTGAGGCTGGTAGCTACAATCAAGAGTTTAGGGTAGCTGGACCTGAGGGAAGTGAGAGGAAAAAAAAAAGGATTGAATGCATAAGAAGAAGGTCGCTTGGAGCCAGAAGACCATGAGATTAAAGCCCATCATTCTCTCTACCTTCAATTATTTGGTGGTGGTGTTCCTATTGTCAGCATTTGAGACAAAGCTAATGTGCACAGAGGAGAGCCAAATGATAATCTCATCTGAGGATCAGCATAAAGAATATGCCTTTCAGCAATTACTTTATGCTGATCCTCAGTGCAAAGGAAGACATTGAGAAGGTCCTCTTAAGCTTCTTAGAGCTCTCCAAGCATCAGCCAGCCATTGGGGTGTTGGTAAAGTTCAGGTACATCGTAGGGTCAAAAATTAAAATTATTATGAAAGAAGGAATTCTGGGGTAGATAAGTATGAGATGTTTAAAGAAAACTCTCCAGCAGCTAATTAGGTAGGGCCCTTGAGCAGAGCAGCTGTGGTATTCTAAAATAGCTAATACATATGCTCTGTCTGACCATTAGCCCTGTATATCATGGATAGGTAAATGAAGACATGGAGAGCTTTGGGCAATGCCCTCCAAACCAGGATAAAACTAAACAGTACTGACAGGCAGTTGAGTAGTTCATATAGACAGAAGACCTCGTTGACAATGATTACCAGAGGCTGCCATGGGGTGGGGGCAATAGGAGGATACTGTATGCCATACACATGAGTACAGTCACCACCGCTAGGATGGTATCATGGTTATTAAATGGGTACAGATCTATTTTAAGACCACCGTGATGAGAAGATGAAGAAGATGATGCTAGTGATGGTGTACCAGGACATCTGGGAATAAGAAGTAGGTATGGCAGTCACCCAGGTGTGACTCTAGCCCACGAGAAAAGCAAGTAGCATATAACAGGTTTCATACATCCATTCAAAAATACTGCAAACCTAGTACATGTTAGGCACTGTTCTAGACTCAAGGGGATCCCAGATTGGAAAAACAAAATGAAGCGAATCAAATACCTCTGTCCTCATGCAGCTTACATGCTGGTGAGCAAAGCATATAATAAACAAATTAGTCACGTGGTGATAAATGCTAAGGAAAAATAAAGCAGGCGAGAGAAAGAGAGTGACATGCATGTCATTTAAGTAGGATGAACCAGACAAACCTCGCTGAGGAGGTAATATTTAAAAAGAGGTTTGAATGAACAAGGAAGAAACCCATGCTAAGTATGATCTAGGGAACAACTTTCAAATAGAAACAGCAGCAAAGGCAAAGGTCTGAGACAGGGAAAAGTTAGGAGTGTCACATCAGAGGACCACTAAGAGTCCTTTGGACCGGAATCAGAATTAGACATGGACAATAATGATTTGGTGGGTTGATGTTGTGAAACACTTGTAGCAATTAGATATGGGCCTCTCTCTGGGTTGAAAGAATTATATACCTGGCCCTCTCACCTCTACACAACCCACAGATCTTACCTAGTCATTCCTTGACTAGTATACTGCTTGTTATCTGCTTTACCCCACTAGAATGTGACTCCATGATAAAGAGACCCTGAGCACAGGCACGAAACCATTGTCTAGAGACTCATCTTTAGCTCTAGCTGGGATAGAACGACTCCGGGAGACAAAGCACCCTCCACTAGTCGCTAATATTGAGGTTCCTGACACAGGTCACCTGTCTGGCTATTCCACCTCACCCAGCAGAGACAGACTGAGTTCTTTCTTGTACTCTAGTTGGTTTAAGACAATGGTTCTCTGTTGATACTAGCAGAATCAGTATAATCTGGAAACTGGTTAGAAATGCACATTCTTGGGCCCTACTTGGGATCTACTGAATCAGAAACTCTGGGGGTGGTGCACAGCAATGTGTTTTAACAAGCTATGCAGGTGAATCTGACACAAGCCAAAGTTTGATAACAATTATTCTAAGCTGTGGAGATCCAAGAACACCATCACTTGAAAAATGAATCTGTCAGCCTCAAAGGTCTGGATGCACCCTGTGGGGTCACTTACACCAACTACAATCAACTTACTGAGAAAGTTCAGGGAAGAGGTCACAGGTGACAAGATGATTCCCATTACAGACTGAAGCCATTGCGTTCAAGATTTGATTATGGCAGAAGTAAACGAACTCTTCAGCAGAGGTATGTAGCCTCAACCTCGAGCCAGATAAACTTTTTATTTCCTCAAAAAAGTACGCTTTGGGGGAGATCAGAACAGAGAAGACAAATAATTATTGTATAAGACAATCCTGGGAGCCTTCCTCTTCAAATATGCTAAGCCCTCATCAAACATAATGTGGAAGCCTTAGCTGTTTAGCAAGTGTATAGTCCATGGAATATACCTATAGGCTCTTAAATACATGTCCCTGGGTAACTGAGAGGTAATCTATATGTACAGATTGATGGAAGATGAAAGAAGTATTCCACAGATCTACTGACATCCTTGCACATTTGGCTGAAATAATCGCATTTGTAAGGTTATTTTTCCCACTCAGTGGCCTTCCCAATTCAGTTGGCATTATAAAAGCCGTGAGAATTTAAGCTCCATAAGAAGACTCAAGTTCTGTAGAACTGATTCTGGAAGTGTGGGGTCAGGAGGTCAGTGATGAATAGTGACTATGTTGAGATTAAGGCAATCTTAATAGAGGTGGAACTCCCATTGATTTTTCTTCAGCAAGGGTCCAGCTTCTTGGATTACTACAACACAGCATATATACAGAGAATCTTGTCTCTTGATGCACAAAGCACATACACCTGCTTGAAGGGAACTAGAGCCATGGACAGCAATAGTAATCTCTACCCTTCAGTTGCACTCACAATGCTGGGGCAACTGCATCCTTGTCTGCATAACTCACGTAGGTACAAGTATAAAGAATACCCAGGTACAGAGGATCAGAAGGGCAGCATGGGGCATGGGCAATGCTGGTGATCGATGGCCTAGATGAACTGAAGAATATGGGAGTACGGTCTCCTCCTCCAGGGAGAAGCTGTGACATGGAGCAAATGGGTGAAGCACCACTCCTTTGGAATGCTTCCCCATTTTCAGGTCACTAGAAGTAGTGTTGAGAGTCACTAGTTACCAAGGCAGGTTGCCCATCATCAAAGTCCTTATACACAGGAGAGGCTTTATGTCTAGTGGGCAGTTGGATCTGCTGGATCAGAGCCCGGACCACAAAGGTGCCTGTTACCCCTGAGCGTTTGTCCTAGAGGTAACTGTCTCACACTCTCACCTATCTTGAAACACTAACCGCCTTTCTTTGCAAAGCCTAGGGGTCAGGAGATAGGGGTAAAGGGTAAGGTCTAGGTGACTCACACCCTTGCTATGCCCCAGTGCAGGATCAGGTGGCTTTCTTACGCTGGGAGCTGATCCTCTATGGGCCAGACACACACATAGCCCACCTCATATAGTAAGGCAGAGCTGCTTATACTGATAGGCAAAGAGTTGGAAAAAACAGTAGCTGCTTCCCTGCCAGGTATGTCATAAGAAATAAATATATTCCATTTTTATTAAGGATTAGAGCACAGAATCTCCATACATAACTGCACTTAGGACCAGGCGTGGTGACTCACACCTGTAATCCCAGCACTTTGGGAGGCCAAGGCGGGTGGATAACAAGGTCAAGAGATCAAGACCATCCTGGCCAACATGGTGAAACCTCATCTCTACTAAGAATACAAAAATTAGCTGGGCAGAGTGGCACGTGCCTGTAGTCCCAGCTACTCGGGAGGCTGAGGCAGGAGAATCGCTTGAACCCAGGAGGTGGAGGTTGCGGTGAGCCGAGATCGTGCAACTGCACTCCAGCCTGGTGACAGAGTGAGGCTCCAACTCAAAAAACAAAAAACAAAAAAACCCTGCACTTAGAACAAGGAGAAGAACAACCTGGAGGGAGTCCCTGTTAATTTTTCAGGCTGGCAGAAGCAGAAGGACATCAGGCCAGGGGTTTTGTACGTTTGGGCACCAGTAGCTCTGTGCTCATCTCTGCTATTTGATGACCTGAGTTCCTCACCACTTCACTGGTGCCCTATAGTAATGCATTGACTAGGGGTGAGAAACGGAGCAAGGCATGGCAGCCATCTTATTAGAGCAGAAAACCACCCCAGTTCCTCTCCAGTCCATCCTCCACCCAGGAGCCAAAAAGATGTTTGAAAACGCAATATGATCCTATCATTCTTCAGTGGTCTCCCGGAGCACAAGTGTCCATAAGACGTATAAGGCACCGCACAATCCGGCTCTTACACCACCTGTGTTGTTCACTCTCCATCATTAAGTCACATTGGCCATTCTACCGCTTCGCATTTCACAGCCTATTGTCCCCTTTTCTGGAAAGCTCTTCTCTCTTTGCCTGGCTAATGCATACTCATCCTTCAGGCCTCCCTGAGAAAGGTTTTTCTGACTTCTCAGGCCATATTACACCCCCCGTTTTATCCTCTGGAACATGGTGTTAATTTCCTTCATTGTACTAGCACCATTCTCCTTACATAACCGCGTGCGACTGTGTGATTACTGCCTCAGTCCCGCAACACCGTACACTCATAACCGCGTGCGACTGTGTGATTACTGCCT
>CM052656.1:120643038-120670123 GCA_028533165.1 Leontopithecus rosalia | reverse complement strand
TCACCATGTTGACCAGGATGGTCTCGATCTCTTGACCTCGTGATCCACCCGCCTCGGCCTCCTGAAGTGCTGGGATTACAGGCGTGAGCCACCGCGCCCGGCCTTCTTCTTAATTTTTTTTTTTTTAAAAAAGGCTAGCGATGACAAAGCAACCTTAAAGAGTAAAATGTCCAAAAAAAGTGTTGCTAATATATTGGTTGATATGATTTTTCCCCCCTTAACCCCCTTAATCTGGAACCCAGGGGATTCTACTCTGTTAAAGAAGAAACAAGGAGAAAGAATACCTGAAGAATTTTTAGATAAAGAAGCCTTTTAAATTGAGCATTTGGAAATATATTTGAAGCCTAAATCTAAGGCTTGAATTCTTTAGGGATCCTTCCTGGTAAGACGAGGTAATCAGATATTACTCTACTTAGTCTATAGCTATGCTAAGAGAACTTTAAGCAGCCTTTCTCTCTGTGAGTTTCATTACTGTGACCACAAAGAATGCCTGTTATCATCATGAATACATTGAAGCCCTAGGATTCCTATGGAGTTGATCTAGTGTGGTGCTTGATATTTTTAAAAATATGGTTATAAGATTATAAATATGTATAGATGTGACTATTATCATCCCTAGTATCTTTCTCCTCTTGGAAATCTCCCAAGACCATATGTGCTAAAGATATGTTTATTAACCTAGTTCCAAATAGCTTGGTTTTTTTTTTTGGAGACCCTTCACTCTGTTGCCCCGGCTGGAGTGCATTGGTGGTATCTCGGCTCACTGCAACCACTGCTTCCCGGATTCAAGAAATTCTTCTGTCTCAGCCTTCTGAGTAGCTGGTACTACAGGAGCGCACCACCACACCTGGCTGATTTTTGTATTTTTAGTAAAGACGATTTCACCAGGTTGGCCAGGCTGGCCTTGAACTCCTGACCTCAAGTGATCCGCCCTCCTTGGCCTCCGAAAGTGTTGGGATTACAAGTGTGAGCCACCATGCCCGGCCAACAGTTTGGTTTTAACATCTTTATTTTGTGGAAAAAGTGGATTTTTTTATATAGGCAAAGGAGCTTCGGTTTGTAGCAGTTTGATTGATGATTGAGGGGAAGTACTTTGTACTACTGCAAAGCAGTCCTTGTTTGTCATTAGGTATCAAGTCACTGAGTAAGACTTGGAAGAAAAGTCTCAATAGGACCATTACAAAGTCTCTCACTTGTTTATGAAGTGATTTAGCGTGAGGTAATAGAACAATGGATTGGGAAGAATTTCTAGGTTGTAATTTCAGTGTAGCTGCTGACATTGTGACCTTATGCAAACCGCCCAGTCTCTTAAGGGTTGGCTCTCCCAACTTGCTTCTTGCTTTAATAGTCTGTGATTCCGTGGGTAGTCTGTAATTGCTGATTAATTTAGCACAGGTTGCAGAAATGTTTGGAAGTACCTCAAGCTAGTTTTAGTTTTTACTCTTTTCATCAAGTCAACTCTTTGCACCTTAGATTTTTCTTTTTTTTCACCTTAGATTTTTCTCCGCTAAGAACACAAACATTGCAAACCAGAAAAAAAGAAAAAAAAAAAACAACACAAATGTTACTTCTACTGGCTGCACCCTCTAAAATTAAGTGAAGTATTTCAGTATGTAATTTTTCTGTTTTTGTCTTCTTTTATAGGACTTTGTATCTTTGCTAAAGTCAGTGATGTGAAAAGACTTGAAATGGGTAAGACTAGTTGTTGAATCCTATTAACTACTCTTACTGGTTAAGCTGGAGTGAAAGAATGGGTTTTCCTAACATTTTCAGTATTTATATCTTTGTACTTAATAATTTGTGAGAGATCTTGATCCTAATTATGTGATACTGTATACCAGATTTAATTATCTTCTGGTTAGAACATTGTTTATGTACTCATTTAGGAGTATTATCTCAATGATTGTATTGAAAAAGCCAGATATACTCAAGCAAACATCTACTATGTACTAGACCCTGTTCTAAGTATTTAAAATATATTAGTCCATTTAATCCTTATAACCATCTTACAAGGATACTTACATCCCTATTGTATCAATAAGGACACTGAGACAGAAGTTAAGAAGCTTGCCTAGAGTCATGTACTATAACTGGCAGAGCCAGGATTTAAACCTAGGCACTCTGGTTTCAGGGTTCCTGTTCTTTTTTTTTTTTTTCTTGAGATGGAGTTTCACTCTGTCACCCAGGCTGGAGTGTAGTGGTACAATTTCAGCTCACTGCAACCTCTGCCTCCTGGGTTCAAGCAGTCCCCCTGCCTCAGCCTCCCAGTAGCTAGGATTACAAACATGTGCCACTGTGTCAGGTTAATTTTTGTATTTTCAGTAGAGATGGGGTTTCACCATGTTGGCCAGGCTGGTCTCAAACTCCTGACCTCACATGATCTGCCTGCCTTGGCCTCCCACAGTGCTGGGATTACAGGGGTGAGCCATCATGCCCAACTAAGAGTTCTTCTTAGTGCTATGTTTTTTTGTTTTTTTTTTGTTTTTTTTTTTTATTTTTATAAAGACAGGGTTTCACCATGTTAGTCAGGCTGGTCTTGAACTCCCAACCTCAGGTGATCTGCCCGCCTTGGCCTCCAAAGTGCTTGGATTGCAGGTGTGAGCTGCCACGGCCAGCCTAGTACAATGTTATACTGACTTGTAAATGATAAATAATTTGATTAATGTAAGTATTCTATTTCATTTAGGTAGTGTTACTGAGAATTAATTGTCAGTAGAACATTTTTCACTATTTCATTTTTAGTACTTTATGTCTCTAAAGGGGACCACTATCATGTGAGGACTAGTAGCCAATTTAGGAATAAGTTGAAAAATCTATACACTTAGATCTTATAATGTCCCATATGTTCCTTTTACATTCACATTAGTTTTCTCAATTCTGTGTTTTCCTTTTCTTTAGTCTGCCTTCTTCCCTGTTCATTTGTTTCTATTTTCTCTCATTGCTGATATCAGTGTAAGTCATTGGGTTGTTATCCTTATTTCTATTTTAGCTAGCAAAGTTATCAAAAATGATTCTAAAGTAAGATTCTGCCATAACGTCATAGTTATTGAGCTGATAGCTCTTAAGAGCAATATGAATAAAATTATACTTTTTAAAAAATTTTCAGGTGGATGTTGATTATTATTTTTGAGACAGAATCTCACTCTTGCCTAGGCTTGAGTGCAGTGGTGTGATCTCGGCTCACTCCAACCTCAGCCTCCTGGGCTAAACGATTCTCATGCTTCAGCCTCCCAAGTAGCTAGGGTTACAGGCATGTAGCAGCACTATGGCTGGTGTATTTCTAGTAGAGATGGGGTTTTGCCATGTTGGCCAGGCTGGTCTCAAACTCCTGGCCTCAAGTAAGTGATCCACCTGCCTCAGCCTCCCAAAGTGCTGGGATTACAGGTATGAGCCACTGCACCTCTCAGGTGGATTTTTTAAAGCACTTTTTTGTGTTAAACAGGAAGTAAACCAATGTTAACAGTGTTTGTTACTGAATGGTGAAATTTTACCCCCAATTTTTTTATATTTAAAATTTTTCCTGTAGTTAAAACACTTAAAAAAGTTTCTTTTGGGAACATTTTTGTTTTTCTTTCTTTTTTTCTTTTTTTTTGAGATGGAGTCTCGCTCTGTAGCCCAGGCTGGAGTGCAGTGGCACAATCTCTGCTCACTGTAACCTCCAACTCCTGGGTCCCTGTTCAAGCAATTCTCCTACCTCAGCCTCCGAAGTAGCTGGGATTACAGGCACAAGCCACCATGCCCAGCTAATTGTTGTATTTTTTAGTAGAGATGGGGTGTTGCCATGTTGGCCAGTCTGGTCTTGAACTCCTGACCTCGTGATCTACATGCCTCGGCCTCCCAGAATGCTGGCATTACAGGTGTGAGCCACGGTGCCCAGCCTCTTTTTTTTTTTTTTTTTTAAGAGGCAGGGTCTCACACTGTCACCCAGGCTGGAGTGTAGTAGTGACCCCGTCATGGCTCACTGCAGTCTTGACCTCCCCAGCCTCAGATGATCCTTCCAGCTCAGCCTCTCAGCCTTCTGAATATCTGGGATTACAGGCATGCACAACCACGTCTGGCTAATGTTTTTTTTGTTTAATAGAGACAAGATTTCGCCATATCACCCAGGCTGGTTTCGAACTCCTGGGCTCAAGGCATCTGCCCATCTTGGCCTCCCAAAGTGCTAGGATTACAGGTGTGAGCTATCTTGCCTGACCCTGTTATTTTTAAAGCTTTAAATTAGGATGTTTTTATATGTGTACAAGTTTTGAACTGTTTGGTAGATGGCTTCGAATGATTTCAAATGACCCAGTTTTGGCACATGGACCTCTTGACAATGACATTATGAGATTTTTGCCATTGGTTAGCCATGAAAGAGGGATTTTATTTGACTGTAGAGTTGTTCTTTGAGGTTCTTTTTGTCTTTTTGCTTGTTTTTTAGACACAGGGTCTGCCTCTCTCTCTTAGGCTGGAACAGAGTGCAGTGGTGTGACGATAGCTCACTGTAAATTTGAACTCCTGGGCTCAAGGCAATCCTCCTGCCTCAGCTTCCCGCGTAGCTGAGACTGCAGACACAAGCCGCATTGGCTGGCTAATTTTTTTTTTGAGATGGAATTTTGCTCGTTTCTCAGCCTGGAGTGCAATGTTGCGATCTCGGCTCACTGCGACCTCCACCTCCCAGGTTCAAATGATTCTCCTGCCTCAGCCTCCAGAGTAGCTGGGATTACAGGTGCCCACCACCATGTCCAGCTACTTTTTGTCTTTTTAGTAGAGATGGGTTTTCACCATGTTGGTCAGGCTGGTCTTGAACTCCTGACCTTGTGATCTGCCTGCCTCAACTTCCCAAAGTGCTGGGACTGCACTCAGCTTACTGGCTAATTTTTAAATTTCTTGTAGAGATAGGATCTTGCTATGTTCCTTAGATAGATCTTGAACTTATGGCCTCAAACAGTCCTCCTGCCTCAGCCTCTCAAAGTGCTGGAATTATGGGAATGAGGCGCCTTGCCCTACTGGGAATTGTTTTTATTAGGTGAAAAGATTGGTTCATAGCAAAAACGTTATTGAAGAATTATGTGACTTGAACTAATCCAGACTCTCTCCCCAGATGATATTGCTGATAGGGTGAGGATGGATGCTGGAGAAGTGACTTTAGTGAACCACAACTCCATATTCAAAACCCACCTCCTGCCAGAGGACCAGCTTTCGCTTTCTGACCAGCAGGTTAGGACCTATTTTCTTTGTTTAATTAATTATTTTGGCTGATCATAAGTTTTCATCTTACATAGTTTAAATGCCACACTCAAAAATACAAGCATAGATATAAACTTTTTAGAATAATTTTAGTGTTTGGAATTTTGCTCATGTATTAAAATTAAGAAAGTTAAGACAAGATAGGCTGTGTATAAGTTCTTTGAAAACAGTACCTTTTAGAAAATTTATTGTCTCTGAATTTTAAAATTACTTATACACAGATCAGTGTTCTTTTAAGCTAGTGCTTAGAATTGCTGAGCCTTAAATGGGGGAGAAATGTGAAAACATACAGCAGCTCTGAGATGTCTGTACCATGATGCTTGGTTTCTCAAGGTCTGGTTCAGGACCAGCAGCATCCACATTACTTGGGAGGTTGGTAGAAATGCAGACTCTCATGTGACTGAATCAGAATCTGTATTTTAAAAGCATCCTCATTTGATATATATGCACACAAAAGTGTAGTGAATCACTGTTAATGAAAGTCTTTCCCGGTAGGACAGCCATTAGTAATTTGGATAAGATCATTTTTTGATGTGTGATTCTTTCCTAAGTATAATAGGTTGCTTAGCATCTATGACCCCTAGGCACGAAATACCTGTAGCATCAACCCCCCATAATCATTTTAATATTTAATATATATCCACACATTTTCAGATATGTACTCGGGGTACAGCACCACCTCTGATTAAGAACTATATCTGTAAGGTTACCAAGCGAGTCAAAACCAGATTGATTTTCCCAGCCTTTTTAATATGTGTTATAACTAGCTTTCAGAGAATATACTAAATACATACTTACTTTCTACTGAACATTCTTTGAATTAAGTTGTATAACAGATATTTTGCCGGTTTTTTTCTTGAAGCCTGAATCATTTCATTAGATTGTTTATGTGTTTTACTTTCTTACTAGTATGCAGTACTAATAATTATAATATGTAAATATAATTAATTATATTGAGTTCTGAAATAGTCTTATTTCTGCTATAGTCTTCATTTATTGAGACACGGGGTCTTTCCGTGTTGTCCATTGCTAGTCTTGAACTCTTTGCCTCAAGTGATCCTTCTGCCTCAGCCTTGCAAAGTGCTGGGATTATAGGCATCAGCCTCTGCACCTGACCTATAGTCTTTTTTAATGATACATTTTTCCTAGTATATGTTTTTATTTCATTTTGTTGTAAAAAATGTGACTTGGCTAGGCGCGGTAGCTCATGACTGTAATTCCAGCAACTTTGGGAGGCGGAGATGGGTGGGTCACCTGCAGTCTAGAGTTCGAGACCACCCTGACTAACATGGTAAAACTCCATCTCTACTAAAAATACAAAAATTAGCTAGTCATGGTGGCACATGCCTATAATCCCAGCTACTCAGAAGGCTAAGGCAGGAGAATCACTTGAACTCAGGAGATGAAGGTTGCAGTGAGCAAAGATCGTGCCATTGCATTCCAGCCTGGGTGACGGGAGTGAGACTTCATCTCAAAAAAAACCAAAAAAGTGACTTAAGAAAAATCTTCTGCTTTGTTTAGATTTTATCTTCCAGGCAAGGACATTTGGACCGATCTTTTACATGTTCCACAAGAAGTGCAGCTTATAGTTCAAGCTATTACTCAGGTATGACACATTACTTGGAGTCAAGGAACTTTATACCTTTTGGATTTCTTCATAACATATCGTTTATGTTTATCATCTCTAAAAGTAAAAACATTGTCAAAAACAAGATGGTATTGTCTCCACTAAAATGTCACTTGAATGGCTTTTTGTGTGTATGTGATTGCTATGGTACTTTACTGATTTAGTCTCAACCAAATACTAGTTTTTTATGGGAAAGTGTTTTGAGAATCGAATCTGACTGTCCATTATGCCATTGTAAAAAGCAATACAGCTTTGTTTTTGACTTTTTTGAGGGATATGTGGATGTGATATGGGTAAAGTGTGTTTGTTTTGCATTAATTTAAATCACAGAGCTAGTTTTATTTCTGTTCTGCTTGAAACCGTGAAACCTGAAAATTTATTTCTTCCTAAGCTTGTCCTTCTTTCAGGGCAGGAAATGTTAACTATGGGTTTCTCTCTAGCACCTGCCACAGCCATATGCTTGCATATTCAAGGGCTTGCCTGTTTCACTTGTGATCCATGACAGAAGTCAGCATTCTTTAGGCTGTTCTTCCCCTGTGGCCTGCCTGACTTATCATCTGCCCTCTTACAAGATTTGGACTTCCAAGGGTCTTCTGCCTCTGCCTTGGGAAACTACGAGTTTGATTGGTTAGCCTTTCGGCAGTAGGGCCCAGGAAGATTAAAGTAGTCTTCCCAGGACTTTTCTCCTTGTGCTTCTGTTTCCTTGCTTTACCACAATATGGGCATACTAGTTACACCTCTGAAACTGCTTTAATAGGATTTTTTTCTTTTTTTGAGTTGGAGTCTCCCTGTGTTGCCCAGGCTGAAGTGCAGTGGTGTGATCTCGGCTCACTGCAACCACCGTCTCTTGGGTTCAAGCAATTCTCCTGCCTCGACCTCCCTGGTAGCTGGGATTACAGGTGCCTCACCACACCCAGCTAACTTTTGTAATTTTAGTAGAGATGGGGTTTCATCATGTTGGCCAGTCTGGTGTGAAACTTTTGACCTCAAGTGATCTGCCTGCCTCTGCCTCCCAAAGGGCGGGGATTACAGGTGTGAGCCACTGTACCCAGCTGGACTTTTATAATGATAAACTGGGATTATAAATATGGAATGCAAATAATAATTATTCTTGTTATTTGGCTTCCTTAGGATTCTTTGTCAGGAAGATGATATCTCCTCCCCTAAAAAGTCATTAGTATGATGCTCTTTTAAATTTATACTATATTTAAATGTGATTTAAGTGGGTGATACTTGATCTACCCTGGGCACTAGACTTCCATAGTATGTGCATAATAGAAAAATCGATTTTCTCAGAAAGTAACTCTACTACCATTATTATTGAGAAGGCTTTTTTGATGAACAGGTCTGAAATCTGATTTGATAGCTCATTATTAATGATGGAGGAAGAACAGTTGAATGGTTAATGAAATTAGATGATCAGTATTTCCATTTGAACTCAGGCTGTATTTGCTTATAATTTCATATGCCATTTTACCATTGGACAGAATCTCTGCTTTAAGTTAAAACAATTGCTGAATAATAAACAGCTATATAGAAAATTATACTCAGAGATCCCTTCTTATAAACCAATTCTAATGATTAATTAATTTTTTTTTTTTTGGAGACAGTCTCTCTCTGTCACCCAGGCTGGAGTGCAGTGATGCGATCTTGGCTCACTGCAACCTCTGCCCTCTGGGTTCAAGTAGTTCTCCTGTTTCATCCTCCCTAGTGGCTAGGATTACAGGCATCCTCCACCACACCCGGCTAATTTTTATATTTTTAGTAGGACGTGGTTTCGCCATGTTGGCTAGATTGTTCTTGAACTCCTGACCTCAGGTGATCCATCCGCCTTGGCCTCCCAAAGTGCTGGGATTATAGGCATGAGCCATAGTGCCTGGCCTATTTTTAATTTTTTGTTTTTTTGAGACAGTCTCACTCCGTCTCCCAGGTTGGAGTATGGTGATGTGATCACGACTCACTGCAATCTTGACCTCCTGGGCTTAGGCAGTTCTTCTGTTTCAGTCTCCTGAGTGGCTGGGACTACAGGTGCATGCCACCATACCTGGCTAATGTTTGAAAAAATTATTTATAGAGATGAGGGTGTTGCTTTATTGCACAGGTTGGTTTCAAACTCCTGGGTTCAGGTGATTCTTCTGCCTAGGCCTCCCAAAGTGCTGAGATTACAGGTGTGAGCTACTGCACCCCATCTAATTCAACTCTTATTTAACTCAAATCTCTGTAGTCTCTTCTGATTATCTATGTGTACATACATAGTATACATTGTATGATTTAACACATGTAATTTTTTTAACTCAGTTTTTTTTTAATTTTAATTCTTTTTTGGAACAGGGTCTCACTCTGTTGCCCTGGCTAGAGTGCAGTGGTGCAATGACAGCTCACTGCAATCTCAGCCTCCTGGGATGTGATCCTTCCACCTCAGCCCCCTGAGTAGCTGGAACTGCAGGTGCATGCCACCACGCTTAGCTAATTTTTGTATTTTTTGGTAGAGATGGAGTTTTGCCGTATTTTCCAGGCTGATAGTTTTAGTTTTTCATCTGACAGCATGTTCTTTTTTTTTTAAATCATTTTCTGCTGATTCATGGAATTGATATGCACATCCGCAGTCCTTTATGTGTAATTCCAAAACAAAAACCTCTGAAAACCAAAAAATTTTTCACAACTCATCCGGTTTCAAAACCTGACCTGAGGCTGGGTGTGATGGCTCATGCCTGTTATCCCAACACCTGGGGAGGCCAAAGCAGGTGGATCAACAGAAGTCAGGTGTTCTGAGACCAGTCTGGCCAACGTGGTGAAACCCCATCTCTGTTAAAAACACAAAAATTAGCTGGGTGTGTTGGAGGACACCTGTAATCCCAGCTACTTGGGAGGCTGAGGCAGGAGAATCACCTGAACTCAGGAATGGGAGGTTACAATGAGCTGAGATCATGCCATTGCACTTCAGCCTTGGCGACTGAGTGAGACTGCATCTCCAAAAAAAAAAAAACCTGACCTGAATTCAGTTCATTACTTGAACTGACATGAAGCTGTTGATTTTTGTTTTTTAAATTTCTGTAAAAATGAGTATTTTCACATTTTGCTACAGATAATATGTTTGATTACAGAGTACTGTTAGAGATTATACTTGAAGTTGTTACGTAATATACTAGGTTATCTTTCTAAAATTCCTAAAATTTAAAATTTGGATATAGAACTGGACTCAAGCATTTGATTTGGGATAACGGGCGTGTGCCTTAATTTGCTTCATTTTTTTCCCCGTGGTTTAGGTGCACACTTACCCTTACAATTTTTAGCTATTGTTAATAACATGGCTTAAAAGCATTGGTATATAGAGCTTTTTTCTTCTAAGTGTCAGTAGACCCTTGATAGTCATAAAAAATATATCTAAGATTATCTTAAATCCTAATATTTGGCCAGATTCCTTGGTTTTCTACTCAGTTACATGATTGTTGACAGTCGTATTTTTCTTATGTTTATCCTCATACCACAAGTTGATTCTCATATCAGCAGTCTTACACTAAAGCTTTATCTCACTTGAGTACCTTTTTTTTGGAAAAGAATTATTTCAGAACAGTTATGTGATGATGATTAGAGAATAACAACAGTAATAATAAAGTCATACTGAAATGGGGATACTGGATCACGTATTAGATTCATTCTCTAAACTACTTACAGCTTGAAGCAGAGGACTCACATTTGTACCGCTAACAAATTAATCTAGTCCCTGATCAAACAAGCTTATGGCATGTCACAGACCTCAAAGGTCACTTTCTAAAAATCGAATTTTATATCTGATTGTCAATGGTCTATATACTTTTTTCTTACAATGAAGTCTTGATTTAAACCTACTTTTGTTTAGGCGTGGTGGCTCACACCTGTAATCCCAGCACTTTGGGAGGCTGAGGTGGGCGAATCACGAGGTCAAGAGATGGAGACCATCCTGGCCAACATGGTGAAACTCCGTCTCTACTAAAAATACAAAAGTTTCTGGTCATAGTGGCACACACCTGTAGTTCCAGCTACTCGGGAATTGCTTGAACCCAGGAGGTGGAGGTTGCAGTGAGTTGAGATCGCACCACTGCACCCCAGCCTGATCAACAGAGCAAGACTCCATCTTAAAAAAAAAAACAACTACTTTTTATTGTGGACTTTAAAAAATACTTCTTCCTCTTTCCACATCCATTCCAATTCTGCTCTCTCCTTTGGATATAGCCTTTTCTAATAATCACCACATCGATTGCTGTGATCATCACCTTGTGCCTTACCTCTTGATTGGGCTCAACATGGACTCTCAGTTTACCTGCCTTAATCTGCTGATACTGACTTTGTTGGTATTTGTCTTCTCTCGCGCCCTTTGCCCCTTCCTCCACCAGGATGAAAATGAGCAGTAAGACTTTAGGATCTAGGATCTGGAACTTCTTTATTGCTTTATTGGATTGACCTCTGTAGATCAAGCTTTTAAAATATCTGCTTCTCAAATCACTGAAGATTAGGGTATTAAAACATTAATTTTGTTTTTAAATCAAGTTTTAAATACTTTGTTGCGGTTTACTTTGTTTCAGTAAAGACTTTACACGCCTGTAATCCCAGTACTCTGGGAGGACAAGGTGGGAGGATCACTTGAGCCCAGGAGTTGGAGACCAGCCCAGGCAATGTATTGAGACCCTGTCTTTACAAACAATAAAAATAAATTACCTGGGCCTGGTGACATGCACCTGCAGTCCCAGCTACTGAGGAAGCTGAGGTGGGAGGATCTCTTGAGCCTGGAAGGTCAAGGCTGTAGTGAGCCATGATGGTGCCACTGCACTTCAGCATGGGAGACAGAGTGAGACCCTATCTCAAGAAAAAAAAAGTTTAACCCTAAACAGAAAAGTGATTAGGATGCAAAGAAATGATTTTGCTCATGCTTAGAATCATTATCTTTTTCTTTGGAAAATATGTTAAATTAGTTTTTCAAAATATTTGGTAGGTAAGATGATTGTAACATCCTGCTATCATCTTAACTAAAGTTAACAGGAACAACTGGTGGTTACTTTGATAGTAAGTAGTTACCTGACACATTCTTTTTTTTCTTTCTGGAGACAGAATCTTGCTCTGTCACCCAGGCTGGAGTGCAGTGGCATGATCTGGGCTCACTGTAACCTCCGCCTCCCGGATTCAAGTGATTCTCATGCCTCAGCCTCCCTAGTAACTGGGACTACAGGCATGTGCCATCACGCCTGGATAATTTTTTGTATTTTTAATGGAGATGGGATTTCGCCATGTTGGCTAGGCCGGTGCTGAACTCCTGGCCTTAGGTGATCCACCTGCTTTGGCTTCCCAAAGTGCTGGGATTACAGGCATGAACTACCATTCCCGGCCTTGACACATTCTTTTTTAATATGAAGTTTATTATATTCATAAAAGTATTTCTTGTTCCTGCAGAAACTTTGTATAGAAAAGTAGAAAACTACCCATCACCCTATCATTAGAACGTCACTACAATTTAATTTTTGGTGTATTTTCTTCTCGTTTTGTGTGTATGTATGTGTACATAATAGATAATCTTATTTGTGGTATTTTTAACTCTTACAGAAATCAGTGGTGACAGACTATCATGCTAAACCCTCACTATATGTGGCCAGGCACATGACTCACCTGTATTATTCCGATACTTTGCCTTTAGGAGGCCCAAGTGAGAGTATCACCTGAGGCTGGGAGTTCAAGTCCAGCCTGAGCAACATAGTAAAATCCCATCTCCAAAAACTACAAAAATTGGGCGGACATGGTGGTATGCACCTGTAGTCTCATCTACTTAGGAGACTGAGTCAGGAAATTGCTTGAGCTCAGGAGTTCAAGGCTGCAGTGAGCTGTGATTGTGCCACTGCACTTCAGCCAGGGCAACAGGAGGAGACTTTGGCTCAAAAAAAAGAAGTGTCTGTAGTTTACTCTTGGTCTGTCTCTAACCTTGCTTGATCCCATCAGCAATAGAACACTATTCAGCAATTTCATTGAGTGGGGTTGGAACCATCCCTTTCTGTTTAAACAGACTTACTGATCCTCTGCTTTTTCCCTTGCATTTTAAAGCTGCAATCTCTGTTATATGCCATTGAGAATGCTACTCTGTCTTATCCTTGGTCTCAAATATCACACCTGTTAGGGTAATTTGCATTTTTAACAGACCAGTTCCTCAAATAGATATCTCTATTTAGATCATTTCCTAATCAAATTTTAGCCAAAACATGTGAGAGACAAAGATTTCTATTGTTAAGACTTTAAACTTAACTATAATAATTTTCTAATTCTTTACTAAGACTCTTTTCAATTAGCCTCGTGTTTCTGTCCTCAGAGCAATAATACTAGATGCTAAGCATAGATAACTGATTACAGAAGAACAAAGTTACAATTAATTTTGAAAGTAAATTAACTTATTTTAATTACTAGACTAAGGTCACCAACTGGTGAATTAACTAGTACTAACACCACCCCTGACTGCTTCTTTTTTCCTGTCTTATTTACCCCAAATTCTGACATCTTGATTAGCTTACAGAAACACAGAAGTGTATTTCTGAAGGCTACATTTTGGGATACAGCATCAAAAGATACATTAAGTATTTTTAATAGCATAAATTTACAATATTATGAAAAGTTCTATAGTAATATGCTTTAAAAGAATATCTTATAAATGATGTCAGCATTAGAAAAAAATTTAGAAATAGAGAATTCTTATTCTTGTGTTTTCACTGGAGCTTCTTAGAGTTCCATAATTTAATGTCTGAAGTTCTTCTGAGGGAACTGTTTTAAATTGTCCAATTCTGCAGATAAGGAGAGGAGGATCTAGAAGTTATTCCACTACTTCTAGCCGAAACTTCAGGAGGTTTTTGACATCCCAGATTATAATCCACAAGTTAGAAAATTCAAATTATAAGTAATTCTCAAATAATCTGATTGTAGTAGCAAGCATTGGAGTAATAATATGTTTGATTATGGCATTAGATGACTGAAGATTATTACACCAGAACCAGATGTATATGATGGATCATTCCTTGCCATAAGCCAACCAGAATAAGCAGCAATTAGGTTATCTCTGCTCTTTGAGAGAGTACCTGAATCTTGAACTTGGTAACTAAAAAGAAGAAAGTGACACCAGCTGCTTAATAAGCAATAACTGTTGTTCATTTGAATTACAATTCTCGTTGGCCCCCCACCTGCTTTCTTACTGGTCTGGCCTACCTTCTTTCAGGCCCAGGCCTGGGAGTGCTTGCAAGATATAGTTGGGGTAAAATGTTGACTTTTGGTGGACACCACGGAGTCACATTGATGCAGATAAGGCACATGGCTGTGGCAGGATTCAGCTCCTTCATCAATTTTCAGGTTAGTATGGCTGAATCAATTATAGTTTGTAGAAGTTTCCCTACTGCAGACTTTACTGGCAGTTGAGACTGGGATCTTTCTTCCATGAGAGACATGGTGATATGCCACATTAGTTTGGAATACAATGGTTGGTCATGGTTGCAGTCATAAGGAGAACCACCTGTAGAATTTGTTTAATTTATTCAAACTTTTATATTTTTAGATAATCCTTCCTCAGACAGTTTTCTTGGCTCAGGAGACTTAAGAACCTTTGGCCAGAGTGCAAATGGCCAGTGGAGAAATTCTACTCCATCATCGAGCTCAACTTTACAAAAATCAAGAAATAGCCGAAGTCTTTACCTTGATACCCGAAAGACCTCAAGGTTGGTATTTTGTCATTTTGGTTCTCACGCCCTTCCTCAGATATAAGAGAAAGTGACTAAAAGCTAGATAGGTATTACATTGGCATTTTAAAAGAATAACACCATTTTTGGACTTAAAACCATAGGGATATGAACAAATCCATTTACATTTTCAACTTCTCATTTACTTAGTGCTGAATTTTGGTGATAGCCAAATCTTATCATTAGAAGAGAGAATTTTAAGTAAATCTTGGTGGATATGAGAATACGGGGCCCGTTCCAGATCAGTATTGCTCTTGCAAATCTTAAAGTAGGAATCAGTCAATCTCTGCAATTTGAGCAGGAAAGAAACCAGCACATACAGCTGTCATCTGAGCAGAGACCTGACTTAAGCTAAAGCTGTTCTCAGGGCGTTAGTCAAGTAGACCAAGCTACTTCTGTATATTAGTAAACAGAGTCACACCCAGGCACGGTGGCTCATGCCTTAATCTTAGCACTTTGGGAGGCTAAGGCAGGTGGATCACCTGAGGTCAGGGGTTCAAGACCAGCCTGGCCAGCATGGTGAAGCCCCATGTCCACTAAAAATACAAAGGAAATAGCCAGGCATGGTGGTGTGTGCCTGTAATCCCAGCTACTCGGGAGGCTCAGGCAGGAGAGTCACATGAACCTGGGAGGCGGAGGTTGCGGTGAGCTACGATCACATACTGTACTGTAGCCTGGGTGACAGTGACCCCGTCTGAAAAATAAAAATTAAAAAAGTCACAGAGAACTTTATCCCAACTTCATAATCTCTACCTAACTAAACTTACGTGGATTATTAAGTGGGTTATTAAAGCCAGATGAAGGCTGGCTTTGAAACTTTTCCCTCAGGTACTTTATTATATTAGTAAATATTTCTTTTTTAAAATAGTATTTATGACGACCTAAATTCTGTTCTGGTGTATTTTAGAAAGGTGGCATCATTTAATATACTGGTTAGTCAAGGTTGAGCTTTATGGTGTTGGTCGAAGCCAACAAGATGGCTTTGTTTTATTTTATCTTATTATTTTATCCACATGAACTCCAGGAACGTGTCGGTACTCCCTGGGATTATCTTCCTTACTTAAGTATACAGTAATTCATTCATAGACTCACATTGTGGAAATCAGCACACTACCAACAAAGCTGAAGATCTCTTGACCACTACCCACAATCTCAATCCCTTCTCCTTAGTGTTTTTCCTTTCAAACCTTTTCCTATACTTGTTTCTCTCTTAACTCTTTCTTACTCATATATAGCATGATACACACACATACCCACACTCTATGAAATGTGTGATATTATTTTGTCTTCATTAAAGATTTTCTATATACATCATTTAGCAGGTGGCTTTTAAAATTCAATAAAACCACACTGTTATTTTTTTTAAATGTTATCACAGAAATAGTACATGTACTTTGGAAAAATACAGAAAATATAGTGAAGCAAAAATAAAAAATAAAGGCATCACATTGCCACCAGCCTGAGATCAACTCTATGGTGTCTTAGTATATTCCTTCTACATATTTTTCTCTGCGTTTACACATAAATATTTTTTTCCAAATTGAGTTCATAGTGTACATATTCTTTTGTAAATTTTATCTTATACACCAAATATATCTAAATTTTCTCAGTTGACCCAAAAGTATCTTTTATAGTTAGTTTGGTTAAACCAGTATCTAATTTAGAATTGCATCAAGAAGTTACTGGCTTTGTGTTTTATAACTAGAACAACCTCCTTTTCTGTAAGTGACATAGCTTCTCTGTATAATATTCCACTGTTTGGATTTGACAGGTTGCTTCCTCATGGTGTCATTATCTTGTCAAAAAATCACCTGTATTTTTTGTAAGCTAGGTTTTTGATGTGACTAGAAGGTGTTACTGTGCTTATCACATTAGAAAAACAAACAGTATCTTATTTTGGTTCTCCGATCATTCATGATGCTAGATGGACCGCTTGATTGAGGAGCTGACAACCTGGTAGTTAATTGTACAGTTAGGTTTCTCCCCTGTTACTTGAATGTAATCTACATGATGTTTCTTTGGCATTATTATATGGATGATGAATTTCACATCAGCCATCACCTAACAATTCATATCATTTGACAATACTTACCTGATAATAGTTTTATTAGAGTTAATGAAATAATATTTTTCTAATTGTAACACTTCTTGATTGGCATTTTGATTGCATTTTTCATTAGCTGGGACTATTAGGTTACCCTGAAATATGTCTCCTATGGGAAAGGCAGGATAAGTGATTAGATCTTTCATTACCAGTTTTCAAAGTAAGGTTTTTCTAAAATAACCACTTCATATGGTCCGAATGAAACTGTCTGTTCCTTTTTTAGTGTCATTATGGGTTCAGTGTTTTGCAGTCCACTGTATTGGTTATTCATTTAATGCTCACATTCTCAGAAATTTGGCCGGTGGAAGCCCCTTAAGCTTGCTTCTCTGTCTGTTTGACCTTAGCTCATTAATTTTGGGTAACACCCTTGCTTCCTGGCATTGCAGAATGCCCTTGTACTGTTTCTTTAGAAGAGTAATTTTTATGTTAAGAAACATGCATAGGTGCTGGAATACTCTTAGAAACACAAATACAAAAGACGTTGTAGAGAACCCATCATATCTTTACCTAGCAATTACACTGCCTTTGCCATCTTTTCCTAGTTGCACCCACTCATCCTAAGAAAGTAAGCCTGTTCCTAAAATTCTGAGTCCTTGCTCATTTCCCCACTCTTAACACACATAGAAACCCTTAGAATTTGAAGATTTAAAGAGAATTATGCACTTTTTGATTTTCTTTAGATCTTGTCCGATTTGGATCCAGACTGCATGCAATGATTTAAAGAATTGATTTCATTGAATTTAGAATATTCAGCTGTGTTTCTCTATTCTGAGTCTTGAAGGAAAAATAAAATTTATTATGCTAAGAATAAGTACCTCGAACTTTTTGGCTAATGATAGATGAGAAAGAACACGTAGAAAAAAACTCAGAATTGACCGGGCACAGTGGCTCATGCCTATAATCCCAGCACTTTGGGAGGCCAAGGCAGGCGGCTCACAAGGTCAGGAGTTTGAGACCCGCCTGACCAACATAGTGAAACCCCGTCTCTACTAAAATTTAATTAGCCGGGTGTGGTAGCATGCCCCTGTAATCCCAGCTACTCAGGAGGCTGAGGCAGGAGAATCACTTGAACCTGGGAGGCAGAGGTTGCAGTGAGCTGAGATAGTGCCACTACACTCCAGCCTGGGCAACAGAGCAAGACTCTATCTCAAAAAAAAAAAAAAGAAAAGAAAAGAGAAAACTTAAAATTGTCTGGGTGCAGTGGCTCACACCTGTAATCCCAACACTTTGGGAGGCCAAGGCAGGCAGATCACCTGAGTTCAAGACCAGCCTGGCCAACATGGTGAAACCCTGTCTACAAAAATACAAAAATTATCCAGGCGTGGCGGTAGGTGCCTGTCATCCCAGCTACTCGGGCGGCTGAGGTGGGAGAATCACTTGAACTCAGAAGGTGGAGGTTGCGGTGAGCCGAGATTGTACGACTGCCCTCCAGTCTGGGTGACAGAGCAAGACTTTGTCTCAAAAAAAAAGAAAACCCTCAGAATTAGTAAGCCTTAGGTATAAGACAGGGTTTTTGAGTTCACAGTATTCTTCATGCCAATTTGCCAATTTTTCCCATTAGATCGTATAAAGAAACAAAAATTCTTCAGAGGAAGTTAATAGGCCAGAAGGAGAATTTAATGACGCAGCCTGATAGAAAGCCTTCTGGTTATTTTTAATGAAGGATGGGAGCCCTCTGTTGGCCTTTAAGGAAATTTTAAAATTCAGTTTAAAAGCTTAGTTGAGAGGCTCCAGCCTTTATGCCTTTTGACATATGCAATCTTAATTTCCTCCAGCAGGCGGGGTATAAGGGCATAGGGAGTAATACAGAAAATGTATGTGTCGCTAGCATACCTAGAACCCAGGTTTTTTGAAGATAGGTATTCTCTTATGCTTTGTACCGTAAAGCTATATGGTGGCTGACCAAAAGAAATTCTAGATTGTGGATCCAAAAATACAGTTTTAAGTGTTCGATAATTTCGTAGTTTGTTAGTTTGATGACGTAAGATCTTTTGAGTGGCAGAACGTGATGCAGCATCCTTATGTATCATTTATTTGTATCTTTCCCTCAAATGGTACCACCTATTATTTTACCTGTTAGTTTTGTTTGTTTGGTTTTATATTTTGAAAGTAAAAATAATCACTAGATTAGATTTATTTTACTTATTATCTATTCTTATCTTTCTTACAAACTCTTTTTTTCTAGTGGATTCTCAAACATTTTTGCGGGAAAGCCAAACCATCACTGCTATATATCTGCATATGAAAAATCTTTTCCTATTAAACCTGTTCCAAGTCCGTCTTGGAGTGGTTCATGTCGTCGAAGCCTTTTGAGCCCCAAGAAAACTCAGAGGCGACATGTTAGTACAGCAGAAGAGGTAAGGAAAACCTGTGATAAAAGCTACTCAAAGTTAGGGTCTTTCCCTACATTGAGACATTTGCTCTCTATTAAAAGTCAGATGTTAATGAGCCATTCTGTTTTTCCTTCCTGTGCTTTTTCTGTCTGCATTCCTCTTTTTGACTGTTACCATCTCTTCCAAAGGGATTAGAGAGATGTTTCAGCAGGACTTCATTATTGTCTTACTATTGTGGCCTCCGTTCCTGCTGGACAGCGGACTTGACTTAACCTTAGTGCTGCCTGAATGGTTTCCCATACGCCAGACTGTCTCTCTTCCATCTTTATTAGACCCTTCCTAAACCCTGGTCTCCTGTGGACAAACTGTTAGTCTTCCTCAGCAGTTTTGGATAAAATTTGATTTTAGTCCAGGTGAGGTGGCTCGCTCCTATCATCCCAGCACTGTGGGAGGCCAAGGCGTTTGAGACCAGCCTGGGCAACGTGGCAAAAACCTATCTCTAAAAAAAATTATAAAAATTAGCCGGGTTTGGTGGCACATGCCTGTCCTCCTAGCTACTGGTGAGGCTGAGGTGGGAGGATTGCTTGAGCCCAGGAGGTCGAGGCTACAGTGATCTGTGATTGTGTCACTGTACTCCAGCCTGGCCTTCAAAGTGAGGCTGATCTAAAAAACAATAAATAATTTTTTTAAAAATTTGTTACAATACCTGCTCTTCTCACTAGGAACAAGTTTTCTTCAACGTAAGAGAAAAATCGAGAAGCTAGTTAAACAATTTACGTCTTTTCATTATGAGTAAGATCTTTCTGAAGTTATAGACTCCTGAAAAGAAATACGTTCTGTTGACACTTTGGTTGTTACATTCATTCAGCAGACCTAAGGAAAAAGTTAATTTCGTGAATGCAATAATAGCATATAATTTGTATGATAGGGTGTGTGCACGTATCTGTTAGATGACATGTTTGATGTGCATCCAATTGTTGTGGTTGCTATGGAGATATAAATGAACGGTAATTACCTTACATTTAAATAGCACTAGAACCTCCAGTGTACTTTCCATGCGTATTTTTGTTTTTAATCCTTTAACTCAGTGAAATAGGTAGAGATGAGGTAATAGTCATATTTTACAGATTTGGAGAATAAGGGTCATAGATCACGTGACTAGTAAATGGCAGGCCTAGCACCCAGATCTGAGGAAGTTTGGTCAAGTATGCTTTCTGTCGTACAACACAGCAATATGGTTCCTGCCCTGTGAAGCTTTCTGAGCGTGGAGTCAAGAATTATAGCATTACTTGCTAAATAATTACATAATTTGGTAATTAGTCATCTCTTAGGTGGTAAAACTTGATTATTTGTGATATGGTTAGTAAAAATGCTGGGCATATTTTTGGTGTAAAGTTTGTATTGAATCTAAAATGCTGGGCGTGGTGCCTACAGATACAAGCACTTTGGGAAGCTGAGGCAGGAATATTGCTTGAGGCCAGGAGATTGAGATCAGCCTAGGCATAATAGTGACATCCTGTCTCTCACAAAAAAATTAGCTGGGCCTGGTGGCAGATACCTGTAGTTCTAGCTACTCAGGAGGCTGAGGCAGGAGGATTGCTTGAGCCCAGGATTTCAAGGCTACAGTGAGCTGTGATTATGCCACTGCACTCCAGCCTGGGAGACAGAGCAAGACACTGTCTCAAAAAAACCAAAACCAACATTCAAGTGGAGGGTGGCAGAACTATCAAGTCATTTAGCAGGGCAAGGGATAAACAAGAAACTGGCAACATTTGCCTTTGGTGATAAGAGCTGAGCAACAATGATGAAAAGGAGATTTCTTTCTTTTTTTTTTTTTTAATATTCCACAAATTTTTTTGTTTTTTTTTTTTTGAAACGGAGTTTCGCTCTTGTTGCCCAGGCGCGAGTGCAATGGTGTGATCTCTGGCTCACTGCAACGTCCACCTCCCGGGTTCAAGCGATTCTCCTGCCTCAGCCTCCTGAGTAGCTGGGATTATAGGCACGCACCACCGCAACAGGCTAATTTTGTATTTTTAGTAGAGATGGGGTTTCCCCATGTTGGTCAGGCTGGTCTCGAACTCCTGATCTCAGGTGATTCACCCACCTTGGTCTCCCAAAGTGCTGACAGGCATGAGCCACCACGCTTGGCCTACATTCAACAAATTTTTGTGTCATCCTTGCACAGGGGCCATGCTAATCTTTTTACCGTTCCAGTCTTAGTATATGTGCTCCTAAAGTGAGCCCAAGATTTATTTTCCATTGTATCTTTTATGCTATTGAATTTTATATATAAATTATTTTATGGATAAATAATTACTAGAGTTGTGGGGTTTGTGATTATGCTGGAATCTAGACAGTCTAAAGGGTACAGAGAGACTTTGTGGAGGAGACAGCAGCAGCATGACAGCTGGGTACAGGGCGCCTAACCCTCCCCTGCCTAGTGTTTCTGTTGCTTCGGCTCACCAGGATCCTTTAATTCTGTGTTCATTGTTAAGTTTGCTATTCACCCTCCAGCTCTGTGAACCTCTCAGCCTTCCTTCTTTAGCCTCCTCTGCCAGCCTAAGAACGGGGTTGCATGGGCAATTTTACCCTTCCAGACAACCTTCCAAGCTACAGGTTGAGTCAGTGGAGAACATGAAGCTGGAGTTCTCCTTCCTCCTGTAGTGTGAAGAAGTTGCTCAGGATTCAGTCTACTCTATGAAACCAGCAATGCAGGAAATTTTGCCTCTGGTTTTAGTTCTGTAGCTTCCTAGTATGAAAATCGAGCTACCTGTACTGTAGAATAAGCCGTATAACATGAGTAAGACAAAATACTGAGCTGAACTTTATTATCACACTTTCAACACATGTATTTAGATGTCTGTTTTGGATATTACAAATAATCAAGATGTAATACTTTTTAACCCTGGGACTAAATTTATTGATGGGAACTTACGAACTGGATGAAAAGTCACTTTCCATGAAATGTTGGGCTCCTCAACAGAGGTAACATTTGCTTATGTTAAAGGAAGATGTATTAACCTTGATGCCGGATTTGTACATCAACTTCAGGAATATGAAGTCATCTACAAAATTAACCATTAAGATGATGTCACCACTGCACTGCTCAGTCTTACAACAGAGGTTTGACGAGAACACACGAAGAAGAATTTAGAAATACACATGTAGTGGTCGGGCAGAATGGCTGACTCAAGGGGCAACATCGAAAAGTTGTGCTATCCAGTAGGGTAACCACTAGCCACAAGCAATGTTTAAATTAGTTCAGATTTAAAATTTAGTTTTTCAGTCAAACTGGCGACATTTTAAGTATTCATTAGCCACATGTGGCTAGTGGCTATCATATTGGACAGGGCAGATAGAGAATATTTCTATTACTACAGAAGTTTCTGTCAGATCATGCTGTTATATAAACCTTTGGAAAAGAGAAAATACTTGTGACAATAAAAATGTACAATGGCAAAAAACACATAGTTTCTTTTCAGTTACATGTTGCTTCTAGACATGCTTCCTTGCAAATTTTTGAGCAACATTTTAAGATACTGGACTTTTGTGACAGGTGACAGTGCTGGTTTTATACTTTTCTTAAAAATGCTTTACAGTTTTATTATATGTCAAGCATTTTGGAGTCAGAAAATTATTGAATTTCGCACTTTGCATATTTCATCTGGTATAAAGCTATTACTTTAAACAAAATGAAAATTAGGTGTGTTATTTATAGGTTGTTGGGGTAATTTATAACAAAACAGTTTACTAGTGTCCTTAAGTTTATTTTGTGTTCTCTATTAAGGTTTTATAATTTTACAGTTCTTTTATGATGGAGCTTTCTGTAGAAACATCACCTAACTGAAGGACTCCGTCCCTTTTAAAAAATAGAATTCAGTACCTTAATTATTTTTATACTTCAAAAAACTCATCTTAGTGTTTTTTCAGCTTTTAAAATGTAACATTAGCTAGCTTCTTTAACTTTATCATGCTATGCATTTGTTGCTGCTTTTCCTCTTAATATCCTAATTTTCTTACTCAGTAAAGAACAGTTGGGGCTTTTTTAAATTTTAATTTTCTTTTTTCTGAAATACATACTCAGTGTGTCACCCATGCTGGAATGCAGTGGCACAATCACAGCTCACTGCCGCCTCAACCTCCTGGGCTCAAGCGATCCTCCTTTCTTTGCCTCCTGAGTAACTGCAACTACAGGCACACACCAATATGCAGCTAATTTTTTAATTTTTTTGTACAGATATGGTCTCACTTTGTTGCCCAGGCTGGTCTCAAACTCCTGGGCTCAAGTGATCCTTCGCATTGGCTTCCCAAAGTGGGGATTATAGGCACGAGCCACTGTGCTTAACAACAACAGAAAAAAGTTTAGTAAGTAATTTACAGAGAAAGATGTTTTCTTTTACTTTGTAGTACCAGATGCTCCAAGAAAGAATTTTGTTTGAAGTTTTAGGTAACTTTCATTTTGGCAAAGCCAAAAAAGTTACATATGTTCCTTTGGGAAAGGAAGAGGTGAGATTGTCACTGCCAACAACATGATCTTATGTGTAGAAAATCCTATAGACTCCACCAAAAACCTGTTAGAACTATTAAACGAATACAGTATAGCTGTAGGATACAAAATCAACACACAGAAATTAGTAACGTTTCTATGCACTAACAGTGAACTATGCAAAAAAGAAATAAAGAGAACAATCCCATTTACAATAGCTACAAAAAAAAATTAAATTTAACCAAGGAAGTAAAAGACCTGTATACTGAAAAACCTAAAACGTTTAAAGAAATTGAAGATACAATTAAATGGAAAGCAATCCTGTATTCATGGATTGGAAGAATTTATATTGTTAAAATGGCCATACCACTCAAAGCGATCTGCACATTCAGTGCAATCCCTATCAAAATTCCAATGTTATTTTTCATAGAAAAAAAATCTTAAAGTCATATGAAACCACATAAATCCCTCAATAGCCAAGGCAATTATGAGCAGAAAGAACAAAAAAGAAACTACCACACTACCTTATTTCAAACTATATTACAAAGCTATAGTAATTAAAACAGCATGGTATGGGGGGAAGACATCAGCCAATGGAACAGAATAGAGAGCTTAGAAATGAACCCGTTATATAGGTAGTTGACTGATTTTTGACAAAGGTGCCAAGACTACACAAAGGAAAGGACAGTCTCTTGATAAATGTGGTGTTGGGAAAATTGTATTTCCATATGTAGAAGAATGAAGTTAGATCTTTATCTCATACCGTATATAAAATCAACTAAAAATGGAATAAAGACTTAAATGTAAGGCTAGAAACTCTAAAACTGCTAGAAGAAAACATAGGGGAAAAAACTACACAACAGTGGTCTGGGCACTGATGTTTTTGGATTTGAACCTTAAGTCACAGGCAAGAAAAGCAAAAGTAGACAAATAGGAATACATCCAACTAAAAAGCAAAGGAAACAACTGTGCAGAGACAACCTACAGATTGGGAGAACATATTTGCATCCATTCTATAAGGGGTTGATAATTCAAAATATATAAGGAGCTCAACTCAATACCAAGAAAACAAAATTGTTTAAACATAGGCAAGACATTATCCTAGGCAAACTGACACAAACAAAACCAAATACTGCGTATTTTCCCTTATAAGCGGGAGCTAAACGTAGGGTACAAATGGACATAAAGATGGGAATAGTAGACACTGGGTACTGCAAAGGTGGGGAGGGTGGGAGAAGAGCAAGGGTTAAAAAACTACGTACTGGCGGCTGGGTGCCGTGGCTCCCACCTGTAATCCCAGCACTTTGGGAGGCCAACGGGGGCGGATCACGAGGTCAGGAGATCAAGATCATCCTGGCCAACATGGTGAAACCCCGTCTCTACTGAAAATAAAAAATAAAATTAGCTGGGTGTGGTGACGTGCGCACGTAGTCCCAGCTACTCGGGAGGCTGAGGAAGGAGAATTGCTTGAATCTGGGAGTCATAGGTTGCAGTGAATCGAGATCCCAGATTGCACTGCTGCACTCTAGCCTGGCGACAGAAAAAGACTCCAAAAAAACCAAAAAACTTCATATTGGGCGCAGTGGCTCATGCATGTAATCCCAGCACTTTGGGAGGCCAAAGTGGGTGACTCACTTGAGGTTAGGAGTTCGAGACCAGCCTGGCTACCATGGTGAAACCCTATCTCTACTAAAATTTTTTTTAAAAAAAGTTAGCTGAGTCTGGTGGTGGGCACTTGTAGTCCCAGCTACTGGAGAGGCTGAGGCAGGAGTATTACTTGAACCCAGGAGGTGGAGGTTGCAGTGAGCCCAGATGGCACCACTGCACTCCAGCCTGGGTAACAGAGTGAGACTGTCTCTCAAAACAAAACAAAACAAAACAAAACAAAACCCTACCTATTGGATATTTTGCTCACTATATTGGTAAAAGGTTCAGTTGTACTCCCAAACTCAATATCACACAATATACCTTTGTAACAAACCTGGGCATAATATCCCCTGAATCTAAAAGTTGAAAAAAAAAGAAACTGACCAGGAGACCTGAATAGACATTTCTTAAAAGAAGAAATGGCCAATAGATGTATTTTAAATCCTCAAAACCTCTAATCATTAGGGAAGTGCAAACTAAAACCACAAATGAGATGTCCTTTCACACCTGTTAGAGTGGCTTCAATCAGAAAGATGAAAGATGACCAGTGTTGCTGGGGATGTGGGGAAAAGGGACCTGCTGCACACTTCATGTGGTTGGATATGTAAATCAGTGCAGCCATTATAGAAAACAGTATGGAGAGGCCAGGCACGGTGGCTCTCACATGTTCGAGACTAACCTGGGCAACATGGCAAAACCCCATCTCTACCAAAAAAAAAGAAAAAATAGCTTGGTGTAGTGGTGTGTGCCTGTACTTGAGAGGCTACTTGAGAGGCAAAGGTGGGAGGATGGTTTGAGCCGAGGAGGCAGTAGTTGCAGCAGTGAGTTGAGATCATGCCACTGCACTGCAGCCTGGATGGCAGAGCCAGACCCTGTGTCCAAAAAAGAAAAAGAAGAAACAGTATAGAAGCAGTATGGAGATTGCTCAGAAAACTAAAAATAGAATCATCATATGCTTCAGTAAACCCGCTTCTGGCTATTTACCCATATAATTTGAAATCCATTTGTCAAATAGATGTCTGCACCCCTATGTTTATAGCTGTACTATTCAGGTATGGTAGCGAATGCCTGTAATCTCAGCTACTTGGGAGGTTGAGGCAGAAGAATTGCTTAAACCTGGGAGGTGAGGTGGAGGTAAGCCAAGGTTGCATCATTGTATTCCAGCGTGGGCAACAAGTGCAAAACTCCACCTCAAAAAAATAAATAAATAAAAATAAAAACAATTGAATATATTCCATTTAATATAATGGAATTATATTAAATATAATTAAATATATTAAATAAAATTAAATATATTAAATCTCTTGGCCAGGTTATAGAACCAACTGAGATGTCCATCAACAGATGAATGGATGTAGGAATTGTGTTATAGCTACACAATGGAATACTATTCAGCCTTAACGAAGAAGGACATTCTGTCATTTGCAGCAACATAGATGGAATTGGAGAGCATTATGCCAAGTGGAGTTAAGACACAGACAATGCTGTAGATTCTCACTTATATGTAAAATCTAAAACAATTGAACTAGTAGAAGCAGAGGGTAGAATGGTAGTTACAGAATCTGGTGAGGGGGTAGAAGAGAGGCATGATGGTCAAAGTATACAGAATCTCAGGAGGAATATAGGTTGGTTTGCTTTTTTTAGTTCTCTTGCGCAGTATGTTGAATATAGTTAATCATAGAGTATTGTACATTTTTAAATTGCTAAGAGTACACCTCAGATGTTCTCACTATAAAAAAAGTTAAGTATTTGAGGTGATGAATACATTAACTAGCATTTAATTACTGTACGTTGTATTCATGATTTATATCACTCTATGCTCTATAAGTTTATACAATTATAAATTTATCAACTTGTAATTTTTAAATGTACCTGAACTATCTTTATCTGAAATTATTTTATTTTATTTTTATTTTTTTTTTT
>CM052656.1:120600720-120642538 GCA_028533165.1 Leontopithecus rosalia | reverse complement strand
ATTAACCGCATCCACTGTCAGAACGGTCGGAAATCGAAACTCGATCTCACCAGACAGCAGCCGGTGTACGGTTTGGCCCCCGTTTTCAGCTCTGCTAGAGCTGAAAGCCCCGTCTCCCTCGTTTTCTTTTGCTACGGGATCCAGAGAAAACACCGAAGGGCATTTAATGGGAAGCTTAAAAAAAAAAAAAAAAAAAAAAAGACACAGCAACTGTAATGCGAGCGAGGCCTCGGCTTCCCCGCCCCCTCCCGCCCCGGGAGAACTCTGGCTGAGCCTGCAGCGCCCCTACTCCCACCGCACCTGCTGCGGGAGGGCTCGCGGCGGCTGTCTCGCTGAGGTTAGGGGCGGGGGCACGAAATGCAAGGACGCGCGGTTGCAACGCACAGGCTCCCAACAGATCGCAGCACTCCGGCAGGTCTGCTGCGGAAACAGAACCACGCAATTTGTGTGCGGGGGCCTCAAAAGGGGAACGGCTCCCTCCTGGATCTGCCTCCTAAGGCCCGGAACGAAGGCTCAGCCTCCAGAGCTACAGCACTTCGAGCTGGGGGTGGTACCCGGGCTGGGAAACCGGGCTGTAGACCTTCCCGCACCAAGAACCGCACTCACCGAACTGCCAGGCTGAGCGCGGTGTGGGAAGCCGCTGTCAAGGCGTGACCCGGAAGCAGATCCCCTCGGCTGCAAGCCCCAGGACGAGAAGACCAACTAAGATGGGCGCCTGCGCATCGGCGAGCGTTCGTGAGCGGGGCGCGCCTGCGCAGACTTGCGCAGCGGCTTCCGTCCTCCCGAGGCCTAGTTAAGGGCTCACCGTCTCCCTCGGCGCAGAGGTTTTGCGCGCAGGCGCAGTGGGACGTTCTAGGTCACAGCGGCGGGGGTCGGGTCTTGGTCTAGCATTGGGGAAAAAAGCTCAGGAACTATGGCTGTTGAGCCGATTCCATATGGTTGCACCTGCGTGGACCAGGCCAGCAGCAGGTCCATCTACAGTCGCTTAGTTGCTTAGGAGACTAAACTCAATAAGAAGTGTCTTTGGCAAATAAAAATACTTCCGGCATCACTGATACGGTGGAAGAAACCCATGCTCCCTGGAGCCCTTCTGTCCCTGTCCATCCCCCTTCAATAAACCATACCAAAGACAAATTCAACACCAGGAAGTGTAGTACTGTAAATGTGGCGGGATACGTACCTTTATCTGTACTATTATCAGGGTTAATGAACCCTCCCAAGCAAAGAAATGATGACGTCTCTGAGTGACCTCTTTCTGTGCAGAGCAGAAGCGTTTTGAAGTCAGCAGCACACGGTGCTGGTTGGTGCGTGGAGGGAGCCAAGCAGCCCGTTCAGGCAGCCAAGAGTTGTCTTCCCGGCAGCCTGTTTAGCCAGAGTGCCTCACACCTGCCCTCCAAAGCTTGTACTAAGCAATCAAATCTAACAATGAGAGATTCGGCCAGGCGCGGTGGTTCACCCCAGTAATCCCAGCACTTGGGGAGACTGTGGCGGGCGGATCACCCCTGAGACTGGGAGTTCGAGACCAGCCTGATCAATGTGGAGAAACCCCGTCTCTACTGGAAAATAAATAAATAATACAAAATTAGCCGGGTGTGGTGGCGCATGCCCTGTAATCCCAGCTACTCGGGAGGCTGAGGCAGCAGAATCGCTTAAACTCGGGAGGCAGAGGTTACAGTGAGCTGCGACTGCGCCATTGCATTACAGCCTGGGCGACAAGAGCGAAACTCCATCTCAAAAAAAGAAAAAAATAAATAAATGTAAGCAGGCCCAGACAGTTTGTGTACATCAGGGAAAGGATGGTGAACTGAAAGCTCCTGACCTGGTCTGAAGAGTGAACCTCCTTTGAGCTCCAAACTCAAAGGAATTTTGCCATGTAGGAATACGCCCTCCACATCCTGCCACTGCACCATGGTGAAATTCTCCATTTTTTCAAAAGAAGCTGAAATCCAGATTTTTTAAAACAGGGAATTCTTCCAAGTTGCAAATGTTGGCAGTTATTTTTTATGTTTGAGATGTAGTTTTGCTCTTGTCTCCCAGGCTGGAGTGTAATGGCATGATCTCAGCTCGCTGCAACTTTGGCCTTCCAGGTTCAAGCACTTCTCCTGCCCAAGCCTCCTGAGTAGCTGGGACTACAGGCATCTGCTACCACACCTGGCTATTTTATTATTTTTTTATTTTTAGTAGAGAAAGGGTTTCACCATGTTGGCCAGGCTGGTCTCAAACTGACCTCAGGTGATCCTGTCTCCTTAGAATTCCAAAGTGCTGGGCTTACAGGCATAAGTCACCATGCTGGGCCACATCTTTCAAATGTCCTGGTTGGAAAAGGCTGAAATATATAAATTCTGGGAAACCACCAGCATCTTAAATGTAAGAATGAGTGAAGTCTCCCAGGGAGTGATAAAATAGGCTCTCAATACAGGTTATTTTATTTATTTATTGAAAAACCAAATACACTTTTATTTTACAAGGCGTGCAACTCAGTAGATGCAGAAAAGTACTCTATGTCACACTCATGATCAATATCCTTTCATTTCCATGTGGCATGGCATTGAAAACCTAGCACATCATTTAGCAAAAAAAAAAAATCACATAAAAGACCCCTAGAGAAATAAAACTAACTTATTTTCCCCAAACGATAGGTTTCATCAGCACCTGCTGATAGGGCAGTAGAGCAAACCTGACGGCGATATTCACTAACAAGGAAGACAAAACTTATGCTTTCAAGTGTAAAGATCAACTCTGAATGGCAGAGAGCCTAATCTGGTTGTTATCGGCCACCAAGAACTCAGAGCAAAGAACTCAAGAAGAGAGAAGCCAAAAAACTATGAAAATTATTCTTTTCTGTGAAATTCAGTCCTACAGCCTGCATGAGCAAGGGTCCAAAACACCAGCGAGCTGACGAGCTGCAGGGAGAGCCCATTCATCATGGGAGACGCACCGGCTGTGCCCTTCCGTGGGCTTCCTCCACTCTTCACTGACTTCATTTTGACTTGGTCCTCTGGTCTCACCACAGTTACTTGAGAGACTTTGAGTTGTAATCTTACAGTTCCAAGAATCTATTTTGACTGAACCCAAGAGTAACATGCTCATTCAAAATAGAAATGTTCTCATGGTAAATGGTACAAAGGCCATTCTGTGTGTGTGTGTGTGTGTGTGTGTGTGTGTGTGTGTATTTCTACGGAAGACAAAGCTTCCTTCCTCCTTTTTTTTTTCCTTTTTTTTGAGATGGAGTCTCACTCTGTCACCCAGGCTGGAGTGTAGTGGCACAATCTCAGCTCACCGTAACCTCCACCTCCCAAGCGATTCTCCTGCCTCGGCCTCCCGATTAGCTGGAATTACAGATAGGTACCACCATGCCTGGCTAATTTGTACTTTTAGGGTAGAGACGGGGTTTCACCATGTTGGCCAGGCTGGTCTCAAACTTCTGACTTCAGGTGATCCGCCCACCTTGGCCTCCCAAAGTGCTGGCATTACAGGTGAGAGCCTCAGCGCCTGGATGCTTCCTTCCTCTTTAACAAGAGAATATTGCACCCAGCATCACTGCTTTGGCTGGCTCTTTTTTCCTGTGTGCCCTGATGTGTGCAGCATTTGAAGCAGCTACAATTTCTGCATTCTTCCTGGTCTGGCCAAAATAACCTGGAAACTCACCATGTGGCGCAATCACAGACATTGTTATTGTGTGATTCACTAACGTAGTCTCCATCTTCATCCTTGGGGCTAGAGCTGTGAAATACTGTGTATGCTCTGGCCACGTGACTGATCTCCTCTTTTGTGCTAACCAATTTGGGAGAAAATTCTTTCACATAATTTACAATGGCCTTTTTTGTGTCCCTTTCTGGGTCAGTGGTGATGAAAAGCAGAGTTAAATTTGGCAGAGTTGAAATACTATCACAACCACAACTTGAATCATTTTTTCTAGTTCTTCTGGACAGCCGTCAGGGTGATGACTGAAACCAAAATAAATCAGCAGCCACCAACCCAGGTAGTCCTTGTTAGTTTTAGGCTCTCCAAACATGTGAGGGAAAATGGTCCCCCAATGAAGGCTTGTTGATGCTTCACTATCATTTCTTCTCTAGCACTCTGTCTTTTCTATCTTTCTGTTTTTGTTTTTGTTTTTTTGAGACGGAGTTTCGCTCTTGTTACCCAGGCTGGAGTGCAATGGCACAATCTCAGCTCACGGCAGCCTCTGCCTCCTGGGTTCAGGCAATTCTCCTGCCTCAGCCTCCCGAGTAGCTGGGATTACAGGCACGCGCCACCATGCCCAGCTAATTTTTGTATTTTTAGTAGAGACGGGGTTTCACCATGTTGACCAGGATGGTCTCGATCTCTTGACCTCGTGATCCACCCGCCTTGGCCTCCCAAAGTGCTGGGATAATAGGCGTGAGCCACTGCGCCCGGCCTGTCTTTTCTATCTTGAAGTACTTCACTCCAGCCAGTAAACCTCCTCCAATAGCAAATGTGAATGATAAAGATTTCCAGGAAATAGGCCTAGGATTCAAGGGGCATGTGCAGTCTCTTGCAGCCCTTCTGCTCAGGCCCTGACCACCTCAAGGGTGCTTGGTGGCCTCACCATCTGAGAGGCCAGATTGCCAGGCAGCCACCAGTGAGCCCCCAGTCCTGCCACACTTCCTCTTGCATGCAGAATTGCCTTGGCAAGACTATCACAAAATTTCCCTGGCAAGACTCTACTCGGCTGGGCCCCAAAGCTCATGTCAGCCAGGCAAGAGACAGTTGGCCCATACTGGTTACTTTGAAGTGTCTCTGAGAATTCAGTGCACAACAAAAGTTGGTTTCAGTTACATTCAATAATCCTTTCATCAGACATTTACTGAGCACCTAATTTCTTCCAGGCTTTGTGCTCAAGTCTGCAGGGAAGACAGAAATGGGGAGAGGCAGTCTCTCATTATCAAGGGCTGGGAAACAGATATGAGCATCCTCAATTGCAATTAAAGATGATTAATTTGACAACATTGCTATGTCTAAAGTCAGTGTTGAAAAACAGTTCTACCTCACGGTGGGATCGAGAGAGTGAAGGAAGGAAGAGTCTGTGAAGAGGCTTCTTGGGGAGAAATCTGCATGTGCTGAGTCCCCACTCTCCTCCTACCCAGATGGAGAAAAAGCGCTGAGGTTGCCTAAAGAGGGGCTTCTGTGGGACCAGAGAGCTTGAAGATTGTTCCCATAGTTGTAAGACAAAGACCTGCACCAATGCTTACTTATAAAGTAAAGAGGGCTGTAGCCACAAAGTAGAGGTGGCTGCATCGGGATCTGCCTGGAGACCCAGACTCAGCAGGGGTAACGAAGCATTTACACAAATGCTTCCCTGGACCAGATGTGGCCACATGGAAAACCGCCAACGTGGGGCCGCCTTTGGTCTATCCAAAGGGGCTGTCTAGAGGCATGGGGGGATACAGTGGCCAGAAGCCAGAAATGAACACAGGAATCCTACAATCGACAGTGCCAGAACTCAAGTGAGAGAGATCTCTGATGATGGGAATCTGCAAAGAATCTTTAAAAGCACTTTAAGAAAAAGAGTCAGCTTTAACCACCTGCAAGACCCAGGTAGTGCACACCTACCCTGCAAGAAAGAAAGAACTGCCCTATCCCCTCAGCTTTCCTGCCTCCTCCCACTTTTACATAAGCAGATTCAATAGCAGTTAGCTAGTGGGGGAGGAAGAAAGTTGAGGAGAAAGCTCTAGGCAGCCACCAGACATATGTCTTACATGAAGGAGGAGGAGGAGCTGTCTTCGATTAGTACCTTAGAATGAAGACTAAAGAATTTGATTACCGTTTTGAACTGGAAATATTCTAATTACTAAATTGAGACTATTTGGTTTAAAGTGACTGTTAAAGGATTGCCAGTTATCAGAGTGAACCAAAAAGTCAGGAAATCCCCCCAATTTTCTGTTCAGAAGCAGGAGATTATTATCTTCCCATAAAAAATGTTTTTGTTTGTTTGTTTGTTTGAGAAGGAGTCTTGCTCTGTTGCCCAGGCTGGAGTGCAGTGGTGCCATCTTGGCTTACTGCAACCTCTGCCTCTCAGGTTCAAGCAATTCTTAAGCCTCTGCCTCCCAAGTAGCTGGGATTACAGGTGCCCGCCACCACGCCCAGCTAATTTTTTATATTTTTAGTAGACCCATGTTGGCCAGGCTGGTCTTGAACTCCCGACCTCAAGAGATCCACCCGCCTTGGCCTCCCAAAGTGCTAAGGTTACAGGCATGAGCCACCATGCCTGGCCAAAAATATGTTTTCAAAGTGGAAAAAGACAAAAAATAGACTTGTATTTTGATCACATCCCATGAACCGTGCATTCACTGTTCAGATTCCATCTCTGCATATTTTAGTTGGTCATTTCTGTTCGTGATGTTCTGATTACAAGGGATTCCATGAATTCTGTGTTTTAGTGTGCTGTGTCTCCCGTAAGACTTTTAGGTCATTATTTTTTCTTTCCTTCCCTCGTAATTCCGGTTCTGCACTCAAGCAGTGCTCATTAGATGGTGTCGATCAACAGTATGACTAATGTACCTATTTTCAGACCTTGGCATAAACTTGAACTGGAAATGTGATAGTCACGTTTTGCCTGAAATGATTACTGCTATCACTGTTCCACGGTATTGGTATCCAGACTGTGGGTATGGGGTATCCCAGGTGACAGACCGGGGTGTCTTGCCTTTGAGCCTTGCCAGAACTGAATGTCCACAGGCATTTGAGCAACTCCTTCTTGGAGTAAAAAGCTCCTTTTTTACTTGGCTGGCTCCATACCCTTTCCTGATTTTCAGTGACTCTTTCAGAGCGACAGTGGCCGGCGGAGAGGAATTCTGCACTGCAAGCTTCTAAGCGGTAACATAAAGCCTTTCACAACAGGTTTTTAATTCTCTGCCAGAAATTATCAAATACTCCACTGTCTCAAAGAACTCATCCTTCTCCATCAGGGGCTGCCTGGCTGATGCTGATGGCAAGGTTTCCCTGACACTCTTCCTAGAAAAAAGCAAGTTAAGTAGAAAGAAGGAACCCTTTTTAGATAAGTTCTCCCATCACCAAGGAAAAAGAAACAAACTGAAGGGGAGGCTGAGATACTCGAAGAGTGAAGGAAAGATGGAATCAGTCAATGTTTACAAAATAGGGTAAAAAAGAAAAGCAAGCTCCCAGTGTCAGACTAGTTGGCTAGTTGGGAAAAATAGCTTTCTTTCATAAACGGAATATTTTACTTTGGATTTGTTGAATTTTTAGGACTATCACTTACAGCACATTCCTCATATTTAGAAATAATGTAATATTATGTAAACTTCATAAAGACCAAGGTTCCAGTTCTGATAGTAGCTCTAGTTACTTTGCTTGTAAAAGTAAGTGCTTTTCTGAGACAAGTCTCTCTCTTATCACCCAGGCTGGAGGGCAGTGGCATGATCTTGGCTCACTGCAACCTCCACCTCCCGGGTTCAAGCGATTCTCCTGCCTCAGGCTCGCAAGTAGTTGGAATTACAGGCATGGGCCACCACACCCAGCTAATTTTTTGTATTTTTAGTAGAGACGGGGTTTCTCCATATTGGTCAGGCTGGTCTCAAACTCCCAACCTCAGATGATCCCCCCCGCCAGCCTCCCAAAGTGCTGGGATTACAGGTGTGAGCCACTGGGCCTGGCCAAAAGTAAGTACTTTTATAAGTAAAAGTAAAATTATTTACTAAAGTAATACTTTACCTGAGTCTCAGTTTACTGATCTGTACGATGGGATGAAAGTATTAACACCTACTCCAAAAGTTAATTTCATAAAACTAGACCACATTTGTGAAAGTGGTTTTGTAAACTACATAAATGTTGACATGTCATCTTTGTATTATTTTATATTTGTTCAAGGAGATTACCTAATATCTCATCTTCCCAGTTACATTGTAAGCACCTTTACAAGAGCAGAGATTTACATTTCTTATACTCGTCTCTTTTGTCATAGTACAGTTCTAAACACACAATAGCTATTTAATAAATACAAACGGAATTGAACCAAAGTGAACAGATGTCCCCAGAACAGGAATAGTGGAGTGCCTCTGTGTACTAGTCCCTGACATAGAAAAACTGAAAAGGAAGCTTTGGGACTAGAGCAAAGAGAAAGAAAGTTCAGAGGAAACACAGTGTAAGCCTCACGAAACCTTTCATATGCTTAAACCTCGTACTAGAGAAAGCAATTCAGCAAAGAACAGCATTAATGTGCAGCAGGGAGACTCCCCAGACACACCATCAGAACTAAACAAGGACTTCTTTCAGAAACCACTCGGAGGCAGACATGTGCTCAATAGCCAAATTCTACTCTTTTCTTTTTTTTTTTTTCCTTTTAACTTTCCCCAGGGCTTGGGACATTTTATGAATTATCTATTGTAAAAAATTATCTTTTAATCCATATTTTATTTTTGGTCATATAGTCTACCAATATTTTCGACTATCAGTAATTACAAAATATTTTCAGTCTTCATAGAGAAAAATTGCCTGAAGGATTTTGAAAAAAAAATTTACAGTAAAAATACAAATAACAAGGCCGGGCGCGGTGGCTCACGCCTGTAATCCCAGCACTTTGGGAGGCCAAGGCGGGTGGATCACGAGGTCAAGAGATCGAGACCATCCTGGTCAACATGGTGAAACCCCGTCTCTACTAAAGATACAAAAAATCAGCTGGGCATGGTGGCGCGTGCCTGTAATCCCAGCTACTCAGGAGGCTGAGGCAGGAGAATTGCCTGAACCCAGGAGGCGCAGGTTGCGGTGAGCCGAGATCGCGCCATTGCACTCCAGCCTGGGTAACAAGAGCGAAACTCCGTCTCAAAAAAAAAAAAAAAAAAAAACCAAATAACAATGTTAATGGCAATTCTGAAACTATATGTACATGACACTATTTTTCCAGGAACGCAGGCTTTCTAGCTAAATTACCGACAAACCAAGACTGAAGTGGACAAACTGGCAGAGAGTTAACATCGTCCAGGGGAGGGAAATTACACAGGAAATGACCACTTGCTTGGTGCAACTGGGTGGACCAGACTAACCTGGAGAGTCCTACGAGCAAGAAAAAGAGAAAAGAAAGGAAAAGGAAAAAAGGTCTGGTTCTTTGAATCCATTTGAGAAGCAAATTACAGTCAGCGTCAGAATTTTCTGCTCACCTGGGCCTAAGCCGCTTCTAACAGGAGTGTGTCTCCCCCTGGAGGGGAAGTAGAGCATTTGCTCTTTCATGCTTCTTGCCCAAAGTTGAATGATTCGCTCTTAGTTCATTCATTGAGTCTTTGATTATAAGATTAATTGGTTGACTGATTGATTCATTCATTAATTCAACAAAGATTTATTAAATTCCGTCACTGTGCTGTTTGTTAAGATAGACACTGAAGATCCAGCCAGCTGAGATCAAGAGGAATATGGTCCCAATCACCAGGAAGATGATAGTTCCATATGAGAAACATATTAAACAGGCACCTGAATGCCTAAATGGTCACGATAGTGACGACCTCTATAAAGCAAAAGTGCAGTGGGCTGAATATTTATGTCATCTTAAAATTCATACGTTGAAATCCTAACCCCCGCAAGGTGAAGGTGTTAGGACACAGGGTCTTCAGGAGGTGAGTAAGTCATCGGGACACAGCCCTTGTGATGAGACTAGTGCCCTTCTAAAAGAGGGAACTTTGCCCCTCCCACCACATGAGGACACGGTAAGAAGGTGCCATCTATGAGCAAATGGGCCCTCACCAGACACCCACATCTGGGATTTCCTGGACTTCCCAGCCTCCAGAGCTGTGAGAAATAAATCTCTGCTGTTTACAAGCCACTCAGTTTATGGTACTTCTGCTATAGCTCCCAAATAAAAGAAGATATATAGTAGAGAGGGTAATGGGACTATTCAACAGAGGACCTAATTCAGGCTGGGAGGTCAAGAAAAGCTGCCTTGAGCACAGACCTGGAGGATGGGTGGAAAGAACCAGGTCAAAGGTGTGGAGGACGTATGGGGAGGAGGCCTCCCAGCCAATGGAGCAGGGCCAAGCTACTCAAAGACCCTGTGGAGGAAAGAGCTCAGGAAGCTAGAAGACAAGGAAGAGGCAAGAATGAGAAAAAGACAAGCAGCTGGAAAGGTAGGGAGGCTTCAGACCAGGTGGGGTCCTGGGTAACAGGTGAAGGATCCTGAACTGTATCCCAAAAGAACAAGAAGCTATCAACAGGTTTTATTCAAGTGACATGACCCCATGTGTGTTTTTAAAGGACCACTTTGACTTTCTAAAGAAGAATGGATTATAGTGGAGCCATGGCAAGGATTAAAATAGATAAAAACAGCCGGACACGGTGGCTCACACCTGTAATGCCAGCACTTTGGGAGGCTGAGGTGAGTGGATCACCTGAGGTCAGGAGTTCAAGACCAGCCTGACCAATATGGTGAAATCCCATCTGTGCTAAAAAAATACAAAAAAATTAGCTGGGCATGGTGGTGGGTGCCTCTAATCCCAACTACTGGCAAGGCTGAGGCAGGAGAATGGCTTGAACCTGAGAGGCAGAGGTTGCAGTGGGCCAAAATCACATCACTGCATTCCAGACTGGGCGATAGAGCAAGACTCTGTCTAAAAAAAAAAAAAAAGTAAACAGCAGCCTCAGGGATCTGGACAAAAAACAAAGCAGGCTTGGATTTGAATGGTGGCGATAGAAAAGGAGAGAGAAGTGGGTGAATTTGAAATATTTTGATGTTAGAATTGATAGAACTTGGTGATTGGTTACAAGCTGGAGATGAGGGGTACTGTGGTCAAGAATGACTCCTAGGCTGGGCACCGTGGCTCACATCTGTAATCCCACCACTTTGGGAGGCCGAGGTGCGTGGATCATTTGAAATCAGGAGTTCGAGACCAGCCTGGCCAACGGTATCCAAGATGGTTAAAAATGATATTCTTTGAAGACCTCTTATCCCAATTCAAAAACTTAATGACATAAATATAACATTGAAACCAAAATCTGATAAAGATTATACAGAAGAGATAATTACAAACCAATATCATTTATGAACATTATAGGCAGAAATGCTAAAGAAAATACTAGCAAATTGAACCAGACAGCACAGTATGTCATGACTAAGTAGAAACCGTTTTGAGAATATAAAGAGGGTCCAATGTTAGGAAATTCATTAACATAACTGATATTATTATAGCTAATAAGGGAAGCCCTGTAATTATCTTCATAGGTGCTGACAACACATTGGAAAAATTGAAGTTGCATTTCCTGTAAAAGGAAGTTACAAAAGAGGAATGGAAGAAAATTTTCTTAAAATCATAAGGCATCTTGTTTATCATCTTACTATTTTTCACAGGAAAACACTGCAGGCATTCATGTTAATGCCTGAAACAAGACAAGGATAAGGATGCCCACCATTAATACAACATGTAATGTGATGTTGGAGGCATCTGTCAGTGCGTTTTTACAGAAGAAATCTACTGGATGTGGGCCGGGCGCGGTGGCTCACGCCTGTAATCCCAGCACTTTGGGAGGCCGAGGCGGGTGGATCACGAGGTCAAGAGATCGAGACCATCCTGGTCAACATGGTGAAACCCCGTCTCTACTAAAAATACAAACAATTAGCTGGGCACGGTGGCGCGTGCCTGTAATCCCAGCTACTCGGGAGGCTGAGGCAGGAGAATTGCCTGAACCCAGGAGGCGGAGGTTGCGGTGAGCCGAGATCGCGCCATTGCAGTCCAGCCTGGGTAACAAGAGTGAAGCTCCGTCTCAAAAAAAAAAAGATATAAGGAAGGACCAGTTAGAAAATAATATGGAATCAAGAGCCAATTGGTAATAGCAACCATAATTACACAACTCCTGTATGTAAAGGTAAAAAGAAATATGTAAAGCCTATGAGGAAAACGATTAACATAATATCCTCAAAGACACAAAATAGATCTGAACAAATAAAAGACACTCTTAGTGAATTTGTAAACTTAACATGATTCCAATAAAAAGGTCAGGGTTATTGTGTTTCACTTTTTTAGTTATAACAACTGATTCTTAAGTTCATGTGGAAGAAATAAACAAGAATATCCAAGAAAGTCCTGAAGGGAAGAGCAGTGAGGAAGGGCCCGTCTTATCAGACATTCAAGATATTACAAAGTCTTCGTAGTCGGCCTAGTATAGAATTGCTGTATCAGACAGACACACTGAGGGAAGACAGGAGAAAGTCTAGCATCAGTCCAAGTACATACAAAAATTTAACATATGTTAGACGTTATAAAACAATATAAAAATGGACTTTAGAAATACATACTGTGGAGACAACTAGATACCACGTGGAAAAGGTAACATTGGATCCATAGCTTATACTGCTCACCAAGAAAACTTAAACTTAACTACAAGGAAACCCTGCAAGTTCTAGAAGAAAACATGTGTTTTCTGTGCAATCCACCCATGCACCCCTGGGAATAGTGGGCAAAGCATTCCTATGTCTCAAAACTTAGAATCAATAAAGACTATTCAACATTTATTTACTTCACTTCAAGCCAATCATGAAATTTCACAGTGGTTTCTGGTGTAAGGGCAGAAGGAAGGCACTGTTAAGACCATTTGATGCAGCAACCCCATTACTGGGTATATACCCAAAAGATTATAAATCATTCTATTTAGGGACACATGCACATGTATATTCATTGCAGCACTGTTTACAATAGCAAAGACTTGGAACCAACCCAAATGCCCACCAATGATAGACTGGATAAAGAAAATGTGGCACATATACACCATGGAATACTATGCAGCCATAAAAAAGGATTAGTTCATGTCCTTTGTGGGGACATGAATAAAACTGGAAACCATCATTCTCAGCAAACTGACACAAGAACAGAAAACCAGACACTGCATGTTCTTACTCATAAGTGGGTGCTGAACAATGAGAACACATGGACACAGGGAAGGGAACATCACACACCCTACCTACATGCTGTTGGCTGATGTAGAGGAATTAAAAAAAAATGCCAGCAGATTTCTCATAAAAACCATGTAAGTGAAAGACAAGATTGAGTCAGAACTTTTTCTACTTTGCAAAAATATCTTTCAAAAATAACGGTGAAATAAAGCCTTTTTTTAGACCAACAAAGGTGGAATGTTAAAGAAAGCTCTTCAGGAAAAAGAAAAATGACAAAAATTTGGATCAGTACAAAAAAATAAAGGGTGCAAGATGTGATAAATATAGGTAAAATGTTAAAAGCATTTTCTCACTATTTATTTTATTATTATTATTTTTTGAGATGGAGTTTCACTCTTGTTGGCCAGGCTAGAGTGCAATGGTGCCATCTTGCTCTCAGCTCACAGCAACCTGTGCCTCCTGGGTTCAAGCGATTCTCCTGCCTCAGACTCCCAAGTAGCTGGAATTACAGGCATGTGCCACCACACCTGGCTAATTTTGTATTTTTAGTAGAGCTGGAGTTTCTCCATGTTGGTCAGGCTGGTCTTGAACTCCCGACCTCAGGTGATCTGCTTGCCTCGGCTTCCTAAAGTGCTGGGATTACAGGCGTGAGTCACTGCGCCCAGCCTATTTATTTATTTTTAAAAACAGAGTCTTGATCTGTCACCCAGGCTGCTGTACAACAATAGTGCGATCACAGCCTCCACCTCCCAGGCTCAAACAATCCTCCTCTCTCAGCCTCCTGCATAGCTGGCACTACTGGTGTGTGCCACCATGCCTGGCTAATTTTTGTAATTTTTTTGTAGGAACGGGGTTTCACCATGTACTGAGGCTGGTCTCAAACTCCTGGGCTTCAGTGATTCTCCCACCTTGGCCTCCCAAAGTTCCGGGATTATAGACGTGAGCCACTGCACCCAACCTCTCACTTTTTAGTCTCTTGAAAAAATAAAAGACTGTTTAAGTAGAAATAATCGGCTGGGGGCTGTTGCTCATGCCTATAATCTCAGCACTTTGGGGGTAGATTAACTGAGTTCAGGAGTTCAAGACCACCCTGGCCAACACGGTGAAACCTCCTCTCTTCTAAAAATACAAAAATTAGCTGGGCGTGGTGGCAGGTGCCTGCTATCACAGCTAGTCGGAGGTTGAGGCAGAGAATTGCTTGAATTCGGGAGGTGGAGGTTGAAGTGAGCCGAGATCGCACCACTACACTCCAGCCTGGGCGACAGTGAGATTCCGTTTAAAAAAAAAAAAAAGAAGTAGAAATAATAAAAATGGTGTTGGGTTTTAGCATATGTAGAAGCGACATGTATGATAAAAACAACAAAAACATAGGGGAGAAACTGAAAGTAAATTGTTATAAGATTTGTACATGATTTGAAAGTAGATATGTTAAAGGTGTATACTGTAAATCCTAGAGCTGCTGCCCAAGCTGCTAGGCTCTGTCCACATGTAGCAGAGGAAAGTCTCCCAGGCAGCAGACTGCAAGGGCCTGCGTAAGGCACCGCTTGAAGAAACAGGGAGAAGGAAATGGATTAGAGAAGCATCTGTGAGTATTAAGAGACTGGTAAACTTCCTATTATGAAAAACATGCGATTATTTTAGGACTCATTCGACTTTTGGTTTGGAGTTAAAATGTGGGTGGTAGAATTGCTGAAATAGCGCAGAGCTGGTCTCAGGGATATATAAATTTGTTTCTTCCCAAGCTAAACTCAGACAAGTAAGACTTTCTCCGGGTTTTCAAGGCTTCCTGGAGAGGAGGTATGCAGGCTCCCTCTCTCACACATCCATCGCTCTCAAGTTCCGTAAGAAATCGAACCTAAATGCCTCATCCTGCATCTTGACCACACAGTGGAAGTAGGAATAACGCTAGTTTGTCTCAGAGTTAAAAATCCTCTGAAAAGTTCTTTCTAGCTTTTCCTTCTCCCCGATCTGTTGAGTATTTGCTTTCTTATGTTAGGTCTTTGATCTCAAATTACAGCAATAAGTTTCAAATTACATTGTCTCCAACCCTTAGAATCTTTCTCCACAATCACTCCTTTCTAGAACAAGAATATCCCCTAACACAATAATTTAAGTCCCAGTATGAGGCCCAGAAGCTTATGTCCCGTAGCCCATTCCTGCAGTTTAAACATCAGTGACGTCAATGTGAATAATGTAAAATTGTGAGCAGTTTATCATTGAACACACCTGGAGGTGTCTTGGATGATACTCATTGTTCTAATGAGCAGCAAAAGCTACTAATGCCTTTGGTAAGAGGGAATTGGTTTTTAATAGTATAAGAAGCAGCTGGAAGCCAGTGTGTGACATGGTGATGGATGAACTGGGATGAATGGGAGATTGGATATGTGACTCAGGATTATCCTCTGAGGAGAATCTAGTTTAATTTAATTTAATTTAATCTAGGCAATGACCAGTAAACCTCACGGACTGCTTCCTTCTGGGTCTTAGAGACCCAAACAACATAGTGGAGAATAACAAGACCTCACTGAAAATGTCTCACTTAGGTTATTGAGAGACTAACCTCAATTTCTGGAATATTGTTTTCTGATCCATGTTTGCTGTTTGGTTTTCATTTTGTTTTACTGTCCTGGGAAGGCTGATCTGTATAATCTTTTGTTAGATATCTGATCAATGTGGGAGTTTTTGTTTGATTTGGTTTTAGAACAGAAGCAAGGAAAGGAGGCAGCAAGGGACAAAAAGGACTCAATTTTATTACAGTAAAACATGCGACTCTGTTCTAACACTACCCTAAATAACCACTGTCTACCAGCTTAGGAACATGAAGAGAAGAGGTGCACTCGCTTTGAAGCATAGTAACCTTTATGTTCATAATGTCCCTTCTCAATTAGCTACTAGTCTTATAACCAGAAGCGGGTAATTTTTTGGAGGCTGTCTCCAGCAGAATAAGAATATAAATCAGGAGTTCTCCTTAACATGCAGTATGAAGATACAGGCTTGACATTATCCCATTCCCAGATAATGCTGAGGGGAGCAGAGACCCTGAGTTCTCACAGAACTTGGCCCTGGTGTCTTTGAGACTTTGATGGGGATAGTGGTGGAATATGCCCAGGGAGGTCAGGCGGGTTGGTAGGTGACAGCTCTTGCTTCAAAGCTGCAAGCACTTTTCTATTTTGTAAGAAACAGAGACTTCCAGGTGTCTGTGAAGTACGTATTCCTTTGTTCAAGAAAGGCCACTAGAAGGGCCACTTAATAGTGTGACCACAAGTCACAGATCACCGCAGTAGATGGCTGAAACTGAGAAAGCTGAAATGTCCCTGAAGAAAGGTAGACCTGGAGCTCTGCAGACTACACGTCCTTAAGGGAGCTGCTCTTCTAGTATGGATTCACACGTCACTCACTGATCTACTCAACACACATCTGCTGGGCATCTACCATGTGCCAGGCACTACTTTAGTGCTGGAGATTGGCAGTGAACGAAACAACCCCCCAACGTAATGGATCTTACACCCTAGTTGGGAGTGAAAGATAAATAATAATACATAAAACAAATAAGCAAAAATACAGAATAACAGATACTGATAACTGGCATGAAGAACAAAGCAAAGCAAAAGGATTAGAGTTCCAGAGAAGGTGAACCTGGCGCCTTAAAACAAACAGAAGAGCGGGCTTTGTGCCTATGAACCGTGAACGTCGCTGACCACAGAAGATGGAGCTATTTTCATGCAAGACTTCTGAAAACAGGGGCCTCTGGGTCTAAGTGGAAAAGTTGGGGGAAAGGGCCCTTCTCCTCACTTTTGCCTAAGATCTAGCACTTCTACAGTACTTTGAAGACACGGATTACATTTTGGGGCCCCTGCTCATGGTATCATCACAAAGACTAATACAGTCTCCATTTGTGTCTGTGCAATAGAAACAGAATGCACCTAGCTACTCAGGAGGCTGAGGCAGGAGAATTGCCTGAACCCAGGAGGCGGAGGTTGCGGTGAGCCGAGATCGCGCCATTGCACTCCAGCCTGGGTAAGAGCAAAACTCTGTCTCAAACAAAAAGAAACAGAATGCACCTTCACAGTGGCTGCTAAACCGTAACAGACAGTGCTTTGTTGGCCCTTGAGAACGTGGTAGAAATAGCTTTTGAGACTATTTGGGAGGCCTCCGAGAGGGATGGACATTATATAACTACATGTATTAGTAATAGTGAGACCTACAAAGTTTTGTAGAATTCTGTAGGATAGAATAGCACAAATTTCCTCAAGATATGACAGACAAGGGAGGTCCTGGAAGTCTGCATAAGCCAGCTACGAACGGCATTAAATTCCTAACAGTACCTTTAGTGGAAGAGAAGTTTACGGCACACATACCATACCACAGTCCCTACCCTACCGTAGATATGTGGTCGTGATTTCCTTCAAATTGGACTGATACTCTGGGAGAGCCAGTTGGTCAAGCAAAATGGCCCGTTGAACTAGAAATTGTTTTTTCAGGAGGTGCAGCACTATCAATGCCTGACTTGAGGCCAAAGCAGCTTTTGCAAAAACGACGACTTTCTGGGGGCAAAATAATGTATGGGGATGATAGGTGCTTGAGGCCATGGACCAGGGGCCACGGCGGCACCAGAGTTCCTAATGCTTCGCTGTCCATGGCCGGTTACCCAGAGACTTTGGATTGGAGCTGGCGACATCACCGTGACACGGAATACATGTTTGAATATGCATTGGTGGGGACAAAAGCCTCTGCAAGTGTTGATCTAAGGGAAGCTGCTGCAGCGGGCAGTGCAGAAAGGGCAGATGGGATGACACTGGCAAAACAGGTTTAATTGGAATGAGGGGTTGTCAGTGGAGACTCATATTGCACGAGAAGTTGGAAGGTCCCCGAGAATTCTTGCTCTGAGTAAAGTTAATATGGAAGAGAAATAAGGGGTTGGGGCTGCCTTAAAGACTCCTAAAAATAGTTTGAGGTCACAAAGCAAGCACCTGGACGTGGAGTTCAGGCCTTACGTGAGGGTGGGTAGGTGGCTTACCACATGGCCACGTCTATGATGCTAAATAATCTCGAGGGTGTGGACACTTGGATCCCCTCTCCAGTCAGAGGCTCATAAGGGCACGGGATCTTCGCAAACCACCAAGTCCATTTCTCTGTGCAAACCTGGGGGAGATGAACAAAGCAGGTTGGCTGTAATGCCAGGTAAACTACTCTCTGGTGCTGAGAAAAACTAGTCTATGTCACAGACAAAACCCACAACAATGCCAATATTCTCAGCCTCTCCATCATTTTTATCCTCTGAGAAGACCCCTGTAATTGATAGCTCAGGTTCCCAGTACTCATGCAGACTGGGGGAGGGAGGGACAGAATTAAAGGAGCTAAAACAAGCTTGGCCTGATTTACATGAGGACAAGAAGCTTCTTCCTGCAGGAAAGAAAAATAATACACCCAAGAAATGAAGAGAGTGGAGGAGTGAGAAAGCAAGGGCTAGGCTTGAAAGTTTGAGGGTGTTTGGGGAGAAAGGAGAGAGACCTGCAGCATCAGCTATGCCGTAATGCGTGGAACAAATAGAGAAGGAAGAGAAGTTTCAGATGTTTTGCTGTGCACCAAGAATGTAAACCCCTTTAGAGTTTGCCCAGAGACTGTAATAAAAATCTAAATTGCCCTTTAATTCTTTTGGCTGTCGGATGTGTTTCTTTTGAATGCGATACCGTGCTGCGATGGGCCACAAAGCAGCTCAGCTTCATAAAAGTTATATTTGGGGGATACTGTCTGGGATTTGGGGCCTAAGTACAGCATTCAGCTGTATCTTGTTTTAGATCATTGCTCTAGACCTGAATCTAGCCAGCTTGATTGCATTTATAGTGCAACATATACACCAGCCATATAAAATAGAAACTAGAGATATACTGAACACCAGACAGAGGAAAATGTCAGGGCCTCTTCTGAATCCCAATTTTAGTGAGAATACGATGTTTGAAACTAGGTGTGCCTGACGGAAACCTATACGTAGGCAGCATGGAAGTCTCTCCCCACAAGTTGATGAGAGAAGGATGAAGGAAAAGCAGCTAAGGTGATTCCAAGAGGATAACAGAGAAGCATGAAGCAGAAGGTAGGCAGGGGTTATATTCTCTTCCTATGTGGCAGTTCCTCTAAATATTCTAACAGGATGGCTGGGGTACACATCTGGCCCCCTTTTGCCTGGAAATGGGTACAGGCAACTAACTGCCGGGCATCCAGAAGGCCCGGCCCTGTGACCAGCCAGCAGACCGAAGCTCTGCGTCTGTTCTTATTTTCCTGAGACTACACATTCCTACCTTGTCTCATTTTCACAGAGTTCCTGAAATGATCTGGTTTTCTGTCAGATGCACCAATGTCTCCTTCCTTTTTTTTTTTTTTTGAGACAGAGTCTCGCTCTGTTACTCAGCCTGGACTGCAGTGGCACCATCTCAGCTCACTGCAACCTCTGCCTCCTGGGTTTGAGCGATTCTCCTGCCTCAGCCTCTGGAGTAGCTGGGACTACAGGAGCCCACTGCCATGCGCAGCTAATTTTGTTTTTAGTAGAGACAGGCTTTCACCATGTTGACCAGGCCAGTCTCAAACTTCTGACCTCAAGCGATCACCCACCTCAGCCTCCCATGGTGCTGGGATTATAGGCATGAGCCACTGCACCCAGTCACCTTCCTATATTTTCAAATCCTGCTACTGGTCCACTCCCCCAGTTCCCACCTACTCTTGGCTCTCAAATATTTGACCTGGAATTTGACTGGACCAGCCACACTACTTGATCCTCTGCATATGTTTCCCATGGTCTTTCTTCAATAATTTCCCCTCCCTCTGAGCTCAGACCCCTTGTACTCTCAGTGGACTTCATGGCCAGCACCTCTGGCCAGCAGGATGTAATCTTATGACAAAAGCATTGACATACATGGTGTGCTCAACGATAATGGCAAAAGGCCTTGTATGATGACATACCACAGCTCCTCCTGTATGGGGACTATACTTAATGTAAGCTTATGGGATGTCAAAGATGAGAGGTCCCTCACTACGACAGAGCCGCTCTTTGTAGGTAGAAGGCAGGGATATACGTGAAGGGTGAACGGCAAGATGAAATCTTCCATGTGAAGTGCTTGTCAAGAGATGTAAAGTAACAGAAGCAGACACAAAGCCTGAAAGTCATGCCAGTCTTCTCTGGCTATTGCAGAGCTCTCCTGGGAAGGATGAAAGCAGGGTTGAACCCATAAGCCCTGAGAACATGCCTGCTGTAGTATAATCAGAAACTCATGCTGTGTAAGCTCAGCTATTTCATGTGTCCTGTCTCTATTTCTAGTTTTCCTAGAGTTTTTAATAAAGTCTCTTTCGTTCCCTGATTCCCGTAAGCCCACTTCAGCTCGGCTGATGGAAACCAAGGAAGGGCATTTCTGTCTTCTCCTGAGCCAGAGTTTCAGGAGTAACCTAAGGTGCTATTACCACGTGTGGGGTACATAGCAGAGGTAAGAGTCCTAGCCAAGGTGAGAGTGCTGGAAGTCTGCTGAACGAAGGAAGAAATGAGCAAGCAAATACGATTGAATCATTAGTTTTAGAAAGTACAATACTATGCTTTTAAAATTTGTTCATATATTCGTTTGGGGAAATCGAATCTCCAGTGGCTGCACAATACTTCATTACAACAGCAATTTTGCCTTAGATTATTTAAACATTCTGCTGCTGGTCATTTAGGATATTCCCAACTTGTTTCTATTTTAATAGCAAGAAGATCGGTATAGGCCAAACAGTCCTCTAGTGTCATAAAAGTTTCCCTGGGCCGGCTTCACTCTTCACCAAGCACATAACCAGGGAAACCCCAAGGTAACACATTTGCTGTTGCCGAATCGCCAGTTTACAAAACACTCACCTCTACCTAGCTCTTCTCTATCTTTCAGTGATACAGTTTGTTTCTCTTTCCCAGATTCATTCTTGCGAACTTCATTTCTGGTTTCTGATCACTTGTCTTCCCTAATTTCCTAGGATCATTATTAACTGGTGTGCTCCGCCCAGGTGCCCATTCCTTCTCGATCTGGTATCATCTACATACATTAAAGACAATTTTTCTTCTTCCTCCGCCCTTCCTGCTCCACCCCTTAAATAGGGAAAGGGGTTGTCACAAAGGTTGGGGACACTCAGTGTAGGTCTGAACTCGGGCACTCAAAGAGAGCGGGAATTACTCTAACACGCCGTGCCTCCATTCATCCCCTCCACACAACGGCCAGCGGTCTGTTTACCTTTTCACCTGTGAGATGCTGTAGAGTGTTATTCAGAATTAGAAATGATATTGCAGGTTATCCAGTCCGATTCCTTAACAGATGAGGCAAATGATGTGGCCAAGGTCTCTGAATGAGTAAGTGGCGGAAACGAAACTGAATTCGGGTCTCCCAAAACCCACTACGTTTGGCTTGGAGAGTTCTGGATGACAGCAGGGGACTTGGTGGTTTTTGGTAAAGTATTCATTCAGTAACTATATTAAGCATGTATACACTAGGTGCCAGGCACTATTTTAGGAGCTGGGGATTCCGTGATGGAGGGAGCAGGGGAGACGAAAATCTCGCCCTTACGGAGCTTTCATTCTGCAACCTTAAGTGCTTGGCCTCCGCATCCGGGCAAACTCCCGGGGACTTGGGCCGGAGCAGCAGGGTCCCACGAAGGAGGGAGTCCCGTCCTTCCCCAGCTCCGGCGCTCTCTGCAGAGACAGGGCTGATTTACTGCGGAAACCTCCGTAGTGCCCTGCTCCCGCCTCTGCACCGCCAGGCCTGGTGGGGCCGGCTCCAGAGCGCCAGCACGCCCCAGCTCCTCTCTGGGATGACTGGCCTCAGCCTCGCTGCCCGTCCGCCCTCCTGAGCGCCGCTGGCGGACAGGGAGGCAGGACCCCGCGTCAGCGCCATCCTCTGAGGAAGGGCCGAGCGCTGGACGAATCCTTCAGGGCAGTCGCGCTGGGTCCCGCGCTCCGTAGCGGAGGGCCGATGTCCCCGGGACGCGAGGTTTCTGCAGAGACCCGCCCTCCCACGCGTCCCGCCAAACCCTGCGAGCACCCGCTCCTTCCCGCTCGGCCGGAGCCCCTGCAGCGCCCCCTTCGCCGCCCCCAGCCCCGTCCAGGCTCCAGGGCCCCTGCAGCCGCCAGCCGCCCCCTCTCCCCTCCACTTCCGGGTTACCATGGAGACCGACGTCACGTACGTGCCGTGCGTCGCCTTGGAAACGGGGAGCCGCCGCGCGCCTCCGGGTGACCCGCCCCAGCTGCTGCCGCCGCTCTCCGGGCACTGCCCGTTCGTGGCCTGCGGGAGTCCCGAGCCCGACGCGCCGCTGGCCCCAGCCTCGGCCCCAGCCTCGGCCCGGGCCCCTCCGCGAGCGCGTCTGTGACCCGCGGGGCCGGCGGGCGCTCTGCTCGTGGCGTCCAGAGGGCGGCGCTGACGCCGGCGACCCGGGAGGCGAGGCGGGGCGGGGCGGGGCGCTCTGGTCCCGGGGCGAGCGCAGGAGACGCCGGCTCTGGGACCCTCTCCGGGCCTGTCCCGCCGCCTCTCCTCGGCCTCCCGCGGTGCCGCCCGCGCCCTCTGCCCGGGACTCGGCTCTCACGTGGGCTCCCCGCCCGTCTCGGGGGCCTCCGCTTCGCCCGGCTCCTCCCGGCTCCTCCCCGCCCCTCCCGGGACCTCTCCCCAGGCCCCCACCCCGAGGCCGGGCTGGACGCGACCCGGAGCCGCCGCCACCGCTTCTGCCCCTCCATGGAGGACGGTCTGCTGGAGATCAGGACCAAGGACGGCGGCGACATGCCGGCGCCCCTGGAGGTGTCCGCCGTGCCGGCCGTGGGGGACGTGATCTCCGGGGAGTACAACGGCGGCATGAAGGAGCTGATGGAGCACCTGAAAGCCCAGCTGCAGGCCCTGTTCGAGGACGTGAGGGCCATGAGGGGCGCCCTGGACGAGCAGGCCTCGCACATCCAGGTGCTCTCGGACGACGTGTGCGCCAACCAGCGAGCCATCGTCTCCATGTGCCAGATCATGACCACGGCGCCCCGCCAGGGCGGCCTGGGCGTGGTCGGCGGCAACGGGGGCTTCCGGAGCGACCCCCGAGAGCCGGGGACCCCGTCGCCGGGGATCGGGGACAGCGGCTTGCTGGGTGGCGACCCCGAGGACGAAGAGGACGAGGAAGAAGAGAAGGAGATGCCCGGTCCCGCCACACCCACCAGTCACTGTGAGCGCCCCGAGAGCCCTTGTGCTGGTCTCCTTGAGGGGGACGGGCCACTTGAGCCCCTCGACCTGCCCGACATTACCCTGCTGCAACTGGAGGGCGAGGCGTCCCTGTGAGGGGACTCCGCGGGGCACCACCTTCCCGGGCTGGCCTTGGGGACCGAACGGCGCGGTGCGGCATGCTTCGCTTGGACAGCTGCTCTTGTGGGTCAGGCGGAGAGAGGCTCCCTCGAGGAAGGATTTGTAGGGTGAAGGGCTTGGGGAGCATCAATAATTCTTTCTGCCCAACTAAGCAAATCACAGCAAACTGCGGAAAGGTGAGGTTCCGGGAGAGGAAGCGCCCACCTCTGGACTCCCATCCATCCCCTGTCCTGTCCTTTCCCCTCCCCAGACAACAGGACGACCCCTGAATTGTGTAAATAAATTTCTGCTTTTTCTATTCTGAAAAAGGACTTATCTAGGACCATGGCAAATAATCTCTAACGATTTACCTAGAAATTAAGGACTTGGGGGTATTCTGTTCTGGCAACAGGAAATTTACCCTTCTGCTGAAATCCAAGATATTCAGTGCTCTGCAGAAGCCTCTCCCCTTCACGGACCTCTGCGGCTGCTGATTGGTAAAGGAAGCCTGAGGAGGGAACCGCAGCCCTAGGAATCCTGGTGAATGGGGTTCCAAGGGCCCCTGGGCTGGGAGGAGCTGGCTGTGAACGTGCATGAAGACATAATAGCTCAACCTCTAGGATTCTGCATGCAGAGCGGATCCTGCCTTGTCACTGACTTCCTCTGGGGTAGCTTTTCCACTCACTGGGGCTGAGAGAACAAAGCCCGGTTCACAGGCAGAGGCTCAGGGGTGCTCAGCAGCCCAGATTTAGGGGACGTTCGAGGGACTCTTGGGGCCGCAGCCAAAAACTGTCTCTCCTGGCTACACCTGCTTAACTTCAGTTCCTTTTTCTGTCAATATGTCCCCGCCCGCTGCCTCTCGGTGTTGCCTCCATAATGTCTTGTGTGTGTTCTGTGTGTCCACTTGTGTAGTAGTGTGTGAGCCCTGAGGGGCAGGACTTGTGGCTCTGGTGTTAGGTTCAGGGGGCTTCAGACCCTTCTGTGAGCTCCAAGCTATCATGGCGCTTTCCCCTCCCTCTTTCCCCAACCAGGGCATGGAGCATGTGGCTGTCCTGAGGTTCCTTTACTGATGTGCAACCCTCCCATCTCAAGTGGTGACTGTGTGCCCTCCCCTCCTTTGTGTATTCCTTCTCAATGCTTTCCTTGGTATTAATCTTAATAAAAAAGGCGTCATCTCCCCTCCTTGCTGACTGGTACTAGGGGAATATCAGGGTGGGGCTTAGTGGGAACCGCAGGGACCATGCCTTCCCTCCTCTCTCTTTGCCTCCAGTTGAAGGAGTTGTGTATCTCTGCCCCGGTTGGGACAGGCATTGCCAACCGTGCCTGCTTTCCTTTCTGTCCTGGACCTTTACCTCAAGCTGCCCTGGGGAAGTAGGTGGTAAGTGTTGAGATTCCCATGCTAACATGGGTTTTTAGTAGCTAGAACTCCAAACGGGCAGATTTCTTTTCAGTGAAGCATCTGGCCTCTGGGAGAATGATTTCCGAATCTGGGTCCTGGAATGACAGGTACTGCACCTGCTCCGTGGAAGGAGTGGGGTGGGGGTATTGTTCTGGAGGGATTGCCTGGAATCTCTGGAAACAGTGACACATCACAAAGAGAAACCACAATAACTGCCTCAGGCCTCTAGCGGAGAATCCCGGTAAGGTGTTCCCCAGAGAGCTTGACTGACAGCTCTACTGTACTCCCTTGGGCAATGGAGATTTCCTGAGGCTGCCCCTCAACAGAATTTGAGAATGAGCTGGGGTGCTGTGTGTGTGTGTGCGTGTCCCTGTGTGTGTGTGCATGTGTGTGTGTGTGTGCTTGCTGCTGATAGCTGTGGAGTGGTGGAAAGAGAGAGCACTAAAGACACAGATCTGGACTTGAATCTCAGTTCCAACACTGAATTGATCAAGGCTTAGTTTCTGAATATGTAAAATGGGGACAAGAAGTTGTTGGGGAGAAAAATATATGACTCCTAAGAGGTTTTGTGCAAATAGTTTCCTTACAGTTTTATTGGACTAGGAGGGTGGTGGTGACTGGCTCCTCTGGGAAAACAAAGCTACCCAGGGAAGGTTCTAGAAACTTTCTTTTTATATAATCTTTTCCCATCTAAAGAAGCCTTATCCTTCTTTAGAATGAGATATTAGGCATTCTATCTAATTTTACTTATCTGATTCTATCTACAGAATTCTAATTCTTTAGAATTGGATGTAACTAAGGAAAGGGGAATGGTGAGATTCCTAAGCTGGCATGACCTTTTCATCATAAATGAAATGGTCATCATGAATGTCATGTAACTATGGGCCAAAAAGGTCTTGGGGGACAGTCAGTCCTGTACACATAGGCTGGCCAGAGGAATCTTGAGTTATGCAGTGACTAGGGAGTGTGTGCTGGAGACCCTAGAGAGAGCTTCTAAAGTATCTAAGCAGGAAAGTGTCCCTGAGGACTGGAAGACGGGTTCCGATTATAGTTCCTAAGAAAAACAATGGCAGCTATTATTTATTGAGCCTCAACTATGTGCCAGACACTGCACCCAATTTCATCTCCCAACCACCCTATGAAATAGGCACTATTATTATTTTCCTATAACAGTTCAGAAACAGACTGTAAGGTGCTCAGGGTCACAGGCTAGTACTTGACAGAGCCAGGACTTAAACCCAGGTCTGTCTGCCTTAAAGAGCCCTAGATGGAAACCACTTTGCTAATTGCTTTCTTATTTGGATCTTCAGAGAGGGTGATCCCTTATATCTCCAATTGAGAACCTAAAAGAATCCTGAAAAGGAAATAACCTTAGTTAGGGTTACTCTTCATCTTAGTTGGAACTAGAAATTGCAGTTCAGATTTTTGTTAGTGACCCTTCCCAGAGTCCAGTGGGTGCTAATATATGAATAGCACCAAGAAGGTGGCCTCCTGGACCTGTTCCTTAAGAGGAAGAAGCCGATGCCCCCAGGTGTTCTCTCACACAGCTCCATTCTTGTGCCTCTTTCCGGTTCCCTGTTATCTCAGCTTCTCCCGAGTTTGACATCAGTCCCAGGGGCAGCTTAGAGTGGATGCGACGGCTCACACCTATCATCCTAGCTACTTGGGAGGCTGAGGTAGGAGGATCACTTGAGCCTAGGAGATTGAGGTTGCAGTGAGCCATGATTGTGTCCCTGCACTCCAGCCTGGGCTACAGAGTGAGACCATGTCTCAAAAAAAGCCAAGGGCAGTTTAGCTCTTTAGCCTCTGCAGAAAGTTCTGGCAGAGTCTTCTAACCTTTGACTCTACTCCAGTCCCCCTTGTTATGTCCGCTGTCCTGTCCCTTAGGGCCTCTTTGAAGTTCTTTAGCTATTGCCCCTCAAGTCCCAGATAGATAAAAATCTCTCCAGAAAAAGCAATTCTTCCACCTTATCCAGTCACCTGCACCCCGCATCTCACGAGGATCCAGCACAGGTAGGAGGTCCTTGTCCCTCCCTATTCCCCGCTTTCCTCTCGAGTTTCTCCTTTGCACTGCCTCCTGGCCTCTTCTCTTCTCTAGTGAGTGGGTTTCAGCTGGGATTCCTCGGCAGGGACTCACGGGTAAGGGTCACAACTGAACTTCAGAGGGCCACAACCACTTGAAATTGAATGCAAAGTCACTTAAGTATGTACATTCTCTAGAGAAAGGTCCATTGTTTCAACTTTATTCTTAAAAAGTAAGAATTAGGCTGGGTGTGGTGGGCTCACACCTGTATTCCCAGCACTTCGGGAGGCTGAGGTGGGCGGATCACCTGAGGTTAGGAGTTGGAGACCAGCTTGTCTAATGTGATGAAACCCCATCTCTACTAAAAATACAAAAATTAGCCAGGCAAAGTGGCAGGCGCCTGTAATTCCAGCTACTCAAGAGGCTGAGACAGAAGAATTGCTTGAACCCAGGAGGCAGATGTTGCAATGAGCGGAGATTGTGTCACTGCACTCCAGGGTGGGCAACAGAGCAAGACTCCATCAAAAAAATAAAAAAGTAAGGATTAAGTAAAAAAAAAAAAAGGTAAGAATCACTGAGATAAAGAGTAATGAGACTTTTTAACTTGAGAAATACCCAAGGGGAAATGACTTTTCCTGAACCCATACTTCTGAAGTATGGGACTCCAGAGTTTTCCACAGTGAATTGAAATTTTCACATAAATCTGATTACTCACCATCGATTCAACACATTCAAATTCTGTTGACACCCATGATGTGCTAAAAATCCTGTTTCCCAGTACTTCCAAGTCTGCTAGTACTTGAAGTTTGCTGGGGCACTGCCGATGCTGTGGAGGCGAGGAAATGGCCCCTGCCATGACTTCATACTGCTGCATGTCTGCGGCCAGCACATACTGTGCCGTGGTAACTCACCACAAGTCTTTCAGTTTCCGGCACTCGCATCTCACACTGGCTTAAGGGGGCCTTTCTCAGGGGTTAGCTCCTATTCTCAAGGTGAAGACACGTATAGCTTCATAGAGATAAGGTACAGTTTCATCCTGGTATGGCTAAAATCTGCTCTTAGAGAAAATGCTATTTCCCTAAGAGATGCAAACTGGCCTCCAACGTGAACACGCAGTTTTACATGACTCAGGATCACCATAATGAGAGTCTCTGCTTGATATGTATGATCAAATGGCTCACTAGAAGTTTTCCCAGAACTAAGGAATAGTCCTTTCCCAAATATATTTAGGCGTATACTTCTTGCAAGACATAAAATTGCTTGCATTTTTGAAAAGGCAGGTTTCCAGAAGTATCTTCCTCATTTATATGCTTTGAAGAAGAACTTCAGCCGGGATACCTTGCTACAGTACGAGATGTTTCTGAATAAAAGACCAGAAAAAAGGACACGTTCCAGCTACCATTTCCCCCTCACATTTAGACTGTCTCCAGAAAGTGAATTCTCTTTCTGCTTGGAAGCACTGTGCTTATGTTTCCGTAAGAGCCCTGCTCTGTAAATAATGCTGTAATGGTGCCACCTGTCGGGCGAATAAGGACATTACAAGGGGAGCCTCAAAGGGAATTTATGGCTTTCCTTCAGCAAGCACCATCAAATAAATGCCTGCTAAGGGCCTGGTTCTCTGCCAAACGGTGGGTGGCCAGGAGAGAAGGGAAGGAAAGTAAATAGAATGTATTTGAAGAAGGTAAAAAACCAGCTGCAATAAACTCCTGACAAGTCTCCCCTGGCCTTGCTCATACCCCTTTCAGCGGAAGGTTCATCTTCCTAAACCAGAGTTCTGAACATTCATTCTTCTTAGAAATCTGTGTCCCCAGCACTTCCTAAGTAAGGTTTAAAACCAGTGGGCAAGGGGAGCCACGGTCCTCCCTAATTAGACCCCGGAATATTTTTTTAACCTAGGAATTTCATTTCCCAACGACATATTCCAGACACCATCCCACCAGGTCAGACGCCCAAATCGTCTGCCCTTGGGAAGAATGACTGAGACAGAGAACCGAGGCCAGAGGGTACTCATGTGCTTAGCGCTGGCACAGCGTTGATGTCTGTATTTTCCCATGTACTTCTATTCTCTGGGCCATTTTGAATATTAGCGAAAAGGCATTTCTTATATATATATAAAAAGTCCTCTACTATTGTCTATGGGAGTTTATTCCAGGCTATAATACCTAGCATGCAAGTTTTAATGCTGGCACATTTTTTGATCTGGCTAGAACATGTTCAGGGAAGGTGTTCAGACAACAACTAGGACGAATATTCCTTCAAATGGTCATTAAATGGCTGATAAACCGAAACATCAAGGGATTATGGATTTGCAGTCATGCCACTTAGAATCACAACTAGGGTCAGGCATGTGTAGGCAAAGACAACTGTGTTGTGACTGCTGTTGGGTCAACAGCAATTGAAAGCTGCCATTTATAGACACATTCCATTTCAGAGACGTTACAACGTGGGGTGGGGGGAAGTCTGTCTGGAATTAGTAGTAAGGGACTTTTCTTATAATTGGCAGAAAATGTGTGGAATTGAATCTTAAGTATATAAAATCTAAACAATGACAAGATTTTAGAGCCAGGAATTAAGAAAACACATCTTTATAATCTCTTAGAATGTTAGAAAATGTTGGCCGGGTGCGGTGGCTCACAGCTGTAATCCCAGCACTTTGGGAGGCCGAGGCGGGTGGATCATGAGGTCAAGAGATCAAGACCATCCTGGCCAACATGGTGAAACCCCATCTCCACTAAAAGTGCAAAAATTAGCTGGGCATGGTGGTGCATGTGCCTGTAGTCCCAGCATCTTGGGAGGCTGAGGCAGGAGAATTGCTTGAACCTGGGAGGCGGAGGTTGCAGTGAGCCAAGACTGTACCACTGCACTACAGCTTGGGTGACAGAACAAGACTCCATCTTAAAAAAAATAAAATCTTAGAAAATGTTATTGGTGAAAGAAACTTTAGCTCTTTAAAGCAAGCAGTTTTTATGGCTTAAATAGCAGACACAGCTGAAAGGCAAAACAGGTTTCCAGAAATTAAGGGTCCCATTTTTACACTAGATCCTGGATTCTAAAAAGAGGGAATCAGCCCATTCCCAATCTGTTGCATCCACACCCCTGAGTCCAGGCAGGCTGCCTCGGTTTGATTCCTTATCAACTCTAGGACTCATAAATCAGTCATTTCATTGGTTTCAAGAAGAACTATTATATAATCCTGCTGTCATTTAAAATATTTTACTGCAGATTAAATAGGAAAACGAGGGTGGGTGAGGAAGGGATTATGGGGAAAGTCCCATGAAGTTCATGCCTTTCACAGGCTCTTCCACGCAATCCTTCCTTCCTTCCTTTCTGCTCTTGCCTTCTTGCTCAGCATTACAAGCACACTCTCATATTTTGAGAAAAATAGTTTATTTCACATGTAGCCTCCCTGGGTGGGGGAAATTTATCTTATTTTTACCCCAAGTACTTCATTAAAAAGTACAGTCTCCTGCCGGGCGCGGTGGCTCAAGCCTGTAATCCCAGCACTTTGGGAGGCCGAGGCGGGTGGATCACGAGGTCAACAGATCGAGACCATCCTGGTCAGCATGGTGAAACCCCGTCTCTACTAAAGATACAAAAAATTAGCTGGGCCCAGTGGCGCGTGCCTGTAATCCCAGCTACTCGGGAGGCTGAGGCGGGAGAATTGCCTGAACCCAGGAGGCGGAGGTTGCGGTGAGCCGAGATCGCGCCATTGCACTCCAGCCTGGGTAACAAGAGCGAAACTCCGTCTCAAAAAAAAAAAAAAAGTACAGTCTCCTTCTAAGAGAATTGTTGGTGAGCAAATATTAATGATGTCATTGTACATAACTAAAGAGATGGGTGATGTGCCCAAGGTCACACAGTTAATGACTGTTAGGAACAGAAGCCTGTTCACCTGTACTATAGAACAATTTTTTTCTCATTAAATGGCACTACACCTTAATCTGCTATAAATGGTTACAATATGCTAAGGAAAGTTTAACATAATTTGAATCCAGCTTTGAGAATAAAAAAGTCAAAATATTTTTTATAGCAGGTGAATAAGTCTTAGCACCATGATGGAAAAATACATCCAAAAAGAGAACCAAGACTGAGTGACTCTGTCAGCAAGTGCTTACCAACTGCCTGCTATGTGTCATCGAAGGCCGCAGGCACTGCAGCAGACTCCAGGAAGCCATGGTCTTTGCCTTTAAGGAGCTCACAGTCTAATTATGAGGGAATAACTGAATTGGGACGGAGTGTTCTTGAATCGGGACAGAGTGTTTGTCGGAAGATCAAAGAGAAAATCTGTTCTCTATGAGCACTGTCCACTTCAATTTTCATGGGAATGGCGTGTGTCGGGGAGGGGCAAGTGTGTACGCAGGTGGGACAAGGTACATGGAGAAGAAAGCTAAAAAAATGTGTGACGTGGAGTCGTGGGCTTGTAAAAATAAATTTTTTTTAAAAAAAAGGAAGTTAAAAAAATGCTCAGAAAAGCCATAACATTTTATGCTACGGAGGACATCGAGTACAACACTGGAGGAAAAGCAGTACCAGAGACAACATTCTAGTAATTTTCTGAAAAAAGTAAGTACAAAGGAGTTGGCAAGACAAGATAAAAAACCTACGCATGGCCCCCACACCAATGCACAAAACACAGGTAATATAAAAATAGAATTCTAGAGTTTATACAATGAGAAAAATAAAGTCTCATAAACACGGCAGGATGGGATTCACACCTATAACCTGGCAGTGAAAAAAGATACATACATTGTTCCATAGAAACCGAACGAAGTTCGACGTGCAGCTGGAAAAGGGGGTTGCTGGTTATGGGTCACACACCATGTATTTATGGGAAACCTGCTTCTGGGCTAGAAGCAGCTTCTTTGCTGTAACCTACAGAAAGTTAGTTTTTGTTTTTGGCATTTGTAAAATTCAGGAAGGAAAGAGGGAAGAAAAGGGGCTGATAAGGTATGAAGGAAGGAAAGAGACAAAAGAAAATAAGTGTAAGGAATGAAATAAAACCAAAGAAAATGATAGAAGGAAAGTCAGAGTAGTCCTTGTCTGGACCTTTTAGGTTCCTGAGCATGGAAACAAGAAAGAAATCGTCTAGTAAAGATAAAGGAGAGGAAAGAAATCATGTCTTTTTCCTTTTCTTTTTTTTGAGACAGAGTTTGGCTCTCGTTACCCAGGCTGGAGTGCAATGGCGCGATCTCGGCTCACCGCAACCTCCACCTCCTGGGATCAGGCAATTCTCCTGCCTCAGCCTCCCGAGTAGCTGGGACTACAGGCAAGCGCCACCATGCCCAGCTAATTTTTGTATTTTTAGTAAAGCTGGGGTTTCACCATGTTGGCCAGGATGGTCTCGATCTCATGACCTCAAGATCCACCCGCCTCGGCCTCCCAAAGTGCTGGGATTACAGGCTTGAGCCACTGTGCCTGGCCGTCATGTCATTTTTTAAAATGTGCCAAAGGCTAACAAAACAGATACATATACTGGATTATAGATCCCAGGAGCAAATAATGAAACAGGCACAAAACCAAGTTCCAGAATCCGAGGATATGTTGTTTAATGTAAATTTCATTCCTCAGAAGGAGGAGGTGACACAGTACTGATTGCTATTCTGGATCTCTAATTCTGACCCATAAAGATGGAACTGATTAGTGAAATGGAAGTGAAGAAAAATCTCTGAGAGGAAGTAACCATATCACTGAGTTTCTGGTAGCCAGCAACGTAATGTGAAATATGTGTCTAGGGTTAAGAAAAACTTGGCTTCAGAACAAGGCTATGATTTTCATAGCTTGAGACCATGTGGGGAAAAACGTTCAAAGAAGATTAAATTCAGTCAGAACAGTTTCTTTGGAGTTCACTGAAGAGGAGTGAATGCAATGCCTAGAGACCTTGCCAGTGATTTCAGATTCAGAGATAGCTGGCAGAGAGTAAACGCAGCTAAGAAAGTGGTACCCATATTTCAACATTTAAAAAGCGCAAGCCATAAAGCAAAAACTGGGGAGTTTCATTATGAAAAAATTAAGGATTTCTGTTCCATAAAAGGGATTATTAACAAAGTTAACAGGCAGATGGTAGAATGGAGAAAATATTTGCTTTGTCTAAAACTGACAAGGGTGTAATATCACCCTAAATATATGAGGAACTCCTGCAAATGAATAGGAAAAAGCAACTCAATTTAAAAAAAAAAAAAAAAGGAGGCCGGGCACGGTGGCTCCTGTAATCCCAGCACTTTGGGAGGCCGAGGCAGGCGGATCACCTGAGGTTGGGAGTCCAAGACCAACCTGACCCACATGGAGAAACCCCATCTCTACTAAAAATACAAAATTAGCCAGGCATGGTGGTGGGTGCCTATTATCTCAGCTACCCGGAAGGCTGAGGCAGGAGAATTGCTTGAACCCGGGAGGTGGAGGTTGCAGTGAGCCAAGACTGTGCCATTGCACTCCAGCCTGGGCAACAAAAGCAAGACTCTGTCTCAAAAAAAAAAAGGAGTAAAAAATACGAACAGGCAATTAACTGCCAAGGAGAAAGCTAATGAGTATATGGAAATTTGATCAAAACATTAGTAATCAAATGCAAATTAAACCAATAATGAGATATCACTTTATTCCTATCAAACCAGTGAATAGAAATCTAGAAAACTGCAAGTGTTGGCTGGGTGCAGTGGCTCATGCCTGTAATCCCAGTACTTCGGGAGGCCAAAGCGGGAGAACTGCTTGACCCCAGGAGTCTGAGACTGGCCTAGGCAACAGAGTGAGATCCCACCTCTACAAAAAATTAAAAAAGTAGCTGGGCATGCTGGCATGCACCTATAGTCCCATCTACTCAGGAGGCTGAAGCAGGAGGATCGCTTGAGTCCAGGAGACTGCAGTGAGCCATAACTATGTCACTGCACCCCAGCCTGGGCAACAGAGTGAGACTCTGTCTCAAAAAAAAAATTACAAGTGTTGTCAGATGTGGAAATACAGAATCTTGCACTGTTGCAAGACTGGTTTGACCACTTTTGGAAAGCAATATGGCATTACTTGGACACATTAAACAGATTCATATCCAGCAGCCCAGCAGCAATTCCTCCCCTAAGTAACATAAAACAAATTCTTACAAGTTCACAAGGGGACCAATACAAGGATGTTCAATTCAGGGTTATTTGAGGTAGTATAGAGTTGGAAGCAGCATGGGAGCTCATCAGTGGAAGAGTGGACGGATGCATACCGCGGACCTTTAGGCATCAATGTGAAGTAATAGATTAAATATTAACACCTGGCAATGTGGATGGAGCTAAAAATTAGTGCTTAGGTTAAAAAATATGTATGTAATAAGACAAATATCTCAGTAGCTTTGGAGTACACTTAAAAATCCATGCCCACAAAATAATAACTATGTTTAGAAAACACATAAATGGAAATATACACATTAAGCAAATTAGAAAATTGCCTATTGTAGGGAGAAAATGGGATTTGAAGGTTATAAGGAAATAATAAATAAACGAAACGAGACGGCCTTTCTGTCAGGGTCCGATGAAAGTGTGACACGAACTGAGGAGTATGACTAATTCAGTCCTCTCAGGAACAAACAAAACTTCAAAACATAGCAAAACAAAACAAAACAAAAAATCCATAAATCATAACACCTGAAAGATGAAACTGGAATGAGAAAAAATTTGCAAAAAAGAAAACTGACCACAAAATGGGCTTGTTATTTTGAACATGTACAAAAACCAGGTAAGTCTGATGCTCCGGGCACATGGATACAGTTAACAGTTAGAAGAGGGGAGAAACATTTCTGGAGGTGCTAATTGAAGTGCCTGAAATACTTTGTTATTTAATCCTGGTACCCACACTGAGGCAGAGTTGTCCTAGTTAAGACTCTTCAGCTAAGAATCTTCGGTTGCAAGAAACCGGTCCATTTCTGACAGCTTTAAGCCAAACAACAACAAAGGGCATTTGTTACATGGGTGTAACGTTATTTCACAGAACCCGAGTAAGAATGCAGCTGGGTCTTCAAGGCTGACGCAAACCAAGAGCCCCCAGATGCTCTAAATACATTTCTCATCTCCTAGATAAACCGTATTTCTATATGTTAAACAATTATTTCAGAGGAGGTCACTAACTAATGACAGGTGCCTCAGGGGCTTCCCTGAGGGTTCAGGGCTCTGGACATTCCCCCCACTCCTATCAGAACAGCTTTGTTTTTATTTGGTTAATACATCAGGATTCTGCCTAAGAGTTCATTGAGGAAACAGCACTACAGCATCTCCTCTGGCCAGATACTGTTCGAAGAGTTACAAAATAAATCACAGACGAGTGGAGAAGATAGAAATGTAAATACTGTAGTCCCAGCACTTTGGGAGGCCGAGGCGGGTGGATCACGAGGTCAAGAGATCGAGACCATCCTTGTCAACACGGTGAAACCCCGTCTCTACTAAAAATACAAAAAATTAGCTGGGCGTGGTGGCGCGTGCCTGTAATCCCAGCTACTCGGGAGGCTGAGGCAGGAGAATTGCCTGAACCCAGGAGGCGGAGGCTGCGGTGAGCCGAGATCGCGCCACTGCACTCCAGCCTGGGTAACAAGAGGGAAACTCCGACTTAAAAAAAGAAAACAAAAAAGAAAAAGAAAAAAAGAAAAGTAAATACACTGTAAAAGAATAAGGGAGTCCAGTGACAGAAAAACGCACAGATTATTAAGGGAAATCAAAGAAAGTCGAGTAAATCCAGAAAGGGGTAGGGCTTACGGGGGTACCTGGAAAGGGGAGGTAAGGCAGCTCAAAGGACACGCGTTCAAGGGCGGGAAGAGGATTCAACTCTTAGTGCGCCAAAAGCGGGGGCTATCACTGCGAAAGAACGAGGCTCCGGTCCGCGGTCAAGGCCGGGAGCTGCGGAGTCCTCTGCTCAGGTCTGCGTCAAGCCTTGCTTCGCTCCCATCCCATCCTGCGCCAACGGGCCGCAGCATCTCAGCCAAGCCACTCGGCTAGGAGGGGATCCGCAGCCTCAAGGTCCTCCTGTCGCGCGGGACGGACTGAGCAGCCGCACTGGTGCCCCAGAATAGATCCTGTTCCCCAGAGGTTGTTAGGCTACCGCAATACCGCGCGGGCGTGGCGGCCAAGGAGAAGGCGCTCATTGGCTGCCACCGCCCGGGTCCGAGAGGCCGAGGAAGGCTGATTGGTCGGTCACAGGCCGTCGGCGCGGGCCACGCCTATCTCCTCTGCAGGTCCTAATTAGGTCAGGGGCCCCACAGCCTCTTGGGTAGTCGGGGCGTGGACCGCGTAGCCGGCGCTGGAAACATGGCGTCCGCTTCGGCTTTTGGGGAGGGAGCCGAGGGCCCAGCCAAGCCCTGCGGACGGCCATTCCTGGGTTCCCTTCCTACGTGTTCGGCCTTCGGGCTGAGCCTTGGTAACCCCCGAGCTTGGTTGCATGCCCACGGGCGACAAGTGGCTCTGCACTGGGACGCGAAAGGGGACCGGCAAGTGCGTGCGGCTTCAGGGTGGTTTCTGGTGATGCCATTTTCATGCGTTTTCGCGGAGTGTGGGGCAGTTTGTGTCCTCCGGAGACCAGGGACCGGGGCCGAAGCTGCGGCGGGGGAGACGCGGCCGGGGCTGTGGCTTCCCGTGCGAGCTCCGTTCGCGTCCGTCCCGCCGGGAGCCCAGGGCCTTGAGTGAGACGGTGCTCGCCCTTGAAAGGCAGTTCTGGGCCGGGCGTGGTGGCGCGTGCCTGTAATCCCAGCGCTTTGGGAGGCCGAGGCGGGTGCATCACGAGGTCAAGAGATCGAGACCATCCTGGTCAACATGGTGAAACCCCGTCTCTACTAAAAATACAAAAAATTAGCTGGGCGTGGTGGCTCAAGCCTGTAATCCCAGCACTTTGGGTGGCCCAGGTGGGTGCATCACGAGGTCAAGAGATCGAGACCATCCTGGTCAACATGGTGAAACCCCGTCTCTACTAAAAATACAAAAAATTAGCTGGGCATGGTGGCGCGTGCCTATAATCCCAGCTACTCGGGAGGCTGAGGCAGGAGAATTGCCTGAACCCAGGAGGTTGGAGGTTGCAGAGAGCCGAGATAGCGCCATTGCACTCCAGCCTGGGTAACAAGAGCGAAACTCCGTCTCAAAAAAAAAAAAAAAAAAAAGTAAGAAAGAGCAATTCTAGGTCGTTCGGCGTCCCAGCTCACCTGCCATCCACGTTGACAGCACCAGTTCTGCGAGGAAGCAGGCGATTCCTCTCGCCTGGAATTTCACTCGCCCCTGGTATCGAACCTCCACCCCAATTTTCTACCGTACAACTCCTGCGCATTTTTAACGGCTCAGCCAATATTCCTTGCTTGGAATAAAGCCTGCCCCGTTCTGGACCTCCTTAGGAGTGCGGGCTCTGGAACAGGTGCTATGCCGTTTATTACTTTTCTTTCTTATTTCTTTAATTTTTTTTTTTTAAGATATTAGGTCTGGTTCTGTCGCCCAGGCTAGAGTGCAGTGGGGGGATCATAGCTTACTGCAGGCTGGAGTCAAGCAGTCCTCGTCTCAGCCTCCCGAGTACATGGGATTATAGGCGCAGGCCTCTATGCCATTGTAAATACTGTGGAGTTTGAGTATTTGACCTCTGTGAGTCTCCGTTTTTGCATCTTAACATTGAGATAATCCTAGTACTTCATAAGGTTACGTGAGGATTAAATGGAAAGCTCTTACAATGTAAGTGGTTAGTAAGCATGAGCTGCTGTTGTATGTGCTCCCAAAGTACTTCTGTGGGCCTTTTATAACGCTTGCCCTTTCTATTACCATGATTGGTTCTTTGCCCTACTAGACTGGGTTTCTCAAAAGCTGGAACTGTCTTGTTTGTAATCCCAGCGTCTAGCAGTGCTGGGCAAATGTAAAGCTAAAAAATGATTTCCTAGAAAACTTTTTAAAAAGCGGTCTTTATTCTTTCCCTTTCTTCCTTTCCTTCACCTTTTCCTCTTTGAGGTAGGAATTTTCAAACTTGGAGAGGAAGCTGAGACCCTAGGGGGAAAGATAGGTACTCATTTTGTTCTTGTTCTCCATGTAACCAAAAGAGCCTTAACATTCACCTCAGCCTGACAGCTTTAGACAGGTTTCTTCTGGACGTCAGGCCCTTCACCTCCTCTTTCTTCCAGTGTTTACTTTAGAGAAACTTGTGATTGCAAATTCTCTGCTCCTTTGAAACCTCTGTAAATCTCCTTAGAAGCTTACTGCCAGTTTTACTACCCAAGAATGTCTTTCTCAAGGACCTGGGAGCCATCCCTTTGAAATGTCATCATCAAGGAAGAAAGCACCCTTATCTCTCAGTCTCTGTGGGAGGGCAGGAGCCTAACCTCCTGTGGGTGCATTGTTCAGAACTGTAAAACTACAGCTTGTTTTGAAGATAAAAGAAAGTTTCTTTTTCCTTTGCAGTTAGCAAACACAAATGTCATGTGATTTCCCCTGCAGCAGCTCTTAAAAACTCCCCAAGAGGAAACAATTGTTTCAGTAGAGTTGAGTTTAATCTCCTATTGTAATTGTCTTAAAGTCTTCCTTGCCTGTTTAACTTTGATGCATATTTTGACAATGGAAATTTTAGGTTCTGCATTTTTTGTTTCTTCTCAATTATAGTGGTTTCTCCTTTCTCCTTGTTAAGAGCATCTCACATTCTCTGATTTCTGGAGAAATCAATCAATTTGGACTCCAAAGATTGGAGTTTTGTGGAGTGAAGCTACTGTTTTTGTTTTGTTTTGTTTTGAGATGGCGTCTCACTCTAACCCAGGCTGGAGTGCAGTGTCACGATCTCAGCTCCCTCCAGCCCTCACCTCCCAGGTTCAAGCGATCCTCCTGCCTCAGCCTCTCAAATAGCTGGGATTACAAGCATGGGCCACCATGCCCAGCTAATTTTTGTATTTTTAGTAGAGATGGGGTTTCACTATGTTGACCAGGCTAGTCTTAAACGCCTGGCCTCAAGAAATTTCACCCACCTTGGCCTCCCACAGCCCTGGAATTACAAGTGTGAGCCACTGTGCCCCTCCAGAAGCTACTGTTTCAAAGTCATCATTGCAAAGGGTAGTGTGTGGTGTGCAGGAGTGGAAGGGGCAGTACATCTGTTTGAGAGCGTCCCAGATGAGGTCCATTCATATTATGGAAGTGCATGGGGAAATAAAAAACAGGCCTACCCCCTTGTTTATTTATTATGAAGGGGTATGAGAAAAATGCAGTTTTCAAAGAAAGAGAACTGCTGGGAATGTAGTACCTTCTCAAAGAAAGCCAGGTTTGATTAAAGTGAGAAGCTAGAGGAAGCCACAGAGGACGGGGTTACAAATGGAAAGACTTCTGCAGTGGTGGAGGTAGTATGGAGAAGGGTTTCTTAAAATACAGGGATCCGTTTAGGACGAGGAGGTAAGGTAGAGTAGGATTGAGATAGAATAAAATGAAAGATGGAAGGGAAAAAAGGCAGTAGAGGGAGAGGGGAGTTAATCTGGGGCATGGATAACGGAAGGAAATTGGTAGCCTGAGAAGCTCGGTACAGGTGCTCCACTTGCATGGGAAGGGAACTGTCAGGCAGGTGATCTTGTTGCTAAAGGAAGCTAGAGGATTTAGGAGAAGGGGTTTGGCCTCTGTCACCCAACCCTCCCCAATAACACACAACACGGACAAATTGCGTGCACTGTTGACATTTGGTATCACCACGAATCCCCCCCTCCCCCCGTGACTGGTAGAAGCTAAGAACATGAAATTCAGGCCATTGATCTTTCTTTTCTTTTCTGTAACTGAGTTTTCTTTTTTTCTTTTTTTTTTTCTGAGACGGAGTTTCGCTGTTGTTACCCAGGCTGGAGTGCAATGGTGCGATCTCAGCTCACCACAACCTCCGCCTCCTGGGTTCAGGCAATTCTCCTGCCTCAGCCTCCTGAGTAGCTGGGATTACAGGCATGCGCCACCATGCCCAGCTAAGTTTTTGTATTTTTAGTAGAGACGGGGTTTCACCATGTTGACCAGGATGGTCTCGATCTCTTGACCTCGTGATCCACCTGCCTCGGCCTCCCAAAGTGCTGGGATTACAGGCGTGAGCCACCGCGCCCGGCCCTGAGTTTTCTTATGTCAGTGCTGGTCCCTAGTTCGTTTGTTCCCTCCCTCCCTCCCTCCGCCCGCCCCTCCCTCTTTGTCTTCATGAGTCAGGGTCTTGCCGTGCCTCCCTCCCTCCGCCCGCCCCTCCCCCTTTGTCTTTATGAGTCAGGGTCTTGCTGTGCCTCCCTCCCTCCGCCCGCCCCTCCCGCTTTGTCTTCATGAGTCAGGGTCTTGCTGTGATGCTCAGGCTGGAGTGCAGCAGTGCTATCATGGCTCATGCAGTCTTGACCTCCCAGGTTAAGCAAACCTCCCACCTCAGCCTCCTCAGGAGCTGGGACTATAGGCATGTGCCACCATACCCAGTTAATTTTTACAATCTTTTGTAGAGATGGGTCTCCTTATGTTGCGCAGGCAGGTCTCAGACTCCCTCCTCGGCCTCCCAAAGTGCTGAAATTACAGTCATGGGCCACTGTGGCCAGGCTTTTTTTTCATACTTCTTTTTCTACTTTTCGTAGGAATTGGATAGATGAGGATAGACCCAGGAAATGAGAGTGGAATTTGAAAAAGAAAAACAGAGTAAAATGAAAAGTTAAAAATAACAAAGTTTACTCCTAAGTAGTTGTACAAAAAGGCTGGGGGAATAGAATGTAAAGGTACATACAAATAAAACGGAGTGACGTGCACTTATTTATTGAATCCTGTTGTGAGAACTTAGGAAAAGATACTAAGGAAAATCTGAAATTCTCCTGAGGACGTTCCAAGAAAAAGCAATGCTGGAATTGAAGTCAGAGAGATGACACCAGGATACTAGACATCAGGATATTAGATATCGGGATATTAGATATCGGGACACTAGACACCGGGACGCTAGACACCGGGACGCTAGACACCGGGACGCACCGGGATACTAGACATCGGGAGGAAATTTCTATTCTGATTCTAGTGCTAAGGAAGCCATGAATGCTCTTTCCTGGAGCCTTTCAGCATTGAGAGTTATTCATCTGCCAGGGCTGGGGAAGGGGTAACTTTTCCACGCCCCAGGTAAAGGAGCTGTCCTTTGAGGGCCTTCCTGCTAGGCAGACTGTCTGGGCCAGCCTGGTTCTCCCAAGTGCCCTCCCATGGCCTCCTTCATTCCTTGTGGAAACTGTACATGATGGGATTGCACATGAGGGTGATGATGGTGTACAGGAGGGAGAAAGGCTTGTCTGCCAGGCCTATGTGTGCTGCCAGGGTTCATGTCAGAGAACATAGCTGAGGTGTAGAGAAAGATGACCACAGTCAGGTGAGAGGCACGAGTAGACAAAGTCTTCCCCCAACCTGAGGAGGGGGCTCTGCGGAGGATGGTGGCCAGGATGCACACACAGGAAGTGACAATGAGGACCATGGGGCTGAGCCAGCACCACAATGGCATCCGCAAAGATGGCTTTCAGACCAAACTGAGAGTCCCCACGAGAAGCTGATCACCATGGGGGCCTCACAAAAGAAGTTTTTTATGTGGTTGTCTCTGCAGAAGGGCTGTTGGAATGATATATACTCAAGAAAAATGCCTTTGATCAGCCCAAAGAACCAGGCAGTTCCCATGAGCCTGACACAGACCTTCCGGCTTATGATCTGGACATAGCTAAGTGGGTAGCAGATAGCAACGTAATGGTCATAGGCCATAGAAGCCAAGAGGATGCACTCAGCTACACCAATGCAGAGACAAAGTACATCTGGGTCATGCAGGATGCAAAGGAGGCAGTATGGCTCCTGACCATGAGGTGGATAACATCTGTGGGATGGTAGTGGTGATGATGCAGATATCCAGCAGAGACAGATGGCCAAGGACGAAGTGCATGGGGCTGTTGAGCGTGGGATCTGTCCAGGTGATGATGATGAAGCTATTCATGGCCATGGCGAGACTGTAGAGGGCCAAGAAGATGGCAAAGGGCAATGCCCGTGTGGAAGTGCAGCTCTGCTGAAAGCCCATGAGGATAAATTCTGTCAGTGCTGCTGTTCCTTAGCATCTGGGGCCTGCTGAAATTCCGTCAGTGCTGCTGTTCCTTAGCATCTGGGGCCTGCTGAAATTCCGTCACTGTACCGCTGTTCCTTAGCATCTGGGGCCTGCTGAAATTCCGTCAGTGCTGCTGTTCCTTAGCATCTGGGGCCTGCTGAAATTCCGTCACTGTACCGCTGTTCCTTAGCATCTGGGGCCTGCTGAAACTCCATCACTGTACT
>CM052656.1:120560121-120600620 GCA_028533165.1 Leontopithecus rosalia | reverse complement strand
TCCGTCACTGTACTGCTGTTCCTTGGCATCTGGGGCCTGCTGAAATTCTGTCACTGTACTGCTGTTCCTTAGCATCTGGGGCCTGCTGAAATTCCGTCACTGTACTGCTGTTCCTTGGCATCTGGGGCCTGCTGAAATTCTGTCACTGTACCGCTGTTCCTTAGCATCTGGGGCCTGCTGAAATTCCGTCACTGTACCGCTGTTCCTTAGCATCTGCGGCCTGCTTGAGGAGGGAAGATGGGAAAGCATAAGTGTATCGTTGTGGAGTAGTGAAGGTACTCACTTGGTCTCAGAAGCCCAGTTATAAAACAGGATGGATGAGTGGTGGTCAACCTTTTGGAACTTAGTAAACTCTAATAATTTGGTAGTGTTATGGGCCAGTGAAAATGCCAGGGTCACTACAGACTGCACACATAGACTCATAATATCAAAACATAAAATACTGGTTATAATGTGCTTTATTCTGGTTTGATCAGGCATTAAGTGAAGTATTGCACCTGCTCCGGATCCCTCAATATTGAAGGATTAGCCACTAATCAGGATGTGTTCAGAAGTGAAAAAATAAGATAATTGGGTCTGGTACCCATTCCAAATGAGGAAAAGTTTTAGGAATTGAAGAATTGAGTGTGTGAGGGAAAGGGATGGTGACTATCAGCTTCTAGAAGATCATATTTAGGAAGCACCTGAGATATTTAAAGGTATTTTTCTAGAAGGAAAAAATGCTCAGTCTCTGTGTACATAATTTAAAACAATGAATGGGTTGATGTTTCAAGGAAAATAAAAACATTGTAATCCTCAGGATTGTCCCTCAGCTGGCAGTGATGTGAACGTTTTTGGAGACAGCCATATCAAACACTTCCCAGTTACCCACTTCTTCCCAGATTCACTCGCCCAGCAATTGCTGTTCCTACCGCAGCCATCCATGCTATGCATGCTGGAGCTGGGGGCCAAGTGGGAGAGATCATTCGTGCATTTCTAACAGGAGACAGTTTTCCTTCTGGGGTTGGAATTTACTGTTACACACAATTTGGTGGAAAGGATCCAACCATCCCTGTGCAAAAAGGGAAGATAAGCAGGGCACAAATCGAGCCTCTCCAGAATGGACCTTCAGAGAACTTTCAACTCTCCCTTTGTCTCTGGCAATAAATCTCGTTCTTTTTCCATTTTCAAAGAATGAGCAGTTACAATTCTTAAGCCTTTGTCTCTCTATTGTAACTTTTAGGAAGTTCTTATGTTCATATTATCTCTGTCTTGTACTTTTCATCTTCTTTTGGAGTTAGAATGTATCAGATCCCTTCCACTTTCAGATGCTTATACTTTTTTTTTAACTTAAAAAAAATTCATACAGACAGGTGCTCACTATGTTGCCCATGCTGGTCTTGAACTTCTGGCTTTAAGTTATTCTCCTGCCCTGGCTTCCCAAAGTGCTGAGATTATACGTTTGAGCCACAGAGCCCGGCCTCACCTTCAGATGCTTACAGATGATAAGAATATTTCTGCTTAACTTTCAGTTCTGCCAGCTATTCCTTTTCATTTTTTCCTCCGACTCCATTTTCTACACACTCTCACTCTGCCCTCTTTTAGTGTTTTTTCCTTTTTCTGTCTACTTCCCATCCTCATTATTCTCCCTCTCCTTTTCCCATTTGTGGTGATGGTTGCCTGCCATTTGTCTTCCTCTGATTGAACTCCCGTTTTCTCCGTGTCTCTCAATCTCTCATATTCTATATCTGCATTCAGAGGTACCTACCTTATCACTGCCACTCCTTGCAGCTCTAGATTCTCTAAGTATGATTTGATGTTGGGTCAAAATAGTGTCTGGGCAGTAGGCCATTCCCATCATCTTTACTTTGGGATACGTTTCTTGTACCTAGAACTTCTCTTGGAGGCCCAGAAAAGGAAGGGAAGGGCAGACAGCACTGTTGAAGATGTTTCTTGGAAGCCTGTGCTCAGTGGACATGTTGGGGCTTAGGTTACAGTCTGGGCAAATCAAGTCAGTGAGCTACGCTCCTGAGAAGCCTGGGGTTTGTCTAAGAAGAAACAGGTTTGACCTGAGGAATTACTAGGGCCTACTGGTGGATAAATACTTACCTGTGGTTCATTGCACCTTGGTAGCTATCATTAAAGGTTAATTAATTAAGCATTTGTCTAAATCAATGGGACAATATCATGGAAATTACATTCTACCTCATTCTGTTGCTCGGCTGATAATGATGTTTGTCACTGAATCAAGTAACAAGTAACAGAAAACATCTCATAGTGTATGAAGAGGAGCTGGTCCAGGTAGGATCATCTGATCTGGCAGGCCACTCTGGAAGAGAAGGTGTGTTTGATGACTTTGTTAGTTATTTGACATCTGTACTATTAGAGATAAATGTCTACTTAAATGACGTCGATAGGTTTCATATGTATACACTTTATAGTATAGGTGTGAAAACTTACATGCCCCTCGAAGGAGTGAAAGATGTGCCATCCCCAAATATGCCAGACTGGTATATTGATGATTGTCGCCCAGGCTGGAGTCCAATGGTGCGATCTCGGCTCACTGTAACCTTTGCCTCCCAGGTTCAAGCAATTCTCCTGCCTCAGCCTCCTGAGTAGCTGGGATTACAGGTGCACGCCACCACGCCTGGCTAATTTTTTGTATCTTTAGGAAAGACAGGTTTCATCATGTTGGCCAGGCTGGTCTTGAACTCCTGACCTCATGATCTGCCCACCTCAGCCTCCCAAATATTTATTTTGAGTTAAAAACATTGAAAAAGTTGTAGTCTCAGAGCTGACCTAACTCTTACATTGAGCCATAAAGATTCCACTGGGAGGGGTACTTCCTTCATTCCAGGGTGAAAAAATAGCCCTTATCATCAGAGAGTTAAAGACTACAATAAACCTAAATAAACACACTGAACGAAGTAACCCACCTTCCACCTGCTTCACCTCCCTGTATATCTGGTACATTTTACTGCCTTTGTCCTTTCTTCTCAAAATCACTGCTCTTTGTCTAAAATAATACAAACTCCTTGCTTTGAACACTTTTGTAAAGATCCTCATGTATATGTAAAACTAATACAATTTGTATACTTTTATTAATCTGCTTAGTGTCAATTTGGTTTCTAAATCCAGCTAAAGAGCCCACTAAGATCTAAAAGGAGGGTTAAAGGTGAGCTCTGGCTCCCTGACACCCCATATACCATTTGCTAAAAATCTTATTCTGCCCCATCTTTTTCAGATGGTATATTTGGGGTTTCTCAGGCTTTAAAAATTCTGTCTCAGTGCTAATGAACTGAGTTTTAGCACCTCGACTTGAAAATGACATGCCCCCCGCCCCCTTAGCTGAAGAAATACCAGCAAGGAAATAAAAACACTCATGCCTTTACTCCTGTAACTGCAGATAAACACATGTTATTCTGTAACATAAAATCTGTCCTTGCACATATTATTTCTAACAAAGAATTGTTGAAGAATGGAGCACATAAACTTGTAAACCTGGAAAAAAAAAAAAAGAAATTGTTGCTAGGTCTTCCAAAACTGATCTTGAACTCTAAAATGTAATTTTTATTGGTTGTCTTAATTTATGGCCACAGTAATATTTAAGTTGATCTCCATTTTCTGAAAGACAGTATATACTTATGAATTTTCTTTGTTAAACTGGAAGAGGATCATGTTTTGTTTTTATTTTTTATTTATTTATTTTTATCACAAATGCAGAGATAAAATAAAAAGCCCAACCATGAGTCCTTGGGTTTCCTATTTAAAGAGTTGAGGGTCTTGGCCTGGACTCAGACAGGACTGACAGATTGATAGCTTTTTCTCAATTCCATGGGTGCTGGTGGTACATGGCCCTTCTTGGTTGGTGGAGTGATTTGTTTGGTTAACTCTCATAACAAACGAGACTCTGGCATGCTGACTAGTTACGCGACCCCTGAGCGAATGCGAGAAAATTTTTCCAATCTATCCATCTGACAAAGGGCTATCCAGAATCTACAAAGAACTTAAAATTTACAAGAATAAAACAACCCCGTCAGAAAGTGGGCAAAGGATATGAACAGACACTTTTCAAAAGAAGACATTTATGCAGCCAACAAATATATGAAAAAAATCTCATCACTGGTCATTAGAGAAATGCGCATCAAAGCCACAATGAGATACTATCTCACGCCAGTTAGAGTGGCAAACATTAAAAAGTCAGGAAGCAACAGATGCTGGAGAGGATGTGGAGAAACAGGAACACTTTTACACTGTTGGTGGAAGCGTAAATTAGTTCAACCACTGTGGAAGACAGGGTGGTGATTCCTCAAGGATCTAGAACCAGAAATACCATTTGGCCCAGCAGTCCCATTACTGGGTATATACCCAAAGGATTATAAATCATCCTACTATAAAGACACACACACATATATATATATGTTTATTGTGGCACTGTTTGCAATAGCAAATACTTGGAACCAACCCAAATGCCCATCAATGATAGACTGGATAAAGAAAATGTGGCACATGGAATACTATGCAGTAATAAAAAAGCATTAGTTCATGTCCTTTGCAGGGACATGGATGAAGCTGGAAATGATAATTCTCGGCAAACTAATGAAGAACAGAAAAGCAAGCACCACATGTTCTCACTCGTGAGAGCTGAACAATGAGAACACGTGGACACGGAGGGGAGCATTACACTCAGGGGCCTTCTGGGTTTGGGGGCTAGGGGAGGAATAGCATGAGGAGAAATACCTAATGTAGGTGATGGGTTGATGGATGCAGCAAACCACCATGGCACGTGTTTATGTAACCAACCTGCACATTCTGCACATGTGCCACAGAACTTAAAGTATAATAATAAAAAGAGTTGAGGGTCTCTAATCTTTCTTAACAGTAGTTTACAAAGTAGCTCATATACATAACATTTGACTCTCCGTTTTGTTATTGTATCTTAATGATGCGATTTAATCTCATCGAGGAACCTTTGATAAGTTATGTTGGACTATGTAGCTGAACACAGTGCGGCAAGGAGAAAAGAATAGGGAATGAGTTTTCAGCTTTGGATCTAACCATTTTAGAACCGTCTGCAGGAAGATCAAAATGGCCCGGTAGTTCCAAGAGCCTCTCAAAAGAGCGGTGATGGGTACTGGCGGAGCCCCAACCGGAGACTGGAAGTAGAACTGTTTTAATTATGATATTCCTGGTAAGCCATAGACTTCATGAGTTAAGAGCATAAAATGCTGGATACCCTTAGGGGTGTGGTCAGGTGAGAAATCACTCCTTCACAGTCCTCACGTTTCCTTCTTTTTGAAGGGAATTTTAATAACACAATACTCCCGACCTTTCTCTTCTCCACAGGAGGTGGAGCGGCTTACCTGATTGGCGATTTTAGAAGGAGAAACTGAGTGCACGTGTTCTACCCCTTTCCTCTCCCCTTCCTCTTGGGAGTGAGTGGACTTTTCCAGGGCAGGCTCTGCCCTTGTTGGGAAGCCTCTGTTGTTGGCCAGTGCTGCCACTTATGCGGAATACGTCTATATGTCTGTCCGACTGTGCTTCTGTATTAGGAAGTCCATGCTTTGTCATTAATAAAGGTGACATTTTGACCTCCATCTGCTAACTCATTGTCTTATTTCTCAGTTGATTCAGAACCAGATGGGAAGAGTAATATTGTTTACTGGGTCCCCTTCAAAGTCCCAAACAATTATATGTATGTTGTGATATTATATGTATGGAAATAAAGTTGCAAAGAATACTATAACATTTTGGTTATAATTAAACTCAGTTATAATAATGTCTGGCAGGTCCTGGAAGGAAAGAATGCTGGGGATACACATATTTTGCATTCTCAGAGTACAGTGTGGGTGAATTGAAGGACACAAGTCTACATTCCATGACCACAGGAGCACAATGAACAAAGTGTGCTATTGTGAACTAGACGGGTGGGAAAATGTCTTATTATAATGTAAGGTTCTGATACTTGTCATATTTACCTAAGAGGAGCAGAACAGTATTGGATACATTCAACAGCAACAATGTTTCCGTTCTCTTAGCATGCTATAAACACAGGAAATAAAATATATAATGCTTATTTTATGGTTTGTTAATTCTATGGAACCCATTTTAGGAATGGGGTTAGTGCACTTACATTGTAAATGAACTCACCAACCTTGTTTAAATTACATAGGGTCTTCTCTTAGAAAGCTTCAGCCTATATGAGGCTTGACTATCTTCTTGTAGGTCTGCTTTAAATAAAATGTGCCTCTCATAATTTCAAACCTTATACCACTCAAAACCTGGTTTATCTAATGCATACTTAAATCTCTTACTTTTTGGATTAAATTAAATCCATAATTTTGCTGGTTGAATAAACTTTATAGTAGACAAATTTAATGTAACATTCACCTCTACTAAAAATACAGAAATTCACCGGGCATGGTGGCATGCACCTCTAGTCCCAGCTACTCGGGAGAGTGAGGTGAGAGAATCTCTTGAAGCCGGGAGCAGAGTTTGCTCTGAGCCAAGATCGTGCTACTGCACTGCAGCCTGGGTGACAGAGTGTGACTCTGTCTCAGAAAAAAAAAAAAAGAAAAGAAAAATTGAAAGCATTTAGAAGGAAATGTAGGGGGATATCATTATGATTGGGGCAGTGTCTTAGTTTGTGCTGCTCTAACAAAATGCCACAGACTGGGTGGCTTAAACAACAAACACTGATTTCTCCCAGTTCTGGAGGCTGATGGCCAAGATCAGGGTGTCAGCATGGTTGGTTCTTGGGGCGGGCCCACCTCCTGGTTCACAGAGGGCCATCTTCTTGGGTCCTCACATGGCAGAGAGCAAGAAAGACAAGAAGCAACTCTCTTGTATTCCGTCCCCGCCCCCTTAAATTCCAAGGTTGAGTCTCAGCTGCTGCCCACGCTGGAGTGCAATGGTGCGAACCTGGCTCACTACAACCTCCACCTCCCGGATTCAAGCAGTTCTCCTTCCTCAGCCTCCTGAGTAACTGGAATTACAGGCACCTGCCACCACGCCTGGCTAATTTTTGTATTTTAGTAGAGACAGGGTTTCACTGTGTTGGCCAGGTTGGTCTCAAATTCCTGATCTCGTGATCTGCCTGCCTCGGCCTCCCAATGTGCTGGGACTACAGGTGTGAGCCACCTCGCCCAGCCTGATTCTTTTTTTCTTATTTAAAATTTTACTTTAAGTTCCTGGATGCAAGTGTAGAACATGTAGGTTTGTTACGTGGGGGATATGTGTGCCATGGTGGTTTGCTGCACCTATGAACCCATCATCTAGGTTTTAAGACCCACATGCGTTAGCTATTTGTCCTAATGATTCTTTAAAAATTCTCTGAATACTGGCAGTTGGCTCTAGCCTACCAGATTTAGGTCCTGAGTGAGGCTGGGGGCAGGCCTGTACCTTTATTTTTAAATTTATTTAATTTATTCCATTTTTAAAGTGATAAGGTCTTGTTCGGTCACCAAGGCTGAAGTGCAAGTGGCGTGATCATAGCTCACTGCAGACTTGAACTGCTGGGCTCAAGTGAGCCTCCTGCTTCAGCTTTCAAAGCATTGTGATTACAGGTGGGAGCCACCTGACCCTAGGCCTGTACCTTTCATCCTGTGGACTGTGGACATCAGTCACTCACTCCCGGGTGCTGGCATGGGGTTTAATTTCCATTGACTAGCCCAGACCCTGTTCACGGGAAGATCTCAAGGGAGGCTGTTGAAGGAACAGCATGCAACTTGCCCACCTGCACACATTCACACAGATGGGGGTGGGGGTTGGAGGAGGTGGGGGGTGTGGATCAGCTTCAGGCACAGCTGTCTGGTTTCCTATGGGATGTGACCCCATGACGGTCAGGCAAGGAGATGACTGAATGTATCTTCTTGGAATCATTGCTTCGTAATTGTCGCTTCCCACCATTGGCATTGGAGAAAGGCTGGGCCACGGAGGCCGAATGAACTTTGTGTTGGCCAGGTAAGCAGAATGTCTATCCACCTGGAAAGTAAGCAGTGAAGGTATGCTCACCTGAGCGGGGAGGGGGTCACGAACCTCACTGGCTTGCCACAGCTCTGCCTTTGGCCCTGTGGTACAAAGCTGCCCTACCAGGAGCAGCCCCCACTGGCAGCTCTGGCCCTGGGGATTTGTGAGTGTTCGGTGGGGGCAGAGTGTGGAGAGGCCAAGTCCACACTGTATCTAACCCTAGTGCAGCTCAGGATTCGGTTTCTCCCAGCCCCTTCTTCTCAGGGTCTCAGCTCTGGCCCTTAAGGCAGCAGGAAGATGGGCTCTCTTCACCCTTTAGGTCCCCTGTCCTCCTTTACTCCCTACTTCGGACACAGCTTCACCTAATCCAGCCACAAAGATAGAAGAAGGCAAATCACTCAGGGAGGGAGGCACCTAAGCCCCGGATCTGCCCAGACAAAGCACCCTGTGCGTCTCCCACGCTTACCACATCTGCCTGGGACTCTAGGAAAGGGCCAGAGGGCGGAAGGTGACACCAGAGTTTCCAGCACGACCTTCCAGGGCCTCCAGGGAATTTCTCAGGCTGTGGAGGCAAAGACTGGCTCCCCTGGGGATGTGTGAGTGTGTGTGCTCCCCAGGGCCCCACGGAGGTGAGGATCCTCTCCATTCAGGACAGCAAGGAGAGAATGGCCTGGAGTGAGGCCCTAGGGATCTAAAGCAGGACAGGGTATCAGAAACAGGGTCCTGGGGTGCTTAGAAGGGACCGTAGGGGAGACTTGGAGTCTTGCATGCGCCTAGGGCCTCTCCTGCTGGATGGGGCTTTCGGAGGCGGCGATCCCCGAGGGTTCCTTGCTCTAGGGTCGCCTCTTACCACTGCTTGTGTGGTGGAAGAGTGAGCAGGGCAGCCGTGGCATGGTGGGAGCCTCGTGTTCACCGGCTTTACCCGCGGGACCAGACCCCTGCAGCTCCCCAGCCAGCAGGGCCAGGACCTGCCTCGGGAATCTGGGTGCTCCCCAGGTCCCGGGGCATTTGGGGGCGCCGCGCCTGCCAGCGTCTGAGCTCCAGCCCCGGTCCGGGTCCGGGTGCACCCGCCCGCCCTGCCGACTGTACCAGCGCCAGGGCCGGGGGGCGCAGGGCCTCGTGCACGGCCGGCTCCGACGCATCATCTTTGTATTCCACCTCTGTCCGCCGCGCCGAGTCGCCAAGAGGCCTTTCATGCCCCGGTGACCCGAGAGAGGCTGAGGCGAAGGGGAAGGTTCGGGGGCGCGCGTCCCACAGGCTCAGGTGGGGCGGCCGTGCGCGCCTGCAGGACCCGGCTCCTGGGACCTGCCCGGGACTCCGCGGCAGAGGGTGTGTGCGGCTGGGCGCGGGCTCGCGGGGGAGCTCGGCTGCAGGCGGAGCAGGCGGACTCGGCGGGACCGCAGCGCGCGGAAGCAGCTCCCCGCGTCCTTACCCCCGCCCTGGCCACGTGAGCTGCGGACCCCGGCTGCCCGACTCCCCGGTGCCAGCCTTCGGGGTCGGCGTGGAGGTTGCGACCCGAGTGCTGCCCTCTGGACGCCCGAGTTGCGGGGCGGCTGTTGCTGGGATCTGGGGGTGCAGCCCCCAGGGCGGGCGGGTGCACCGGACCCCGCTCCTCTCCTACCTGCCCACTTCCCTCTCCACGACCGGTGGGTGGGTGCAGCGGGTACTAGGCGGCGCTCTCGCATCTCCGGGTTGGGTAGGGGGGATCCTTGCGGCGAATGGCCACCCGGTGCCAGCTAGCGGCTCTGTCTGGGGGTCGTGGGGGGGCACTCGGGTCCCGCCGCCGGGCTAGGCGGGCCGCTGGTGCGTTCCCCCGTCCTCGCTTGGCGCTGACATCAAGTCTCGGTGCCGGGCGGCAACTGGGTTCGGGTCGCCTCTGGGTTCGCTATCGCCGGAGAACTCGAGCCCAGATCTTTACCCCCTTCCCTTTCTCTTTATAATAAGGCCCAGAGAGAAAACCTCAATTAAAGACCCCACACCTCGTTGCCCTGGGGCTGCAGGCATTGGGTTGGGGGCACGGAGGGGACCTGCCCCTGGGACCCCTTCCCCAAGGCAGGTACTGCCTGGAAAGGCTGCTGGTGGTGGATCTGGCTGCAGACGGTGAAGGAGAACATTGAGGACAGTTCCCCCCACTCGGCTGTGCTGCGCCCCTCTGCAGTGTTTCTGGTTCTAATCACAAGTGGAACAGTTTCAGTGCAGCTTGTAGGTTCATGTTAGTGATGAACTTGGGTGGAGGTGGTGACACAGCTTGTTCTCTCCTCCTAGGCTCTTAGTGCATCCAGGATCCTGGGCTGCCAGGGGCCTGGCCACTGCTGCCTGCAGCCCTGCCTTGGCTGGGCTGTCACTGCGGTGTGTCCTGGGCTGCTGGCATGCCTGTCATCAGCAGTGCACAGGTATGCATGTGTGTGCATATGTATATGCCCCCCACACATACCATGCCCACCTCACACACCACACACGTACCCCATACACACCACACACACCATATCCACGTCACACTGCACACATACCCTGCCCACCTCACAGAACACACACACATACCCCATACACACCTCAAATATCATATCCACCTCACACACCACACACATACCTCATACACACCACACACAACACACATATCATACCCACCTCATACATACCACACATACCCCATACATACCACACATGACACACATACCATGCCCACCTCACACATACTTAACCCATATACACCACACACACCACACACATACCAGGCCCACCTCACACACACCACACACATACCCCATACACACCACATAAAACATACATATCATAGCCACCTCTTAAACACCCCACACATGCCATGCCCACCTCACACACACACCACACATGTACCCCATACACACCACACACAACACCCATCATACCCACCTCACACACCACGCACTCCATATATACCATGCCCACCACACACACTCCACACATTTAACCCATATACACCACACATACACCATGCCCACCTCACACACACCATACATATATCATACCCACCTCACACACATACCCATACACACCACACGCAATACACACCCACCTCGCACACCACATATATACCATGCCCACCTCACAGACACCACCCACTTAACCCATATACACCACACACACCATGCCATCTTACACGTACCATACACATATCATACCCACCTCACACACCAGGCACACCTAACCCATACACACTACACACCACACACATACCATGGCTATGTTCTGGTGGGTTTCTGGGTAAGTAACCTCTCAGGGAACTGTTGGGGGGTGCCTCACCCACCTGCATTTGCTACACTGATTCCCACCCATGGTTCTTCCCCTACAAGGCTCCCCTCATGCTCACAAAGGACAGCCAGGCTTTCTCCATCCCGGCCTCGGCTCTTATCTGCATCCTGTTCCCACTTACTTGCTGCAGTGAGATCTGGACTTGAATCCTGCCTCTGCCTCTTACCAGACCATGTCACAAACCCCAAGTCTCAGTTTTCCCCTCTGTAAAATGGGGAAGACTCAACCTTCACGAGTGGGAAAGTGCTTAGTGCTGGCACACAGCAGGTACTTAATAGTAATAGAATTCTCTCCACTACTTGGCTTCTGTCATTCCCCCAGCATTTAGTAAGAACCTACGATATGCTAAGCACCAGGGGCGAGGAGATAAAGGAGCAAGTGTTTACTTTCCGGAAGTTTCCAGGCAGATGGAGGAACCAGCTGCCTCTCCACGGCCAGCTCAGCAGGCACTTGTAGATGTGCCCCTCCTGAGCACACTGCATTCAGACCTCAGACCCCACCAGACATGTGGGGTTGATTACTGGCCCTACCACTTCCTAGCTGTGTAGCTTTGGGCAAGTTACTTAACCTCTCTGTGCCTCAGTCGCCATTCCTTCAAAATGGGATTAATAATAGCACCTATCTCATAGGGTTGTGAAGATTAAATAAGACAAGGCCTGTAAAGCACTTAGAACAGGGCCTGGCACATAATGAGTGTAAGTGGTTATTATTTTTTAATTTTCTTTTGAGATGGAGTTTTGCTTTTGTTGCCCAGGCTGGAGTGCAATGGCACAATCTTGGCTCACTGCACCCTCCACCTCCCAGGTTCAAGCAATTTTCCTGCCTCAGCCTCCTAAGTAGCTGGGATTACAGGCATGCACCACCACACCTGGCTAATTTTGTATTTTTAGTAGAGAGGGGGTTTCTCCGTGTTGGTCAGGCTGGTCTCAAACTCCCAACCTCAAGTGACCCACCTGCATTGGCCTCCCAAAGTGCTGGGATTACAGGTGAGAGCCACCACACCCAGCATATTCTTTTTTTTCTTTTTGGTGGTGGTGGGAGGACAGAGTATCACTCTTGCTACCCACGCTGCAGTGCAATGGCACAATCTTGGCTGATTGCAACCTCCACCTCCCATATTCAAGCAATTCTTCTTAGCCTCCCGAGTAGCTGGGATTGCAGGTCGTTTCTTGTAAAGGCAGGGTTTCACCTTGTTGGTCAGGTTGGTCTTGAACTCCAGACCTCAGGTGATCTGCCTGCCTTGGCCTCTCAAAGTGCTGGGATTACGGGTGTGAGCCACTGTGCCTGACTCACCTTCTACTTTTAAATGACTTTATAGAAGTGGCAGAATTCAGTCCACAGGGGCTCTGGAATAAGCCTCTACCAACTCCTGGCATCCCCAACCAACATAAAAATTATAGGTCACCCAACACTAGAATTAAAAGGTAAAAACATTCTCCAGAGCATTTTGAGAATCCTCCCATAAATAACTGACAGAAAGAAAGGGGAAGGATGGGGTTATCCGAAGACCAGGCTCCGTCGGCCTCTGAGCCAACCGACTGCACCCAGAGAAAACTTTGGTTTTCTGTCTGAAATATTTTGCAACCACTGGGTGAAGGGAGAGGGCGTCCTCCTGAGGTCACACAACAGCCACCTGCTGCTCAGGTCAGCTTCACAAGGTATATTTGGTGCACATGGGCTCTAGGGTTGTTTGCATTATTTTGTTTTTTAATAAGTTGCCAATATTTAAAAATTTGGAGAGATCACATAAAAATCTGGAATCCAAGGCTGCAGGCAGTGGCTCATGCCCGAAATCTCAACATTTTGGGAGGCCAAGGCAGGCAAATCACACGAGGTCAGGAGTTCGAGACCAGCCTGGCCAACATGGTGAAACCCCGTCTCTACTAAAAATACAAAATTAGCTGGGTTGGTGGCGAATGCCTGTAATCCCAGCTACTGGAGAGGCTGAGGCAGGAGAATTGCTTGAACCTGGGAGGTGGTGGTTGCAGTGAGCTGAGATTGCACCACTGCACTCCAGCCTGGGCAACAGAGTGAGACTCTGTCTCAAAAAATAAATAGAAATACCAATAAATAAAAATCTGGAATTCTGGTCTCTCTTAAAGTAGATCTGGCAACACTAGGCCACGTCTTCACAAGACAGTGGGAGACGGGATTCGGGTAGAGTCTACAGCATCTGACAAGGTGTGCAGATTTCAGTTAGCCACAGTCCCCACCTTTTTTTCCGTCTCACTCTCTCTTTTGCTCTTTCCCTTCTTCCCTGCCTCCCTCCCTCCCTCCCTTCCTTCTTTCCCTCCCTCCCTCCCTCCTTCTCTCTGCTTCTGTCACCCAGGCTGGAGTGCAGCGCCACCGTCTTGCCTCAGTGCAAGCTGCATCTCCTGGGTTCAAATGATTCTCCTTCCTTAGTCTCCCAAGTAGCTGGGACCACAGGCGCCCACCACTAGATCCAGCTAATTTTTGTATTTTTTATTAGAGGCTGGGTTTCTCCATGTTGCTCAGGTTATCAGGCTGGTCTCGAACTCCTGACCTAAGGTTATCTGCCCACCTTGACCTCCCAAAGTGCTGGGATTACAGGCATGAGCCACCACACCTGGTCTCTACCACTCCCTTTTGTATCCCCAACTCACACCTTGCCCATGCCACTCATGCGTATCCCCTGCCTTTCCCCACTGTCATTTGTGAGTCCTGCGCTAAATGGCCTTCAGTCCAGAGACCAGACATCAGGCAGCAATCTGGACCTCTTCCTTGAAGGGAGGTGAGACCTCCAGGAGAGGAAAATGCCTGCTGTGGAGCCTGCAGGCTGAACACAGTCACTCTCCAGGCAAAGAGCCAGAAAGAAAACTTCCCAGTCAACTCTTCCCTGACCCCATTTTACAGATGGAAACACGAAGGCTCAGCGGAGAGGAGACACAGCAGGCATTGGACCCATAGTCTTCTGGCTCCAAAGCCAAGTTCTATCCACCCAGCCAGGCTCCATCCTTCCTTCTGTAAATGTGTATAACAGTATGTGCTGGGCACTCTTGTTAGGCCCTTTTACACATATCACTCAGTCTGCTTTTCCCATTCGTTTGACAAGTGTTTACTGAGCTCCTACTGTGTGCAGGAGCTGGACTCGATAGTAGGGACATCTTGGTAGAAAACTCAGGCAAAGTCTACCCGCCTGGGATTCTAACAAACAAAGAGAGGGTTGGTACCGTGGGCAAAGCTGTGAAGGAAATGAATGAAGTGGTGGGGTCAGACAGGAAGGGTGGTCAGGATGCTCTCTGCATGGAAGGGGCATCTTCTTGGCTTTGAGACCCAAATGCCAAAATACCTGTGAGTAGCAGTCCACGCCCACTCAGAAACAGGGCTGAGCCACACCCCTCCATAGACGCCAAACCAAACACCAGATGGGGCCAGCAATGAGGGACAAAGACCACGACCTGGAAGGGTCTTGCCACCTGAGCTCACAAGGGGATTTCTGTTATGCTTCTTTTTAAATTATTATTCTTATGGTGGGTTTGGGGGTCCTTAGTGCACAAGAAACGCTCTAGGAACCGTAAGTCAAGATCTAGGCTGCAATCCCTGCTCTGCCCTTGCTGTGTGACCTCGGGCTGCTATCGCCACCTCTCAGAGCCTCAGCTTCTTTCCCCTTTTGTAAAATGGAAAGCCTAACAGTACTCACCTGGCAAAGGGGGCCAGGGAAGTCAGTGAGCTCCTTTGTGAAAAGAGCTGATCTCTGCACGTGGCCCCGGGCCACAGATTTGTAATGGTGATTGAAATTACTGATAAGTGGCCAGGCATGGTGGCTCACACCTGTAATCCCAGCACTTTGGGAGGCCGAGGCAGGTGGACCACCTGAGGTCAGGAGTTTAAGACCAGACTGGCCAACATGGGGAAACCCCACCTCTACTAAAAATATAAAAATTAGTTGGGCATGGTGGTGTGTGCTTGCAATCCCAGCTACTAGGAGGCTGAGGCAGGAGAATTCGTTGAAACCTGGGAGATGGAGGTTGCAGTGAGCTGAGATTATGCCACTGCACTCCAGCCTGGGCAACAACAGTGAAACTTTGTCTCAGAAAAGCAAGCAAGCAAGCAATTACTGATAACCTTATAGATTGTCAGAGGCACACAAGGGACTCAGAGGGGAGACCACACCCATCCCTTCACACACAGAGAGGGGAGCAGTCTACCTACCCAAGACCACACAGCAACTGGCCCCAGCCTCTCCATTATGGCCCAGGGCTTCTCACCTGCCCTGGAGGGGCCATTGGGCCTCCCCCTACCACCTCCCTTCCCTTCCTCACTTTAGCTCTTCTCTGTGGCCCCAGTTATGGCCAAAGGCTGGGATCCTAGGAGTTTGAGGCAGCCTGAGCATCTCTGTGCTTTCATCCAGAGCCAGAGCACCAGGCCCCATGCAAATCAGCTGTGATTCTCCAGCGGTTCAAAACCACCTAAGGGCTGGCTCGTTGTGCATGTGGAAGAGAGGGTGCTGTTCTTCCTCCAGGGTGACAATATGATAGATTGAAAAGTACATGGGAGGCCAGGCGCAGTGGCTCACACCTGTAATCCCAGCACTTTGGGAGGCTGAGGCGGGCGGATCACCTGAGGTAGGAGTTCAAAACCAGCCTGGCCAACATGGTGAAACCCCATCTCCTAAACATACAGAAATTAGCTGGGTGTGGTGGCATTTGCCTGTAATCCCAGCTACTCGGGAGGCTGAGGTGGGAGAACCACTTGAATCCAGGAAGCAGAGGTTGTAGTGAGCCGGGATCACACCACTGCACTGCAGCCTTGGTGACAGAGTGAGACTTCATCTCAAAAAAAAAAGAAAAGTGCATGGGCTCTGGAGGCAGAGAGATGGAATTGAATCCCGGCTTTTCCTTCTCAGCTGTGTGCCCTTGGACAAGTTTGCTTCTCTGAGCCTCAATTTTCTCATCTACGAAATGGAAAAACATTTAGCTGAACAGGGGTCTTAGGATGATTGGGGAGTGCCTGGCATGTAGTAGGTGCTCAATGCGTGTGCTTTCCCATGGCGATCTGAGAGGCCTCAGGGCTGCCCTCCTGCCCTTCCCCCACAACACCTGTGGCTGCCTCTTAAGTGGGTACTCAGGGTGATAAGGAGGCACAGGTGAGGGAGCCAGGCTGGATCCACACCCACCCACGCCCGTTGTTAGGAAAACAAGCCTTTAATGCCTGGTCCTGCTGTGGGTGGTTGAGAGTATAAAATGGGACCCGGAGCCAGCCTCTCCCTTCCTCTCAGGCACACCAAGGCAATGGTGTTTAAAAGGAAAGGAGGCAGTGGCATGGAGGCTCCAGAGACTGAGCCCTTCCTGTGGCAAGAAGGGAGGCAGTGGGGCGCCCTGCTGAGGGCCACCTGGCAGGTGTTCCATTCTACCTTCCTCATGGGACCCACAGCCTCTTCTCAGTGATGTCTTCAGCTTCACTGTCCCCAAGCTGCTTAGGTGAGTCCAGACTTCAGGAGCTCTGCTAAGGCTGGTGGTCTCTTAATGGTATCCCTCCGGGGTCGGGGGGCTTTAGCTCTCCTGCCTCTGCCTGTAGATCTGGCGTTCGGGACACTGGAGGGTGGGTGGGAAGGATACTGGAAAAGGAAAATGACTAATGAGAAAGTGACTGTCCCCACAGGGGCAAATAAGCAAGCTGTTACTGGACTGCATCCATTAGCTTTTGCTATAAAACGCTCCAAAAGCGAGTGGCTTAAAATTACAAGCATTCATTTATTTAATTCATGGTAACGTGGGTTAGTAATGTGAGCTGGGCTCAGCTGGGTGGCTCTTTTCTTAGCTGGGTTTTCTCATGTGCCTGCAGTTGTGTATCTGAAGCTGGGATGGCTTTCTTTCCATGTGGGTTCCCATCCTCCAAAAAGCTAGCTCAGACTTGTTCATGTGGCTGCTTGGGAGACTTCTAAGCAATATGCCAAAAGCTACATTTTCTCTGGAGGCTCACAGCTGGCACAGCTTTACCTCCACTCTACTGTTGGTCAAAGGTGGTTTTGCGGCCAGCCCAGGTCCAAGTGGTGTCTGCTCAGCTGCCATAACAGCATCACACACTGCGTAGCTTCAACGACAGAAATGTATTTTTCTCATTATTCTGGAGGCTGGGAGTTCCAGATCAGGTATCTGCAAGTTGGTTCCCTCTGAGGCCTCTGCCTCTGGTGTGCAGTTGGACACCTTCTCCCTGTGTCCTCATATGGTCTTTCCTCTGTGTCCACCCTGGGGTCCCCGGTGTGTCTGCATTTTCTCCTTTTATAAGGGCCCCAGTCAGACTGGATGAGGGCCCAGCCTAATGACCTCATTTTAACTGTATTGCCTCTTTAAAGGCCCTATTTCCAAACACAGCCACATTCAGAGGCACTGGGGGTTGGGGCTTCAACATACAAATTTTGTGAGGACACAATTTAGCCCACAACAAGTGGGGAGAAAAACACCATCTCTTGATCTTGAGGAGCTGCAGTCAGATTGAAAAGCATGGACAGTGGGGGAAATAACCGAGATCAAGATTGTGAACAAGTTACCCACGCCCACTGATCCTCCACACCTGGCCTCGTTTGGGCAAAGGCAACACACATGGGCGCCTCCTCTCACCAGCTGTACCTTCTTCTTCCTTCCCCTGAAAGCCTTTTCCTGGAGTTTATTGGTGATCCCAAGCCTGCAGCCTGGAAGGGCTACCTCCTCGCCGTGCTGATGTTCCTCTCGGCCTCCCTGCAAACACTGAGCAGCAGAACACGTACCGGCTCAAGGTGCTGCAGATAAGGCTGCAGTCGGCCATCACTGGCCTGGTGTGCAGAAAGGTGAGCCCCGGGGACAAGTGCAGGCCTTCCTGGCCGGAGAAGGCAACATCACTGAGCTGGTTGGTAGTAATGCCATCAGCAGCTGAGAACGCGTTCAGACCTTACTTATTAGAGTCACTCACTATATAGTTTCACTTCCTTTGTTACTTCTTTTTATTTATATGTATTTATGTTTTTTTTGAGACAGAGTCTTGCTCTGCTGCCCAGGCTGGAGTGCAGTCATGCAATCTTGACTCACTGCAACCTCTGCCTCCTGGGTTCAAGAGATTCTCCTGCCTCAGCCTCCTGAGTAGCGGGGATTACAGTCACATGTCACCACGCCCGGCTAATTTTTGTATTTTTAGTAGAGACAAGGTTTTGCCATGTTGGTCAGGCTGGTCTCGAACTCCTGACCTCAAGTGATCTGCCCCACCTCCTTAGGTATTTCTGTAAGGTCTTGTGTGAACGGCTCCTGGGACCTCTGACCTCATCACGTCTCACACACACGCCGCCTCCGCTCACTCTCCTCCAGCCACACAGGCCTCCTTTCCGTTCCTCAGACACTCCAGGAGCGCACCCACCCCGGGGCCTTTGTGTTTGTTTTCTCAGCCTACACACCATGTCCACTCCTCCTAATCTGACTTTAATATTTGAGCCTAATTTTAACTTCCACTCATTCCTCCCTCAGGATAAAGGATTAACCTTCTGATAAGGTGGCCCATCAGCTGTATTCCCAGACAATACTGCTTGTGGTAAAAATGACCCCTAGGCCGAGTGCAGTGGCTCACGCCTGTAATCCCAGGATTTTGGGAGGCTAAAGCGGGCAGATCACTACTAAAAATACAAAAACTAGCTGGGTACGATGGCACATGCCTGTAATCCCAGCTACTCGGGAAGCTGAGACAGAATCGCTTGAACCCAGAAGGGGGAGGTTGCAGTGAGCGGAGATCATGCTGCTCTACTCCAGCCTGGGTGACAGAGAGAGACCCCCATCTCAAAAAATAAATGACCCAAAATTGCATCTGGGCTGGGAGTTGTGTCCATTGACTGAATACCTGGTTGGCAGCCATAGCTTTGGACTTCTTTCTATGCAGTGTCTTGTCCCCTCAGGGGACTCTGGACACTATGTTCCCAGACTGCTGCTGCAAGAGCTATTGGCTCCTGTGGGACATGAAGCATCTGAACCAGGGCAGGTCCCGACTCATGTAAGTCTCATTCTCTGACACCTGAGCTGTCACCTAAGGGAGGAGGGGACAGAGGGTACAGCTCCTGGATGGCTGAGAGGGCAGTTCTTGATGCTATCCTGCCAGAGTGCTGTGTCCCAGGCCCAGGCTCGTGTCCCCCTGAGCATGCCAGAGCTGGGTGTGCCCTATCCTGTCTCCAGAGTCCACATGTTTCCTTGAGCCTAAGAGGAAGGCCTCCTGATGGGGCATTGATCTTCCTACTCCCCACCCACTGGGAGGCCTTCTTTGATCTGATGAGGTCAGACCCATCTTCTCCAACTTCTGGGCTTTTTTTTTTTTTTCTGAGACAGTTTCATGTTTATAGCCCAGGTTACAGTGCAATGGCACCGCCTTGGCTCACTGCAACCTCTGCCCCCTGGATTCAAGCGATTCTCCTGCCTCATCCTCTCAAGTAGCTGGGATTACGGGTACGTGACACCACGCCCAGCTAATTTTTATATTTTTAGTAGAGACAGGGTTTCACTATGTTAGGCTGGTCTTGAACTCCTGACCTCAGGTGATCCACCTGCCTTTACCTCCCAAAGTGCTGGGATTAAGGCATGAGCCACTGAACCTGGCCAGGTCTGTGGTTTTTAGACATTCACAGAATAATGTGACCATTGCCTCTGTCTAATTCTAGAACATTTAATTAATTAATTAATTTTGAGATAGAGGCTTGCTCTGTCACCCAGGCTGGAGTGCAGTGGCACAACCTCTGCCTCCCTGCAACCTCTGCCTCCGCCTCCTAAGTAGCTGGGACTGCAGGTGTATACCACCATACCCAGTTATTTAAATTTTTTTCCAAGTAGAGGTGGGGTTTCATCATGTGGGCCAGGTTGGTCTCAAACTCCTGACCGCAGGTGTGAGCCACTGCGCCTGGCCGGTCTCTGCTTTTTGGGCGTCGTGAAATATGCTGCTGTGAACATTCATTGCTAAGCTCAACTATGGACCACGTGTGGACTTCTATTCTCCTGGAGCATCTAGAAGTGCATTACCTGAGTTGCCCTGATACAGTTCTGGGGGTACCCAACAAGAAACAGGCACATGCTTTCAGGATGGTATGGTGAGGCAGCCCTGGGGGATAATGATGGGGGAGGCGACAGTGACCCCAGCAACAGGGACAGGATCACCCCCATCTCCAGACCCTGAACAAGGGCTCAGCCAGCCCCTCAGGGCCAGCTTCTATGAGTCTTAACGCTTACAACACTGAATATGAGACAGCATAGATTTGGGACCTACCAGGTCCCAAAACATGAAATTTCCTTGTTTGCTAGATCCACAGTTAAAGTAGATATGGTGGCTCTCTTGAAGCTGCAAGGCAATGGAACCTGTTATCAGAAAATGGCGCCCCTTTAAACAAGGCTGCATTCCATTCATCCTTCCACCCATCCATCTATCCAACCATCCCTCCAACCATCCATCCAAGCATCCATCCATCCATCCTTCCATCCATTCATTCCACCTACTCATCCATCCATCCATCCATCTACCCACCCATCCATCTATGCATCCACTCATCCATCTGCAATTTATCCATCTGTCCATTCTACCCACCCACACACCCATCCATCCATTCACTCATCCATCTATTCATCCATCCATCCATCCATTCATTCTACCTACTCATCCATCCATCTTCCCACCCATCCATCTATCCATCCACTTGTCCATCTACCAATTTATCCATCTGTGCATTCTACCCACCCACACACCCTCCATCCATTCGTCCATCCTTCCATCCATTCATTTACCCACTCATCCATCTATCCACCCATCCATCTCTCTATCCATCCACTCACCCATCTACTGATTTATCCATCCATTCATTCCATCCACTCATCCATCCATTTATCCATCCATCTACGTGCCCACCCAACCATCCATCCATCCATCCATCTCCCCGTCCATCTATCCACTCATCTATCTACTCATTTATCCATCTGATATGGTTTAATTCTGTGTCCACACCCGAATCTCACCTCAAATTGTAATCCTCACATGTTAGGGGAGAGACGTGGTGGGAGGTGATTGGATCATGGCAGCAGTTTCCCCCGTGCTGTGCTTTTGATGGTGAATTCTTACAATGGCTGATAGTTTAAAAGTGTATGGGGCCAGCCTCAATGGCTCCTGCCTGTAATCTCAGCACTGTGGGAGGTTGAGGCAGGTGGATCACCTGCGGTCAGGAGTTCGAGACCAGCCTGGCCAACATGGCAAAACCCCGTCTTTACTAATAATACAAAACTTATCCAGGCATGGTGGCATGGCCTGTAATCTCAGCTACCTGGGAGGCCAAGGCATGAGAATCTATTGAACTTGGGAAGTAGAGGTTGTAGTGAGTGGAGATCATACCACTGCACTCCAGACTGAGTGACAAACGGGAACAGTGTCTTAAAAAAAAAAAGCGTGACAGGCCAGGTGCAGTAGCTCATGCCTGTAATCCCAGCACTTTGGGAGGCCAAGGTGGGTGGATCACCTGAGGTCAGGAGTTTGAGACCAGCCTGGCCAATATGGTAAAACCCCATTTCTACTAAAAATACACACACACACACACACACACACACACACACACACACACAAATTAGCCAAGCATGGTGGCGGATGCCTGTAATCCCAACTACTCACGAGTCTGAGGCAGGAGAACTGCTTGATCCTGGGAGGGTACAGTGAGCCGAGATTGCACCATTTCACTTGAGCTTGGGCAACAAGAGTGAAACTCCATCTCAAAAAAAATGAAGCAAGGCAGTTTCCCTCTTTCTCTTTCTCTCCTGCCCATGAGAAGTCAGGCCTTGTTTCTCCTTCACCTTCCGCCACGATTGTAAGTTCCCTAAGACCAACCCCCCAAGTCATGCTTCCTGGTAAGCCTGAGGAACTGTGAGTCAGTCAAACCTCTTTTCTTTATAAATCACCCAGTCTCATGTAGTTCTATATAGCAGTGTGAAAACGGACTAATATCCCATCCATCCATCCATTAATTTCTGAATACTGGCTGGGGAGGTGGCTCATGTCTGTAATCCTAGCACTTTGGGAGGCTGAAGGGGACAGATCACCTGAGGTCAGGAGTTCAAGACCAGCCAGGCCAATGTGGTGAAATCCCATCTCTACTAAAAATACAATTTTTTCTTTTTTGACATGGAGTCTTGCTCTGTCACCCAGGCTGGAGGATAGTGGCACAATCTCAGCTCACTGCAATCTCCACCTCCTGGAGTTAAGCAGTTCTCTGCCTCACCCTCCCAAGTAGCTGGGATTATATAAAAAATTTAGCCAGGTGAGGTGACACATGCCTATCGTCCTAGCTACTCAGGAGGCTGAGGCCACAGAATTGCTTGAACCCAGGAGGCAGAAGTTGCAGTGGGCCGAGATGGCACCATTGCACTCCAGCCTGGGCAACAGAGTGAGACCCTGTCAAAAAAAAAAAAATCCAAATACTGACTGAGAGCCTGTAGTCCCAAATGGGGCTTAAACTTCTATCGAGTTTTCACCGCTTCTTGAGTAAGTTTTGTGACTTTTTTTTTTTTTCTGAGACAAAGCTTTTCTCTTGTTGCCCAGGCTGGAGTATAATGGCATGATCTCGCCTCACCACCACCTCTGCCTCCTAGGTTCAGACAATTCTCCTGCTTCAGCCTCCCAAGTAGCTGGGATTATAGGCACCCACTACTGTGCCCAGCTAACTTTTTTTGTATTTTTAGTAGAGATGGGTTTTCACCGTGTTGGCCAGGCTTGTCTTGAACTCCTGACCTCAGGTGATCCACCCACTGTGACCTCCCAGAGTGCTGGGATTACAGGCGTGAGTCTCCTCGCCCGGCCTCCTTTCCTTCTTAAGGCTGAGTTGTCATCTGCTGTGTGGATGGATCACACTCTGTTAATCTTTTCATCTGATGGTGGACCTGTCAGTTGAGTTTGCCTTTTGGCTGTTGTGAGCACAGGTGTTCAAATACCTCCCTGAGTTCCTGCTTTCTATTCTTTTGGGATGGATGGCAGTAGCTTTGTTAGAGCAAATGGTAATGTTGTGTGTGTTTTGAGGGACCACCGGTTGTAAAGTGTTTTGTTGTTGCTGTTGTTGAGATGGAGTCTGTGTCACCCAGGCTGGAGGGCAGTGGCATGATCTGGCCTCACTGCAACCTCCTCCCAGGTTCAAGCCATTCTCGTGCCTCGGCCTCCTGAGTAGCTGCGATTACAGGCACCTGCCACCACACGTGGCTCATTTTTGTATTTTTAGTAGAGACAAGGTTTCACCATGTTGGCCAGTCTGGTCTCAAACTCCTGGCCTCAGGTGATCCGCCCACCTCGGCCTCCCAGAGTGCTGGGATTACAGGTGTGAGCCGCCTCCCCTGGCTCTTGTGAAGTCTTTCAATCATCCCGTTTTACTGTTCTTCAGCTGGGGTTATGATCTCAGCCCTGCTTCTCTCTGCTCCTGCCAAGGGACTCCCCGTAGGCAGCCCAGTCCTCGCCTCTGTCCAGGAGACAGCATACCTGGAAGTGATGTCGGGTCGGTCCTGCCCCAGTGCTGCTGCTGTTTTAGGTAAATATCCTGTGGGTTCAAGAGAGAAAATCCCAAGTGCACCTGTGGAGCACCATGGGCATCCCCTAACTCAGGACAGTGGGAGAGATGGGGTGTTGGAGGGGAAGTGAACCTGGAAGCCACTTAGTCCCGCTCTGTCCCCCACCCTGACTTTTGTTTTGTTTTTGAGATGGAGTCTTGCCCTGTCACCCAGGCTGGAGTGCAGTGATGCAATCTTGGCTCCTTGCAACCTCCGCCTCCTAGGTTCAAGGATTCTCCTGCCTCAGCCTCTGGAGTAGCTGGGATTACAGGCACCTGCCACCACGCCCAGCTAATTTTTGTATTTTTAGTAGAGACAGGGTTTCACCATATTGGCCAGGCTGGTCTTGAACTGACCTAGTGACCCGCCCACCTCGGCCTCCCAAAGTGCTGGGATGACAGGCATGAGCCACCACACCTGGTACCTAATTCCTATTCACTGGTCGTGGATGGGAGCTGTGGAAACTTTCCCCAGAACACATGCTGGCCCCACAGAACATCAGGGTTAAGGCTCCTAAGAGATGTTCCTCTGTTTGTGCTCCACACTTAAATAATCCGTCTCAGTCCACTGTCAGATAGCTTCCAGGAATTCCAGTGGCTGTAGTCTAGCTGGAAAAACACTGAAGTAGGAGTCAGCAGACCCTGGGACTCTCTTGACTCAGCCACTAACAACTTAGTGTGGCCTTGGGGAAAAAAAAAAAAAAGGTGGAGCGATCACACCTGTAATCCCAGCACTTTGGGAGGTCGAGGTGGGAGGATTGCTTGAGCCCAGGAGTTTGAGAGCAGCCTGGGCAACATAGCAAGACCCTATCTCTACAAAAAAATTTAAAAAAATTACCCAGGTGTGGTGGTGTCCCCCTGTAGTCCCAGCTACTCAGGAGGCTAAAGTGGGAGAATCACTTGAGTCCTGGAGGTCAAGACTGCAGTGAGCCAAGATCATGCCACTGCACTCAAGCTTGGGCTTCAAAGTGAGACACTGTCTCAGAAAAAAAGAAAAAAAGCTGGAGCTTTTGTTTTCTCATTTGTAAAACGTGGATATTATCTCCTTCATGGAGTTACTGTGAGGGTGGAAATATAATTATTATGTTTTCCTCTTTTAGAAATACAATGAGATAGGCATAGTGGCCAGGTGTGGTGGCTCATGCCTGTAATCCCAGCACTTTGGGAGGCCAAGGTGAATGGATCACCTGAGGTCAGGAGTTCAAGACCAGCCTGACCAACATGCAGAAATCTCATTTCTACTAAAAATGCAAAATTAGCCAAGCATGGTGGCACATGCCTGTAATCCCAGCTACTTGGGAGGCTGAGGCAGGAGAATCACTTGAACCTGGGAAGCGGAGGTTGCCTTGAGCCAAAATTGCACTCCAGCATGGACAACGAGAAGGGAACTCCATCTCAAATATAATAACCATAATTATATAGGCATAGTGCACAAGACAATGTCAGGTGACACCTGTGCCACCACTCAGTACCACTTTGAGTCCAGACAGATGATGTAGGTCTCTGTGCCTCAGTTTTTCCACCTGTCAAATAGGAACTATGTGAGGATGTGCTCCTAAGATGATGCTCAAGGCTGAATAATGTTACCCACGAATGTGCCTTGACCAGTACCTCCTGCATTTTAAATACTCTTCCCTTTTGGCTGTTGCTGTTACTGTTGTTGTTGTTGTTGTTATTATTATTATTATTATTATTATTATTATTATTTTGAGATGGAGTTTCACTCTCGTTACCCAGGCTGGAGTGCAATGGCGTGATCTCGGCTCACCGCAACCTCTGCCTCCTGGGTTCAGGCAATTCTCCTGCCTCAGCCTCCTGAGTAGCTGGGATTACAGGCATGCGCCACCATGCCCAGCTAACTTTTTGTATTTTTAGTAGAGATGGGGTTTCACCATGTTGACCAGGATGGTCTCGATCTCTTGACCTCGTGATCCACCTGCCTCGGCCTCCCAAAGTGCTGGGATTACAGGCTTGAGCCACCGCGCCCAGCCACTGTTATTATTTTACTAACTGGAGTGATTTCTAGCCTGCAAAAAAAGGATTCGAAATTTGGAAACAAGACGGTTATTCCTTACCAACTGATTCATAATCCCAGTGTTTTTTTTTTTTTGAGACAGAGTCTCACTCCCCCTCCCAGGCTCAAGCGATTCTCCTGCTCAGTCTTACAAGTAACTGGAATTATAGGCACCCACAACTAGGCCTGACTAATTTTTGTATTTTTAGTAGAGATGGAGTTTCACCATGTTGGCCAGGCTGGTCTCAAACTCCTGACCTCAGGTGATCCACCCATCTCGGCCTCCCAAAGTGCTGGGATTACAAGCGTGCACCGCTGCCCCCAGCCCATAACCCCAGTTTCTTTTTACCAACTTTGATTACGGAAGGTGGCATGACTCCCAGATTCCTATAATGCAAATTGTCCTCCCAAATTTTAACTGCCAGTTTGCTTTCATCTAAGAAAAACGAAACAAGACAAAAATTGAAATGCTGGTCATTACTGTGGACAAAAAGATAAGAATGGCCGGGTGCGGTGGCTGATGCCTGCAATTCCAGCACTTTGAGAGGCTGAGGCGGCAGATCACTTGAAGCCAGGAGTTCGAGACTAGGCTGACCAACATGATGAATCCCCCTCTCTATGAAAAATACAAAAACGAGCCAGGTGGAGTGGCATGCGTCTGTAGTCCCATCTATTCAGGAGACTGAGGCAGGAGAATTGCCCAACCCAGGAGGCAGAGGTTGCAGTGAGCAGAGATCACACCACTGCACTCTAGCCTGGTCAACAAGATCAGAACTCCATCTCAAAAAACAAAAGTAATGTGACTGTTATTTTCTTGTTATAATCACAGAGTTCATGTGGAAAAGCTAAGCGATATGAAAAAATAGAGTTAAAGTTTTAAAAAAATTACCCCACATTGGATCAGCAAACCTTTTCTTTTTCTCTTGAGACAGGCTAGCTCTTGCTGTTGCCCACCTGGTGTGCAGTGGTACAATCACAGATGACTGCAGCCTCGGCCTCCTGGGCTCGCTCTGCGCTCCTGCCTCCCAAGGAGCTGGGACTACAGGTACACACCCTTACATTCAGCTATTTTTATTGTTTTTGTAGAGGTGAAGTCTCACTCTGTTGCCCAGGCTGGTCTTGAACTCCCGGCCTCAAGTGATCCTCCCACCTCAGCCTTCCAAAGTGCTGGGATTATAGGCATGACCTTATCTGGAGACTGGGTCGTTACAGAGGTCATCAAGTTAAAATGCGTGATGAAGGTGGGGCCCTGATCGCATATAACTCGTGTCCTTACTAAAAGGGAAATTTGTTGCCAGTGAAAGAAAAAGAATAAAATATTTTTTTCTTGAGACAGTCTTGTTCTGTCACCCAGGCTGGAGTGTAGTGGTGTGATCACAGCTCACTGCAGCCTCAATCTCCTGGGTTCAAGTGATCCTCCCACCTCAGCCTCCTGAGTAGCTGGGACTATATACAGGTGTTCCACCATGCCCACCCAATTTTCTGTATTTTATGTAGAGGCGGTATCTCACTATGTTCCCCAGGCTGATTTTGAACTTCTGGGCTCAAGCAATCCTGCCTCCGCCCCTCAAAGTGCTGGGATTATAGACGTGAGCCATTGTGCCTGGCCAAAGGGAAATTTGCAGACAGAGACAGACAGGCATAGAAGGCCAATGGCCATCTATAAGTCAAGGGATGCCTGAGCCGGGAGAGAGTCTGGGACAGATTCTTCCCTAGAGCCTCCAGAGGGATCCCGGCCTGCAGACACCTGACTTTACACTTCTGGCCTCCCAAATGGGAGACGACAATTTTTTATGTTGTTAATTGATTGATTGAGACAGGGTCTCACTCTGTCACACAGGCTGGAGTGCAGTGGTGCGATCTCGGCTCACTGCAGCCTTATCCTCCCTGGCTCAAGCAATCCTCCCACCTCAGCCTTCTGAGTAGCTTGGGATCACAGGCACATGCAACTATGCCTGGCTAATTTTTTTTTTAATGGATTCTTGCTCTGACCTCCAGTCTGCAGTGCAGTGGTGTGATCTTGCTCACTGCAACCTCCACCTTCTGGGTTCAAGCAGTTCTCCTGCCTCAGCCTCCTGAGTAGCTAGTATTACAGGTGTGAGCCACCACTCCCGGCCTTGTATTTTTTTTAGTAGAGATGGGGTTTCATCCTGTTGGCCTGGCTGGTCTGGAACTCGTGACCTCAAGTGATCCTCTCACTCACGCTCCCAAAGTACAGGGATTACAGACATCAGCCACGGCATCTGGCCTGAGACAACATATTCATCTTGTTCTAAGCCACTTGGTTTGTGGCACTTTGTTACAGCATCCCCAGCAAAGTAATAGCCAAGGAATAATCGGCTTCATTGTTAGAGGACACAGAAGCTCATGCCCTCGGTCATTCATGAATGTGTAGTTAGGTTTTGGCCAGAAACAGAGGCTGATGCCTGTAATCCCAGCACTTTGGAAGGTTGAGATGGGAGGATCCCTCGAAGCCCAGAGTTTGAGGCCAGCCTGGCCAACATGGTGAGATCCCATCTCCCACACACAAATATTAATTGACCATGATGGCATGCACCTGTAATCCCAGCTACTCAGGAGGCTGAGGTGGGAGGACTGCTTGAGCCTGGGATTAAGAGGCTGCAGTGAGCTCTGATTGTACCACTGCACTATAGCCTGGACAACACAGGAAGTCCCTCTCTCTCTCTAAAAAGAAACAAAAAAGGTGGGGGTTTGATTTTGTGTTTTTCTTGTTACTGTTGTTTTTTGAGATGGAGTCTCGCACTCTGCCTTGGCTGGAGTGCAGTGGTTCAATCTCGGCTCACTGCAGCCTCCACCTCCTGTGTTCAAGTGATTCTCCCACCTCTGCCTCCTAAGTAGCTGGGGGGATTACAGGTGTGCACCAGCAAACCCGGCTCATTTCTATATTTTTAGTAGAGATGGGGTTTCACCATGCTGGCCAGGCTGGTCTCAAACTCCTGACCTCAGGAGATCCACCCACCCCGGCCTCCCAAAGTGCTAGGATTACTGGTGTGGGTCATTGCGCCTGGTTAATTTCATGTTTTGGCTGGGTTGGGTCTGGCAGGTGTATGGTTAATAAACCGGATCTAAATATGTCTAGGCTCCCGGTGGCTCGAGCACTCACTGACAGCAATGTTGTGGGTGGTGATATTGGCTTCGGACGTGGATGAAAACAAGATCTGGTCTCCTTTTTTCCCCCAGTGTGGACGAGCTGACCTAGGAGATAACAGGACAGGTACATGAGGCCATGTGTACATCCTGGGAGAGGGGATGGCAACTGCTGGGACCCCAGCCCCCCGCCACCACCCAGCCCACCCGGCCAGCGGCTCTTCTAAGTTTGTTACAGCTTTTGGGAGGTTCGCTATTCAAAGGGGGTGAATCGAGGGAAGTACAGGGCTGGGGCACAATTCTGTTAAACATGATAAGGAATATGCTTTGGTTCAAGAAAACCCATGGCCAGGCACCGTGGCTCACGCCTGTAATCCCAGCACTCTAGGAGGCTGAGGTGGGAGGATCACCGGAGTTCAGGAGTTTGAGGCCATCATGGCCAACATAGCAAAACCCCATCTCTACCAAAAATACAAAAATTAGCCAGGTGTGGTGGCACATGCCTGTAGTCCCAGCTACTCGAGAGGCTGAGGCCAGTGAATCCCAGGAGGTGGAGGTTGCAGTGAGCCGAGACCACACCATTGTACTCCAGCCTGGGTGACAGAGTGAGACTCTGTCTAAAAAATAAAAAATAAAAATAAAAATAAAATGAGAAAACCCGATCCTTCTGCCAGGTATGGGGGTGCATGCCTGTAATCCCAGCACTTTGGGAGGCTGAGGTGGGCAGATCACTTGAGGCCAGGAGTTCAAGATCAGCCTGGCTAACATGGTGAAACCTTGTCTCGATTAAAAATACAAAAATGAACCAGGCGTGGTTCCATATGCCTGTAATCCCGGCTGCTTGGGAGACGGAGGCAGGAGAATCGCTTGAACCCCAACGGTGGAGGTAGCAGTAAGCTTAGATCTCGCCACTGCACTTCAGCCTGGGGGGTAGAGCCAGACCCCATCTCAAAAGACAACTGGACGCCCACTAGTCTTCTCTATAAGCAGGCTCAGAGGGACGGCCGTGGGGTTTTTGGTCAGCCAGGGGCTTGAACACAATGTCTTCTAATACAGGTGACTACTATAAGGAATAAATAGGTCGGGTTTGGTGGCTCTCGTCTGTAATCCCAGCACTTTGGGAGGCTGAGGCTGGAGGATCACTTGAGCACAGCTGTTTAAGACCAGCCCGGGCAACGGGGTGAAAGCCCATCTCTACAAAAAAATAAGTGAGTCTTACATGGTGGTGTACCTGTGGTCCCAGCTACTGGGAGGCTGAAGCAGGAGGACTGCTTGAGCCTAAGAGGTGGAGGCTGCAGTGAGCCACAATGGCACCTGGATGCAGTGAGCCTGGATGACAGAGTGAGACCCTGTCTTCAAAAAAAAGAAAAAAAATTCCATTGTAAGGATAAAGCAGATAGAGCACAGTGGCTCACAGCTGTAATAGCTGGACTTTGGGAGGCTAAGGCAGGAGGACTGCTTGAAGCCAGGAGTTTGAGACCAGCAGGCATAACATACAGGGACCCAATCTACAAAAAAAAAACACAAAAAAATTAGCCAGGCATGGTGGCACATTCTTGTAGCCAGCTACTTGGGAGGCTGAGGGGGGAGGATTGTTTGAATCCAGGGAAGGTGGAGGCTGCAGTGAGCCATGATGTCACCTCTGCACTCCAGCCTGTGTGCAGTAGTCCAGTCAGAACTTAGACTCCACAGAGTGAGACCCTGTCTCAAAAAAAAAAAAAGAGAAAGAAAAAGGCTTGGGGCTCATGCCTGTAATCCCAGCACTTTGGGAGGCCGAGGCAGGCAGATCACGAGGTCAGGAGATCGAGACCATCCTCACCAACATGGTGAAACTCCATCTCTATTAAAAATACAAAACAATTGGCAGAGTGCGGTGGCTCAGGCCTGTAATCCCAAAACTTTGGGAGGCCAAGGTGGGCGGATCACGAGGTCAAGAGATTGAGACCATCCTGGCCAATGTGGTGAAACCCCGTCTCTACTAAAAATACAAAAAAAATTAGCTGGGCGTGCTGGCATGGACTTGTAGTCCCAGCTACCTGGGAGGCTGAGGCAGGAGAATTGCTTGAACCTGGGAGGCGGAGGTTGCAGTGAGCCGAGACCGCGCCATTGCACTCCAGCCTGGCGCCTGGCGACAGAGCCTCTGTCATGGTTTCCAGAGCCCTGGCTAGATGTTTGTTTGAGACAGAGTCTCTCTCTGTTGGCCGGGCTGGTGGAGTGGTGTGATCTCAGCTCACTGCAACCTCCGCCTCCCAGGTTCAAGCAGTTCTCCTGCCTCAGCCTCCCTAGTAGCTGGGATTACAGGCACTACCACACCCAGCTAATTTTTTGTATTTTTAATAGAGATGGGGTTTCACTACATTGGCCGGGTGGTCTCAAGCTCCTGGCCTCAAGTGAGCTGCCTATCTCAGCTTCCCAAAGTGCTGGGATCACAGGCATGAGCCCTGGATAGGTACATTTAAGGTATAATGGCATATGGAGGCTGAGGTGGGAGGATCACTTGAGGCCAGGGGATCAAGGCTAGCCTGGGCAATATACCAACCAGAGAGATCTTATCTCTACAAAAATTTTTTAAAAAATAAACTTGGCATGTTGGTAGTACACACCTATAGTACTAACTACTTGGGAGGCTGAGGCAGGAGGATCACTTGAGCCCAGGCGTTCAAGGTTACAGTGAGCTGTGGTCACGCCACTGAATTCCATCTCCGAGACAGAGCAAGACCCTCTTTCTAAAAATTGTAAAAAATGTTTTGTTTTTTTGAAACAGAGTCTTGCTCCATCACCCAGGCTGGAGTGCAGTGGTGCAATCTCACTTCACTGCAAGCTCCACCTCCTGGGTTCAAACAGTTCTCCAGCCTCAGCCTCCTGAGGAGCTGGGATTACAGGTGTGCGCCACTGGGTCTGGCTCATTTTTGTATTTTTAGTAGACACTGGGTTTCACCATGTTGGCCAGGCTGCTCTCCAACTCCTGACCTCAAATGATACACCCATGTCAGCCTCTCAAAGTGCTGAGATTACAAGCATGAGCCACTGTGCCTGGCCTTGTGAAAAATGTTAGTGGCATTTTGATTATAATTGAATACTTGAAAAAAATGAAATGCACATGCATATGATTGTTTATGCCAGGACTAGGGGCCAGGACCTTTTCTAACGCCTTCACCTTCTATCCCAGGGCCTTGCAAACAGTAAGCAGGTGCTTAGCAAGTGCAATAGAAGGCACTCACACAGTGCTTGATGTGCAGTGCATACATGTCATCATTAAAAGAAAGAGGGGAGAGAGGAAGAACCTGGGAAAATTCAGGGCAATTGATCAGGTTGACACCATCATTGCTAAAAATCAGAGGAGGAGACCAGGCTGTGTGCGGTGGCTCATGCCTGTAAGTTCAGCACTTTAGGAGGCTGAGGCAGGTGGATCACTTGAGGTCAGGAGTTTGAGACCAGCCTGGCCAACATGGCAAAACCTGATCTCTACTGAAAATACAAAAATTAGCCAGGCGTGGTGTGGCAGGCGCCTGTGATCCCAGCTACTAAGGAGGCTGAGGCAGGAGAATCGCTTGAACCCGGGAGGCTTAAGTTGCAGTTAGATGAGATTACACCACTGCCCTCCAGTCTGAGGGACAGAGCAAGACTCCCCCTCAAAAAAAAAAAAAAATTTCAGAGAGACCAAGATATCCGCAGATAATGCACGGTGTCACTTTCCCTGTGCACCTTTCCCGCCTCTTGGTAGACAGCTCCTAACGTCACCATGAGATCCTGGTGAAGGAGGGGTGGATACTGAGGTTGCTACAGTTTAATGAACCATTTTCCCCAGAGAGAGATGCTCATCTTCTGTCACATTCCTTTGAGTGTCCTCGACCCCTGCTGTGCACTTCTCCATGCAGCCACCAGGTGACGCCATTGCTGCATAAATGAAACAAACCGACCCAACATTAGAAAACAGCGTTCTCCTTTCTTTGAGCTGAGTGGGGTGGGTCAAACCTGTAATCTCAGCACTTAGGGAGGCTGAGGTGAGTAGATCACTTGAGGTCAGGAGTTCGAGACCAGCCTGGCAACATGGTGAAACCCTGTCTGTACTAAAAATACAAAAATTAGCCAGGTATAGTGATGTACACCTGTCATCCTAGCTACTCGGGAGGCTGAAACAGCAGAATTGGTTGGGAAGCAGAGGTTGAAGTGAGCCAAGATCCCGACTCTGCACTCTAGCCTGGGTAACAGCGGGACTCCATGTCAAAAAAAAAAAAAATAGTATTCCTAAGGACTGAGGGGAAACTGAGGCATGCAGACTGGAGTTGGGGTGGGGCTTGGTGAGAAAATGGGTTCAAGTAACCTGTGAAGGACTCTCAGAAAGAACAACTTAAAAATCATTTATTCTACCTCCCACTTCCACATTTTCCAGATATAAAAACAAAGCTGAGAGGGGGGAGATTATCCCAAAAGCACCACGTTGGTAGGTAGCGTGGTTGCCAGAGAAAACACAGGACATCCAGTGAAGTGAGAGTTTCGGACTCTCAGTGTATGTCTCAAATAATGCACGAGACTTGGACGAAAACCTTCACTCCTTGTCCTCAAAGGTAACTGAGCATCTGTATGATGATTTGCTAAGTCTGACAACCCTCATGAGGGTAAAATGAAGATTAGAAAAATACTTAAATGTAGGCCAGGCGCGGTGGCTCAAGCCTGTAATCCCAGCCCTTTGGGAGGCCGAGGCGGGTGGATCACGAGGTCAAGAGATCGAGACCATCCTGGTCACCATGGTGAAACCCCGTCTCTACTAAAAATACAAAAATCAGCTGGGCATGGTGGTGCGTGCCTGTAATCCCAGCTACTCGGGAGGCTGAGGCAGGAGAATTGCCTGAACCCAGGAGGCGGAGGTTGTGGTGAGCCGAGATCGCGCCATTGCACTCCAGCCTGGGTAACGAGAGCAAAACTCCGTCTCTTAAGAAAAATACTTAAATGTAATAAGCAAACATGCAAAATGAGGACAACTCTGTTCCCATTTTGCAGACGAGGGAATTGCCCGTTAGGGAGGTGACTTGCCCCAAGGCCACCCTCACAATCGACAGAGTCAGGATTTGAACCCAGTCCTGATTCCAGAGGTCTCAACTTCACTGTTGTGGCCAGGGACACCCCCCAGTCCTACTCGTGTGTGTGCAAGTTCTGCCTTGAATATGACCCTCTCCCCATCGGGCCATTCCCCTCCCTGACAGTGAAGGACTCCGTCCTCAGCAGGTGCCTCCTGACCCAGCAGACCCCCGTGAGCCCAGATCCCTGGGACCTGGTGGCTGCTCTTATCACATTCCCCGACTCCCCATCTTAGGACCCAAGTCTGACCCCCTTCAGGATCTGCAGCTGTGTTACAGGGAAGGGGACCCGATCCAGACCCCAAGGGAGGGTTCTCGGATCTCCTGTAAGAAACAATTCAGGGAGAGTCCGTCAAGTGAAAGCACATTATTTTTGTTTGCTGGGTTGGGGTTTTTTTGTTTTTTTTGTTTTTTGTTTCTTTGAGATGGAGTCTCACTCTGCTGCCCAGGCTAGATAGAGGGCAGTGGTGTGATCTTGGCTCAGTACAACCTCCGCCTCCCGGGTTCAAGCGGTTTTCCTGCTTCAGCCTCCTGAGTAGCTGGGATCACAGGTGCATGTCACCACACCTGGCTAATTTTTATATTTCTAGTAGAGATGGGGTTTCACCATGTTGGCCAGGCTGATCTCGAACTCTTGAACTCAGGCGATCCACCTGCCTCCACCTCCCAAAGTGCTGGGATTACAGGTGTGAGCCACAGAGCAAGTTTATTCTTTCCTAAAAAAAAAGCAAGTTTTTTAAGAAAGTGAAGATAAAAGAGCTACTCCATAGAGCAGCCCAGAGGGCGCTGGGGCCTGTGTTTAGGGTCATTTCTTCATGACATGCTGAACGAGGGGTCGATTATTCACGCCTCCCCTTTTGTAGATCATATAGGGAGACTTTCTGATGTTGCCGTGGCCTTTGGAAACTGTCCTGGCGCTGGCAGAAATGTAGCAGTGAGGACGAGCGGAGGTCACTCTGGTCGCCATCTTGGTTTTGGTGGGTTTGGACTGGCTTCTTACTGCAGCCTGTTTTACCGGCAAGGTCTCTGTGCTATATCCTGTGCTGCCCTCCTGTCTCATCCTGTGACACAGATGCCTTCACCGCCTGGAAATGCAGCTCAGTAGGTCTCGGCCTCCTTTTACCCAGCTCCTATTCAAGATGAAGCTGCTGTGGTTCACACACCTCTGGCAGCAGGGCTGCTGGGGATCTCCTGACGTTCTGTCCCCTCTGTCCCCAGCTCCTGGGTCCCTCCACCATCGCTGTCTTCCTGAGCCGCCTGCCTCTGAGTTTCTTCATCACCAAGAAGAGGAATCACTGTCAGGTTTGGCTTTTGGGAAAGGGACAGACCAGGCAGGAAGTAGGGAGGAAGACTCAGGCCCTAGTGTGGGCGATGGGGAGGGCAGAGCTGGGTGGAAGCCGGAGGGTCTGGCTTTGTTCTTGTCTCTGAGTTGCCCATTGTGCAGACCTGCCCCGCTCCTTCCCCGTCGCATTGGACGGCAGCTCTTCCTTCCAGTGTTCAGACCCCAGGCCCTGGGTCAGATCAATGCCTTTTTCTCCTGCACCCCATCGGTCAGCAGATTTGCTTGGCGTCATCTTGAAAATGCATCCAGCAGCAAGGCCCTGGCTCACTCCTTACTTCTGCCCCAGCCTCCCTCCACTTCCAGCCACAGGAGACCTGTGTGAGCTGAATCCATTGCACCCTCCTCTGCTGAGACCCACAATGGCCCCATTTTCCTCCGTCTGAGCCAAAGGCCCCACAGTGGCCCACCTGGCCCGCCCTGATCTGCCTCATTGCCTCCAGCCTCACTTGCCACCTGTCTCCCTCCCTTCCCCACCTACCCTTGTCCCCATCCTCACACCTGCCTGATGCTCACACATCTCTCCAGGCATCTGCTTTAGCTGTTCCCTCCGCCTAGGCCACCCTCACTCCAGAAGACCCTTGACCCCTCCAGCACCCCCGGCAGTCAGGGCCACCTCCCTCACCACCGTCCAGCAAGGACACGGCCCGCCCATCCCCCTCCTCCCAGCAGCTCCCTCTCTTGGCCTGTTCTGGGTTCGTTTTTGCTTTTCCCCGGCACTTCCCACTTCCCAAAGGGCCCTGCAGGAAGCGCCTGGCAGGGGCCGATGGCCTCGCTCTCCTTAGACTGGAAGCTCTGCAGCAGCACGGGCCACTCCCTGTGGCAGACTCAGTAGTTAGTGCTGGGCATACAGAAGGTGCTGGATAAGTGAGAACTACGGAAGATGGGAGGGAGGAGGGGAGAAGGGTAGGAGAGAGGAAGGGAAGGAGGGAGGGAAGGGAGGGGTGAAAAGGAGGAAGGAAAGATAGGAAAGGGGAGGACAGATGGAGGGAAGGAAAGAGTTGAAAGAGGAAGAGAAGGAACGAGGGAGGGATGGAAGAAAGGGAGGAGGGAGGGGAAAAAAGAGGGCAGAAAGAAAGGCAGGGGAGAAGAAGAAAGAAGAAAGGCAGGAGAGAGAGAGGGAAGGAAGGGGAATGGAGGGAAGGAACTTATTTCCTCTCTAGGCCCAGCTGTCCCAATGTCCATCTGTCACTTGGACTTGTACACCTCCAGGTATGGTGACTCACACCTGTAATCCCAGCACTTTGGGAGGTCGAGGCAGGCAGATCAACCTGAGGTCAGGAATTCCAAATCAGCCTGGCCAACATGGCAAAATGCCTTCTCTATTAAAAAATACAAAGATTAGCTGAGCATCGTGGCGGGCACCTATAATCCCAGCTACTCCAGAATCTCAGGCAGGAGAATCACTCGAACACAAGAGGCAGAGGTTACAGTGAGCCGAGATCGTACCACTGCACTCCAGCCTGGTAACAGCAAGACTCCATATCAAAAAATAACAGAAACCCTTCTCCAGGCAGCTGCCTTCTGATGATGTGAAGGTTACATCCCCCGGTGAAGCGTGGGAGACCCCAGACTCCTGCCTGACCCTAAAGTGCCAACAGACCCTGCCCACGCACACCTCTGGCCACACTGAGTGTCCTCCGAGTCATGCTGCTCCCTGTGCCTGGGTTTTTGCTGCCCCCTGTCTCAAAGCCTCCTTCCCTCTTCCTGACTCCATCCTCCCATCCTCTGCCCAGCACCCCCAACACTTTAGGAGGCCGGGGGCAGAGGATCACTTGAGCCCAAGAGCTTGAGGCCAGCCTTGGCAACATAGTGAGACCCCTCCCACCCCACTCCACCAAAAATGTAAAAGGAAGAAAAAAAGATGTAGCTCAGGCATTACCCACCTCCAGGTAGCCTTCCTGATGGCGCCATGCCCAGGTGGGATCGGGGGCAGCCTCTGTTATCTAGGCATCAGAAGCCTCCTCCCCGGGCAGTCGATTCCTGCAGGAGTCCAGGCACAGGATGATAGGGGTTGGATCAGGACTGAGGGTCAGAGATGTGGAGAGGCAGACAGCTTTGGGATGCAGCTGGCAGGATCAGTGGGATTTGCTGCAGGGTGACTGTCAGGGTGCAGGGGAAAATTCCGGACCAGCCGTGTCTTCATCTCTCTCTCCCCTCCAATCCCAGGACAGCAAATGAGGCAGAAGGACTTGCGGGCCCGGCTCACCAGCTCCATCCTCTGGAACTCGAGGACCATCAAGTTCCATGGCTGTGAGGGACCCTTTCTGGACAGAGTCCTGGGCATCCAGGGCCAGGAGCTGGGCACCTTGTGGGCCTCTGGCCTCTTCTCTGTGTTGCTGGTGTCCTTCCAAGCATCTACATTTCTGGTGATGTCACTCTAGTCTCTATGCCGAGCAGGACTGGGGAAGGAGTGTGGGGCTCAGGAGGTGAGGTAGGTGGAGCCTCCCAGATCCTACCACCCTGTCCATCAAAACCCACCCATTCTGGATCCTGTTCTCTCAGGGTTCTTGCTGTCTTCTGTGTGAATGAATTAATCACATCATTCTGGCGAAAGTGGCAGCGGCCAGTGAGGTCTGCTGTTCTGAGAGTTCCAGGCTTCCACTGATGTGCGGAGGAGGGTTCAGGGGCAGGCGGGCTGCGGAGGTAGAATCCAGGGTCTGAGTGGCTTTCCTGCTGCTGACCAGCAGATGTCCACAGCCACCCTGTCACTGGCGTGATCCTTGCCCTGCCATTCTGTCATTTATTTCCGATGGCTGTCAGAACACTCTTCCTGCACAGCGCTTTCAGAAGAATTTAAACATGTTGATGCATAGGCCAGGCACAGTGACTCACGCCTGCCATCCCAGCTCCTTGGGAGGCTGAGGTGGCTTGAACCCGGGTGGTGGAGATTGCAGTGAGCTGAGATTGTGCCACTTCACCCCAGCCTGGGCGACGGAGCAAGACTTTGTCTCAAACACAAAACAAAAGGACCACAAAGCGGACCAACACCTAGAGCCCTCCCGGGCTGCTGTCCCCAGGAGTCCCCAGGCTCAGCCCTTGTGTCCCTCCCCTTCACAGAGAGGCCTTTCCTGACCACCTTCACCACCACCACAGCACCCCTGCTCGTGCTAGTGCACCCTACACCTGCACCTGATTTCTCTTTACTTTTTTATTTTTGAAGAGTCTTGCTCTGTGCCCCAGGCTGGAGTGCAGTGGTGCAATCATGGCTCGCTGCAACCTCCACCTCCCGAGTTCAAGCAATCCTCCCACCTCAGCCTCCTGAGTAGCTGGGATTACAGGCAGGTGCCACCACGCCTGGGTCATTTTTTAAAAATTGTACTTTTAGTAGAGATGGCATTTCACCATGTTGGCCAGGCTGGTCTTGAACTCCTAACCTCAAGGGACCCATCCACCTCAGCCTCCCAAAGTCCTGGGGTTACAGGTGGGAGCCACCGCACCTGGCCGTACCTGCTTTAGTATTTATTCTTCATCGCTCTCACCTGATGTGCTGCCTGTGTTAATGGTTTCTTCATGGATCGCCCGTCTCTTTCCCCCTCATTAGAATGATGGATCCATTAAGAGAGCAGCAGCTTTCCTTTGCTCATTGCTGTTTCCCAAGAGCCTGGAAGCCCACTGGGTATTTGACAACCAGGCAGTCATGATTAGTGGAAAGAATGAATGGCTGGGTGCTGTGGCTCATGCCTGTAATCCCAGCCCTTTGGGAGGCCGAGGTGGGTGGATCATTTGAGGCCAGGAGTTCGAGACCTGCCTGGCCAACATGGTGAAACCCCATCTCTACTAAAAATATAAAAGTTAGCTAAGAAGTGTGGTGCACGCCTGTGATCCCAGCTACTAGGGAGGCTGAGGCAGGATAATTGCCTGCACCCAGGAGGTGGAGGTGGCAGTAAGTCGAGATCACGCCACTGCACAGTAGCCTGGCAGAAAGAGAGAGACTGTCTCAGAAATAAATAAAAATAATTAAAAGAATGAATGAAAGACCAGAAGGGCTAGATGGAAGGAATAAGTTACAGTAATCAGAGGGCACAAGGGACATTACAGTGAAGGAGAATTTATTTGAATATGTCAAGATGGCTAGAAGAGGATTTTTGTGTTCCCAGAACAAAAGATAAATATTTGAGGTGATGACTGTCTCAGTTACCCTGATTTGATCATTACATATTGTCTACAGCTGGGGTCCCCAACCCTCCTGGCCACGGATCAGTCCCAGTCTGTAGCCTGTTTTTGTTTTTGTTTTTTTTGAGACAGAGTCTCATTCTGTGCAGTGGCGCAATCTCCGGTCAATGTAACCTCTGCCTCCGAGGTTCAAGCAATTCTCCTGCCTCAGCCTCCTGAGTAGATGGGACTACAGACATGCACCACCACACCTGGCTAATTTTTGTATTTTTAGTAGAGACAGAGTTTCACCACATTGGCCAGGCTGGTCCCAAACTCCTTACTTCAGGTGATCTGTCGTCCTCATTCCCCCAAAGTGCTGGGATTACAAGTGTGAGCCATCGCACCTGGCCTTGTTTTTTTTCTTTTTGACACAGAATTTCTCTTGTTGCCCACACTGGAGTGCAGTGGCACGATCTCGGCTCACCGCAACCTCCGCCTCATAGGTTCAAGCGTTTCTCCTGCCTGAGCCTTCCAAGTAGCTGGGATTCCAGGTGTCCATCACCACACCCAGCTAATTTTTGTATTTTTAGTAGGATGGAGTTTTACCATGTTGGCTAGGCTGGTCTGGAACTCTTGACCTCGTGATCCACCCGCCTCAGCCTCCCAAAGTGCTGGGATTATAGGCACGAGCCACTGTGCCTGGCCAGAATTTCCTTTCTTTTCAAGGCTGAACAGTATTCTGTTGTCTGTGTACGCAGTACTTTGTTACCCATCCATCCGTCGATGGACATGTGGATTGCTTCTGTCTTTTGGCTCCTACGAATAAATCTGTTATAAACGTGGGTGTGCAAATATCTGAAATATCTGATGCTTTCAGTCCTTTGGATATATACCTAGAAGTCTCATTGCTGGCTCTTTACGGTAATTTCATCTTTAGTTGTTTTTTTTTTTTTTTACTGCATTTTAGGTTTTGGGGTACATGTGCAGAACTTGCAAGATAGTTGCATAGGTACACACGTGGCCTTGTGTTTTGCTGCCTTCCTTCCCTTCTCCTACATTTGGCATTTCTCCCCAGGCTATCCCTCCCCAGCTCCCCCC
>CM052656.1:120525674-120551648 GCA_028533165.1 Leontopithecus rosalia | reverse complement strand
CTCTCTCCTTTCTTCACTCTCTTCTCTGTCTCTTCTCTCCTTTCTCCACTCTCATCTCTGTCTCCTCTCTTTTTTCTTTACTCTTATCTCTGTCTCCTTCCTCCTTTCTCCACTCTCTTCTCTGTCTACTTTCTCCACTCTCATCTCTGTCTCCTCTCTCATTTCTCCACTCCCTTCTGTCTCCTCTCTCCTTTCTCCACTCTCCTCTCTCCACTCTCCTCTCTGTCTCCTCTCTCCTTTCTGCACTATCTTCTCTGTCTCATCTCTCCTACTTTCTCCTCTATCATCTCTGTCTTCTCTCTCCTTTCTCCACTCTCATCTCTGTCTCCTCTCAAGTTTCTCCATTCTCGTCTCTGTCTCTGCTCTCCAACTTCTCCACTCTCATCTCTGTCTCCTCTCTTCTTTGTCCTCTCTCATCACTGTCTCCTCTCTCCTTTCTCCACTCTCTTCTTTCTCTTGTCTCTCCTACATTCTCCACTCTCTTCTCTGTCTCCTCTCTTTTTTCTCCACTCTCATCTCTGTCTCTTCTCTCCTACTTTCTCCACTCTCATCTCTGTCTTCTCTCTCCTTTCTCCACTCTCATCTCTGTCTCCTCTCTTTTTTCTCCACTCTCATCTCTGTCTCCTCTCTCCTTTCTCCACTTTCATCTCTGTCTCCTCTTTCCTATTTTCTCCACTTTCATCTCTGTCTCTTCTCTCCTTTCTCCATTCTCTTCTCTGTCTTCTCTCTCCTACGTTCTCCACTCTCATCTCTGTCTCCTCTTTACTTTCTACACTCTTATCTCTGTCTCCTCTCTTCTTTCTCCACTTTCATCCTCGTCTCCTCTCTCCTGCTTTCTCCACTCTCTTCTCTGTTTCCTCTCTCCTACTTTTTCCCCTCTCATCTCTGTCTCCTCTCTCCTTTCTCCACTCTCTTTTTTGTCTTGTCTCTCCTACATTCTCCACTCTCATCTTTATCTCCTCTCTCCTTTCTCCAGTGTCTTCTCTGTCTCATGTCTCCTACTTTCTCCACTCCATCTTTGTCTCCTCTCTCCTTTCTTCTCTCTCTTCTCTGTCTGCTCTCTTTTTTCTCCACTCTCATCTCTGTCTCTTCTCTCCTACTTTCTCCAATCTCATCTCTGTCTCCTCTCTCCTTTCTCCACTCTCTTCTCTGTCTCATCTCTCCTACTTTCTCCACTCTCATCTCTGTCTTCTCTCTCCATTCTCCACTCATGTCTGACTCCTCTCTCCTTTCTCCACTCTCATCTCTGTCTCCTCTCTCCTTTCTCCACTCTCATCTCTGTCTCCTCTCTCTTTTCTCCACTTTCTTATCTGTCCCCTCTCTCCTTTCTCCACTCTAATCTCTCCTACATTCTCCACTCTTATCTCTGTCTCCTCTCTTTTTTCTCCACTCTCTTCTCTGTCCCCTCTCTCCTTTCTCCACTCTTATCTCTGTCTCCTCTCTACTTTCTCCACTCTCATCTCTCCTACTTTCTCCACTCTCATCTCTGTCTCCTCTTTTTTTCTCCACTATCTTCTCTGTCTCCTCTTTTTTCTTTAGTCTCATCTCTGTCTCATCTTTCCTTCTTTCTCCACTCTCATCTCTGTCTCCTCTCTCTCTTCTCAATTCTCTTCTCTGTCTCCTCTCTCCTAATTTCTCCACTCTCATCTGTGTCTCCTCTCTTCTTTCTCCACTCTCATCTGTGTCTCCTCTCTCCTTTCTCCACTCTCCTCTCTGTCTCCTCTCTACTTTCTCCACTCTCATCTCTCCTACATTCTCCACTCTCATCTCTGTCTCCTCTCTCCTTTCTCCACTCTCTTTTCTGTCTCCTCTCTCCTTTCTCCACTCTCTTTTCTGTCCCGTCTCTCCTTTTTCCACTCTCATCTCTGTCTCCTCTCTTCTTTCTCCACTCTCTTATCCTTCCCCCTCTTCTTTTTCTACTCTCATCTCTTTCTCCTCTCTCCTTTCTCCCTTCTCCTCTCTGTCTCCTCTCTCCTTTCTCCACTCTCATCCCTGTCTCCTCTCTCCTAATTTCTCCATGTTCTTCTTTGTCTCCTCTCTCCTTTCTCCACTCTCTTCTCTGTCTCCTCTCTCCTTTCTTCTCTCTCAACTCTGTCTCCTCTCTCCTGCTTTCTCCACTCTCTCCTCTGTTTTCTCTCTCCTACTTTCTCCACTCTCTTCTCTGTCTCCTCTCTCCTTTCTCCACTGTCATCTCTGTCTCGTCTCTCCTACTTTCTTTACTCTCTTCTCTGTCTTCCAATTGGGATGTGGGGCTTGTGGTTTTCATAGTATTTCCAGTTTTAACAGGCGTTTTACTCGTGTTCTGCCCTTTCCAGCACTGGTTTTAAATGTACCTTTACAGCTAAATCTTGTTAGGAAAGTACAGTTAATTTAATGGGTCTTTCTTTTGTATGAGCCTGGTTAATAGGTGGAAGGGGCTAAGAGTGCAAGTAGGATTCCTTTAAGAAACCTTAGAGGGGCCGTTAATAGGCTTAGTGCTGCTTTGGTGTGGTGTTCTCTTAAGTGACTCCTGACATCCAGTGACCTTGAGAAAGTTGGAAAATGGCAAAACAAATTAACTAGGAGGCCCACAGGGTGTGAATTTCTATCCACCACAGCATACAGAGTTGACAATAGATTTGCCAGTCTGTTCTTATTAAGCCATGACATCCCACCTCCCAGGAGTCAGGGTGGTGTCAAGAAACTGAATAGGGGTGGGATTTGGAGCACTGGCCGTAAGAACACTTAATATATTTTTGACAGAACAGACAATTATCTTGTTTCCACCCTAAATGGTCAAGAAGAGTTGCCACCTTTTTGTCTAGGAATTTATTTCCCAGGACAGAGAAAAAAAACTACACTCAGACAAAATTTCCTTTTGGACATTAGCTGATTAATGGAAAAGGAAATTATACTCAACACAGGCAGAGGTACTCCTGTCCTGGGGGTGGTGGCTGAGAGAACTTACAGGCCACAATGATTATAATAATGAAGAAAACAAAAAGAGATAGAGCTAAAGCTATTTGCCACATGGCAGAGTCAGAAGAAGTGAGGCCTCAGTAGTAGGAGAAGAATAGGAGAAGGAAAAACAGTTACTTCTAAGGGCATGAATTCAGTAAAGGTCCCCTGCAGCCAGTGGTCTGTTACCCACTGCAGAATATCTTCCACTCCAAAGGAAGCAGGCCAAAACCACTGTATATCAGCCAACAGGAGTCTAACAAAACTGGTGAATCTACAATAAAGACAGAACCACATCTAGGATTGACAGACGAAGGATGGGTGCCCCCCAAATGGGAGACCAGTCTGATGCCTGCCTGGCCACATCCCTGGAGGGATGTTTCAGAGCATCTTGGCTAAGGTATACCCGTATAAACCCCAGGCCTGGTCACCCAGAATTTTTAGTCCTGAGGTGAATCACCGTTATACCTTATGACGTCCCCGTGGAACCGCAGGTGAAGGCCCACCCAAGCCCCGTAGCCTTCCAGCTGTGGGTCTACATGTATACACACTCACTCTTTCACTCACAACGAGGTTATGGAAAACAACCGAAAACTAAATTACACAAGGCTCTAATGAGGTAACCTGAGCCTCCAGTGACGTCTCACGGTAGGCTTGCCTGGTCAGAGTGGCAGTGACCGCATCCAGTCCCCTGACTCAGGCCCCTCTGATGGACTGGTCCACGACCTGACTTACCTCTGGAGGTTCCCGGGACCCTGAGGAATTTTGGGTGAATGTCGGCCAGGTAGTCACTTTTTCCTCCATGGGCTGGAACTCTGGGGCCCTGGAACAGCTCAGGGGGCACCTCCCCTAGAGGTCCCCAAGGGGGTAGTGGCTGCCCGGGCAAGACTCAGAGGGCTTTTGTCTGGTGATGGACAAAATTCAATCTCGGTGGAACCTCCAAAATGTTGTACTGGCCCAAGCATAGAAAGTCAACACCAAGGCAAAAGTGTGCCAAATTGCAGGGTCTTTATTGCCGGTGGCCACAGAGGACTTGCATCTCTCCAACCCATGGCCTTGAAAGGAGGGTGTCAAGACCTTTTGTGCCCGTAAAAACCACCTTGGGAGTGAGAGTGAGGGGCGGGGTTGGGGGTGAGGGGCTTCTGACATTCCGAGGGCTAGTGGATTCTGTAAATCACCTTCTGGGCGGAGATGAGGGTGAGGGGGTTCAGAATCTCTGTGGGCCAGGGGACTTTTGACATTCTGATTGTTACTTAAGTGGCTCACAGAAGTCAAGATTAGCATTCATTTACACATTGTCTGGGTAGGGTGAGGATCACAGTCCTTAATGACTTATTCACATTTGGGTTATAGAGAGAGGTTTCAAGAGAAAGCTGAGGTATGTTTGAGGTGTGCTGTTTTATGGGGCTTTTGCCAGGTCACACATGGAAAACCATTTGACTTTCTTCATTCTTCTTTGGGGAATAGGGGACTTTTGGGCCTCTGTGTACATGACTGAGAATCTGAGACCCTGGAGAACATGGCTGACCAGATACGTGAGTTGTACTCCATTTCTGGCAAACAAAACTTGCCTTTCTTTGAGCTGTCTTGGTTGTGGTTCTTGATTTTGTGCAAAAGCCAGAAGTATCAGCTGTTTATCCCAGCTAAAGTCTGATAATAAGAGCTTTAGAACAATTATTTTGAAAGAGCTTTAGGATTAAAAGTTAACTCAATTGAAAGCTGACATTCAAGCTAAATTTATATTTTAAGAGAACTTTCAGCTTCTCTTTGGACCTCATTTTTTGAAAACGTTTTCAGTGGACTAAAACCTTTTAAAAAACTACTTGTGCATCTGTTATCTTCCTTTCTTAAAAACTGTTCTGTATACTTTCACTTCACCCTACTCCTTCCTTTTTGCTGTCTTCCATACCACATGAAAAGACCTAGAAAAAGCTTCTAATTACTCAGATCCATTAAGGAATTCAGAAAAAGGTGCCATTCACTCCTTATTTGGGGTTTTCTGCTTTCCTAGCGGAGCTTCAAGAGTCCTGGGCAAGAGGGAACATCACACATGGGTCTGTTGGGAGGTGGGGGACTAGGGGAGGGGTAGCAGGGGGTGGGGAGATTGGGGAGGATTAACATTAGGAGAAACATCTAATGTAGGTGAAGCGGGGATGGAGCCATGGCATGTGTGTACCTGTAACAATCCTGTAAGATCTGTACATGTACCCCAGAACTTAAATTAAAAAAATTTTTTTTAAGTCTTGGGCAGACTCTTTTTATATGTAAAGCTCTGCTTTTTTTTTTAACATCGTGTTACCTCATCTCTGACTTTTGAGGGTACCAGAAATCACTTTTTATTGTGAGAAAACTGGACCTTGTGCAATGGCTGAGTATTTGACAGAGTTTTAGAGGTGGCTCAGGGCATTTGCTTAGAGTAAACTGTTATTACTACAGAAGGTTACTCATTTCTTTGCATGTTTACACAAGAATAGCATCGTTTTAGGCATCTAAAGATGATGGAAACTCTCACCACTCAGGGATGAGACTTCCATGAGACACGGGCTAGTCACTGAGCAAACTGATTGGCACTGTATGTCCCCCAGACTTGGAGAAATGTCTCTGCAGTGAGGTGAACTGTGAAGGCATTGTACTTTCTCATTCCACGGCATTTTTCTCTGTTTCGGGACCAACAGTTCGGTGTAAATGGGATACTTGATTTGGGGTAGTCTGTATTTCACCTTCCAGCTATGCTTGCCTCTCACATATTTAAATATTATGCCCTAAACCTGCATGCTTTCTCCGTTCTATTCATTAAAGGGTTCCGCCCTAAACTCTGTAATTTAAGTAAGAAATAAGCTGTGTTAAAAAGGCAAAATACAAGTTTCTGACATTTAGCTGGCTTTGTTGATACTCACTGTAAAAAAATTACATGTATAAGGGAAATCTTCATTTGTAAGACGACCATCTCCTGCTCTTCACCTGAACCACTAGGAACTTTTAGAACGAAGAAAGTAATGACTTAAAATTTTCTTCCTTTTTTTTTTTTTTTTTTTTTTTTTTTTTTTAAGACGGACTTTTGCTCTTGTTACGCAGGCTGCAGTGCAATGGCACAATCTGGGCTCACCACAACCTCCGCCTCCTGGATTTAGGCAATTCTCCTGCCTCAGCCTCCCGAGTAGCTGGTATTACAGGCACGCGTCACCATGCCCAGCTAATATTTTGTATTTTTCATAGAGACGGGTTTTCACCATGTTGACCAGGATGGTCTCGATCTCTTGACCTCGTGATCCACCCACCTCAGCCTCCCAAAGTGCTGGGATTGCAGGCATGAGTCACAGTGCCCAGCCTAATCTAAGTTCTGTGCCTTTGAGATGTAAATTTTCTACTTTGTTTCACTTAAGAATCACATCATTGGGGGTGCAAAATTAGTTTCCTAGCTAACAATTGTTTAGGCCCCTAATTAGTTTTGAGCAGAGATTAGTGGCTGCATAAATATTTCCCCAAGAAAAAGCTGATTCTTGGTTGCTTAACAGTGAAAGATTTTTTTTTGTTTTTTTGCTGCAAGTGTTAAATGACTTCGCATACTCAGATGTGTGAACTGATTAAAATATCCATTTTCACAAACAGAATTCTACTTCATTCACTGTGGGGGATGAGGGAGTGGTTTTCAGGCCAATAGAGTTATGTTTCAAAGGGGAATGTGGCTGCCTCTGCTGCTTTGTGTAAATTTCCATGGAACTAGAGGAAAGCCAGCAGTGACAGGCTCCACTCAGGTCCCTGCAGCCAGCAAGGCCAGTCTCACTTTTGTGCTCCCCCAACAGCCAAAAGAGCCAAATTGATGTCCAAGCCTCCAGGGTGCAGGGCTGAGTTCTTGCCTGAGGTCACAAACCTTCCCACTGAGAAAGTAAGCAGGGATTTCAGGACTTGCTCTTGCCTGCCTGCCACGGCTTCTGTGCTCCTACCTGCATTTTCCATTTGTTCCCCCACCCCCAGATTCTGCCCAGGAAAATTCACAGTTCACCAAAATTGTTACAAAGTTTAGCTGGAAGTCTCATTCTCCCTGTTGCCCTCCCCAAGGACTCCTGTGACATAAAGTCAGAACTGACTTCCCTTGGCTTTCCCGGACACCAGGGATGCTATAGGGCTCTTCCCACGACTTCTTCCACTTTCAAATTTCACTCAGTGCTCTAAATTTATGTCAGCTCTAAGGAAGGTCAAATCCTTCTGTGATGTAGATTATCAGGTTCCTCATTGAGGATATATGTTTAGAGGCAGACTTTCCCCTCACACTGTGGACACTCACCGTTTTTAACCTGTCTCATGCAGTTTGCAGCTGCAAGCCACTTCTTTCAAAGGATTTGTGAATTCTTTTGCTTTTCCTAATATGTTCCTGCAGGGGTGGTTGGGGCAGAATTTCAGTGTCACTCTCTACATGCTGTTCTGTCTGTCTGAGTGGGAGCTGCAAGTTAATCTTGCCTCCTATTTCCCATTTTTTCTATTCTTTCATCACTATGAAGACAGAATCTTGTGAAAATATCAATGAATTATAAATGTTGAGATTTACTTTTATATTCTCTATTTTGTTTAATTGATTAATATGTTTATTTTTATGTCAATATTATTCTCTCGTGGTCACTGTTTCTTCATAAGAGCACTAGACTAGACTCTGATGACTGATCAAAAAAGATGAAGTTCCTTATCTTTTGTTGATTGTATTTACTGGAGAAAAGACAATATATAAACTTATTTTACTAAATCATGTAATTTTAAGAGAGATGGGGAGGTGGGGCAAGAAAGTAGAAATTTACACGTTACATTTTTAAGTAGGGCAGGGTAAGCTCTGCAAAGCAGCAATAATTGAGCAGAAAACAATTGAAGCAGAAAGTGGACGTCTGTAGATAAAACATTTCAAGTAGAAGGAGGGATCATGTAGATACATCATGGTCAAGTCTGACTCTTTAAACAAAATAAACGGTTGACTGCTTCCAGTTTTTGTCCCATGCATTGATAATTGAATAACTGCTTCACATACAATTAGTCATCTTTCTTACTATTTTAAAATATTGCAAATTCTTTGTTTTTAATATCAGTTCATTGGTACACATTTTTGAAAGAGACACTACATTTATTTAAAAATATTTATTGAGTGTCTTCTAGATATGAGACACTATTCTTGGAACTGAGAATACAGCAGTGAATAAAAAAGACAAAAACCTATCTTTGTTCTCCTGGAGATTCCTCTGTGGTTGGTGAGGCAAAGGAAGGCCGGCAGTAAACAAAATACGTGAGTAAAATTTATAGTATGGTGATGAGAGAATAATAATTGAGTGTCAGAAGAAGTAATATTATCAAATTGTTAGAGGGGACCTCACTGGGAAAGTGTCATTTGCATGGGTCCTAGAATACGGTGGGAGTGAGCTGTGCAGCTATAGGGAAAGAACATACCAGACAGAAGGAAAAATAGGAAGAAAGACGCTCAGTGGAGGATCCATAACTTACAGGGCCTTAAAGCTGTTCTTTGGATTTTATCCTGAGTGATACGTGAAGCTAATGGAGGATTTGAGCAGAGCAGTGACATGAAATGACCCTCATCGATATGTTAAGATTTACACAGGGGAGTGAGTTTGGGCAAGAGGGGCTGTGAGTGGTCGGGAGGAAAGCTGAGATGCAAGTATGAGAGTTATCGTAATAATTCGGGACCAGCCTGAGAGTTGTGGAGGAGGTAAGACATCAGATTCTAGGCATATTTTGAAATTAGAGTCCAATATGAGTGTGAGAAATAAAGGAATAAGAATGATTCTAATAGTGAGTGTATGCATGTGCACACACATGTGCAACTGGAAAGTTGGCATTAGAATGTATGGGGATTATTGTCTTCCCTGGACAATAATTCCTGGAAATGGGGATATTACAGGAGGAGAGGTTTAAGAAGGGAAGACTAAGATGCCATGTTACATATTCAGTAGAAAGGTTAATTCTCTCCGCAGGAGACCACAGTCTTCACTTTTTTCTCTCTGTAAAATAATGCATTGTTTTGTTGTGCTGGTAAACACACACACACATTAAATGCATCATTTCAACCAGTTTTGAAGTGTATAGTTGAAATGGAAAGTACACAGTAGACTCACGTTGAACAACAAATCTCTAGAACTGTTTTCATCTTTCAACATTGAAATTTTGTACTTAGTAAACTAACTTCTCCTCAGTTACTAGTAAATCACTTTCTACTTTCCGTTTCTATTTTTTTGACTACTTTAAATATTTCATATGAGTAGACTTCCATAGTTTCTCCTTTTGTGACTGGCTTATTTAGCTTAGCATAATATCCTTGAGATTCATCCATATTGTAGCACGTGATAGAATTTACTTCTTTTTTAAATCTGGATAACATTCCATTGTGTATATAACCACATTTTATTTTTTTATTTTTTATTTTTTTGAGACGGAGTTTCGCTCTTGTTAGGCTGGAGTGCAATGGCGCGATCTCGGATCACCGCAACCTCCGCCTCCTGGGTTCAGGCGATTCTCCTGCCTCAGCCTCCCGAGTAGCTGGGATTACAGGCACGCGCCACCATGCCCAGCTCATTTTTTTTTGTATTTTTAGTAGAGACGGGGTTTCACCATGTTGACCAGGATGGTCTCGATCTCTTGACCTCGTGATCCACCCGCCTCGGCCTCCCAAAGCGCTGTGATTACAGGCGTGAGGCACCGCGCCCGGCCAATAACCACATTTTCTTTCTTCATTCATCCACAGACATTAGGGTTGTAGAAGCAGCTGTTAATAATGCTGCAATGAATATGGATGTGCAAATCTCTCTTCAAGATCCTGTTTTGAATTATTTTGACTATATACTCAGAAGTAGAATTAATGACTCATACGGTGATTCTGTTAATTTTTGTGGAAACTCTATTTTTCATTAAGGGCTGAACTATTTTATATTTTCGTCAACATGAAGTTCCCAGCCTCTCCATATCCTCAATACTCGTTATTTTCTATTCTTGGAATAGGGACTTTTCTGGTGATTGTGGGGTGATCTCTCATTGTGGCTTTAATTTGCATTTTCCTGATAATTAGTAAAGTTGAGCATCTTTAAATGTGCTTATTGTCTCCTTGTGTATCTTCTTTGCAGAAATATCTGTGTAAGTCACTGGCCCTTTTTTATATTGGGTTGGTTTCTGTTGTTTCCTTGTATAGGTCCCTATGTTCTAGATACTAACTCCTTATCACCTGGAGGTTTGCATGTATTCCGCGCCATCCCATAGGTTATATTTTCATCAATATTTCATAGTTTTCAGTGTGTAAATCTTTCATTTCCTTGGTTAAGTATTTTATTGTTTTCTATGCTGTAGTGAGCTTAGCCTACTTTCATTTTTGGACTGTTCATTGTTAGCACATGAAAATGCAACTGTTTTTTGTTTCTTTGTTGGTTTTGTTTTTGAGATATAGTGTCATTCTGTTACCCAGGCTGGAGTGCAGTGGCATGATCGTTGCTCACTGTAGCCCAAAACACCTGCGCTCAAGCAGTCACCCAACCTCAGTCTCCTGAGTAGCTGGGACTACAGGTACATCTCACCACATCCAGCTAATGTCATATATATATATATACACACACACACACACACACACATACACATATATATACATACATACACACATATACATACATACACACACATACATATATATACATACATACATATATACACACACATATACATACATATGTATATACATACGTACATACATACATATACACGTATATACACGTGTATATATACATACACGTATATGTACACGTGTATGTGTATATATATTAATATATATTTATATATATACGTATATACATATATATATGTATATACATATATATATAAATTTTTTTGTAGATATGGAATCTTGCCATCTTACTCAGGCTGCTCTTGAATTCCTGGGCTCAAGTGAGTCTCCTGCCATGGCTGCCCACAATGCTGGGATTATAGGGATGAGCCACCATTCGTGGCCTGATTTATGAATGTTGATTTGTATCTTGCAACTTTCCTGAACTTCTTTATTAGTTCTAAATGTTTTTGTGGAATCTTCGCATATAAGACTATGTCATCTCTGAAGAGATAATTTTACTTCTTTTCCAATTTGAACCCCTTTCTTTCTTCTGTTCAGTTCGTCTGGCTAGAACTTCCAGCACTATGTTGGATATTGATCTTCGTTTTGTTAATGCCGTGTTTACCCTGATTTACGTTGTGTGTTGTACCATCCTTGTATTCCAGATATGAATTTCACTTCGTCATGGCATGATATCCTTGTAACATGCTGTGGAACCTAGTCTGCTAGTACTTTGCTACATTCATCAAGAGTGTGTGGTTTTCTTGTTCACACGTTCATCTCCTTTTAGTATCAGGAAAATACTGGCCACATAGATGAGTTTGGGAATTTCAGCTCCTTCGGGAGTGCTGGAAAAGAATCGGCGCTAAATTTTGTTAAGACTTTTGTAATATTCTCTAGTAAGCTGTCTGATTCTGGACTTTTCTTTGTTGGAAGGTTTTTAATTATTTAACATTTTCACTAATTACAGATCACTACATTTTTTTATGTTTTGGTAGGTGGTATGTTTCTAGGAATTTATTCGTTTGTTATAGATTTTCTCATTTGTTGGCCTATAATTTTTCATACTAGTTTCTTGTAATTCTATTTGAGGCAGCCATTGCAGTGTCTCCTCTTTTTTTTATTTATAGCTATTTAAATGCATTCTCTGTGTCTCTCTTTTGCGCGCCCCCCCCCCACTTATGTTTAGCTAAAGTTTGTCAATTTTGTTGACCTATTTAAGAGACCAACTTGGGTCCACTGATTTTTTAATGTTTTTCTATTTTCTATTTCCTTTATTTCTACTCTACCCTTTATATATTTTTTTTGTCTTGTAATTTTGGTTTTAGTTTTTGGGGTTTTTTTCTGGTTCTCTGAGGATAAAATTTTGTTGGTTTGAGATCCTCCTTTCTGTAAATATAAAGGTACAAATTTCCCCTTTAGTAGTATTTTCACTGCATCCCATAAGTTTTGGTTTGTCGTATTTTTGTTTCCATTGGTCCTCAGATATTGTCTAAATTTTCTTATTTCTTTTAATATGAGTCCACACTGGTTGTTTAAACATGCATTGTTTAATTTTACATATCTGGATTTTCCTGTTTCATTCCATTATACACAGAAAAGGTACATGGTGTGATTCTAAGATTTGGTTTGTGGGCTAATGTGGTCTGTCATACAGAATGCTCCAATTCTGCTTGAGAAAATATGTTCTGTGCTCTTATTTGATACGGTGTCCTCCATTTGTCTGTTAGGCTCAGTTGGTCTATAGTTTTGTTAAAGTGCTTTATTTCCTTACTGATACGCTGATTATTCTGTATAAATATGAAAGTAGAGTACTGAAGTCTTCTATTATTAATATTATTACTATTATTTTACTGCCTATTTCACCCCCCAGTTCTATAAATATTTGTTTCCTGTATTTGAATGCTCTAACATTAAGGGCATATTATTTTATCTTTCTGGTATATTGACCCTTTTAACTTTGCATAATATTCTTTGTCTCTCAGTATAGCTTTTGTCTTAAAATCTATTTTGTCTGATATAAGCATGGACATCCCTTGTTTTTATAGGCTCCTATTTGCATGAAATACCTTTTTCTTCTTTTTATTTCTAGACTATATGTGCTTTTCAATAAAAATTCTCTTGTAGTTTCATCTTTTTGTAAAAACCATTCAACCACTCTCAATTTGTGTGATCACTCCATTTACATTTAATTACTGATAGAAAAAGATTTACTATTGCTATTTTGCTGATTTTCTTCCTCTCCTATAATTTTCTTTTTATTTTTTGAGGTCTTCCTTTGTACGTTTTTAATAATTTTGCAATAACTTTTTTTTGACATGGAGTTTCCCTTTTGTTACCCAGGCTGGAGAGCAACGGCGTGATCTCAGCTCACCACAACCTCTGCCTCCTGGGTTCAAGCAATTATCCTGCCTCAGCCTCCCGAGTAGCTGGGATTACAGGTGTGCACCACCATGCCCAGGTAATTTTTTGTATTTTTAGTAGAGACGGGGTTTCACCTTCTTGACCAGGATGGTCTCGATCTCTTGACCTCGTGATCCACCCACCTCGGCCTCCCAAAGTGCTGGGATTACAGGCGTGAGCCACCGCGCCCGGCCCAATAACATTTTTATTTCCTGCTCATTTCCTTTTTATTCTCTATTGTCATGGGTATCATTGTGAGTACATAGAAAACCTTAGTCATAATAATCTATTTTAAAGGGATATGAAATATTATAACTTCAATTGCATATAAAAACTTTTTTATATCTCTGCCTCTTCTCATTTTATGTTACCAATTGCAGTAAGTACATCTTTTGTATATAAACAGATAATTCTAATTTTTTATGCTATTTTAAAAATTCTGTACTATATCATTTACTCACATATATTACAATACCCCCAGTTTCTATACTGTCTACATAGTTACCTTTATCAGAAAACAATATGTTGTAGTGGTTCTCTGTTGCTGCTTATCATTCTTTTGCTTCAACTCGTAGGTCTAGATTCCCTTCAGAATTTGTCGGGTAGGTCTAGTATTGACAAGCTCCCTAATTTTTGTCTTAGAAAAGCTTGAATTTTCTTATGAGTTTTGTTGAATATATTATTGTTGGTTGGCAGGTTTTTTTTCCACCCCCAGGACTTTGAATATATCATCTCATTCCCTTCGGGCCCACAAGGTTACTTTTGAGAAAGCTGTTAATCTGTGAAGAGCTTCCTTGTACTAAATGAATGGTTTTTTTTGCTACTGGTTTTAAGATTCTCTTTGTGTGCAACCTTTGACAGTTTGATTATACTGTATAGAGTTTTTTTAGATCTACCTTATTTGGAATTTTTTGAGCTTCTAAAATGTTTAAGTTCCTTTATCTCCTCAGATTTAAAACCTCGGGGGCCATAATTTATGTTATCAGACCTTTCTCATTTACTTGTCTTCTGGTATTCCTGTAAGGCATATGTTGCCCTGAGGGATGTTGTTCCATAATTTCTTTTAGGTTCTTCATTTTTCTTTTCTTTTTGTTCCTGTAGCTCTAATTTTAGAAGTTCTGTCTTTGATTTCATTATTTTCTTCTGCTTAGCCACATTACCTGTTGAGTCTTTCTAATGAATTTTTCAATGAAGTGATTTTATACTTCAACTCAAGAATTTCTATTTGGTTCTTCATAGTTTCTACTTTGTTAATATGTTTAATGTTTCTCATTTCATTTAGTTATCGGTTCATGTTGACTTTTAATTCATTGCATACTTGACTAATTTCAAGTTTCTGTATCCTCATTTCTTTTGGGTAAGTTTCTGCAGATGTAACTTTTTTAGTGTGTGACAATCCTCTCTTTACTTTGTATTCTTTTGTTGTGAGATTTTAACATTTAAGAAATCAGCCCACTCTCCCAGATTTTGTGACATGATTTTCTATGGGAACTCTTTTCATGAACTCTGCATAGAGACTCTGTGGCCTCTTATGCTTTTGTTCGAGTGTGTATTCCTTTCTCCTTTAGGCTTGTGTGTGCAATATGTTTGAAAAGGTTTGCTGGCTGCTGCAAGACCCTCCCCTGGTGGTCGAGGTACCGTGGAGACGCTGGGGCTGCGTTATATTGTCATACTGGTGCTCCACCTCGTGTCTCTATATGGAACTGCACTTTTTTTGTTTTTATCTTTTTTGAGACGGAGTTTCGCTCTTGTTACCCAGGCTGGAGTGCAATGGCGCGATCTCGGCTCACCGCAACCTCCGCCTCCTGGGTTCAGGCAGTTCTCCTGCCTCAGCCTCCCGAGTAGCTGGGACTACAGGCACGCACCACCATGCCCAGCTAATGTTTTGTATTTTTAGTAGAGATGGGGTTTCATCATGTTGACCAGGATGGTCTCGATCTCTTGACCTCGTGATCCACCCGCCTCGGCCTCCCAAAGTGCTGGGATTACAGGCGTGAGCCACCGTGCCTGGCCGGAACTGCACTTTCTGCTGCACATTTGGTTGTCTTTGCTCTGAAAAAACTGCTCCATTTCTATTAGTACTTGACCATAGCCAAGTCAGAAGGCAGTCCTTGGGCAGCTTCCCTAAAAGTCAAAATATTGAACACAGGGGATTTAGATGTTTCCTTTTAATTGCATTGCCCAGTGTGGACTGAGGACTCTAGTGAGAAAGGATGGAAACAATGAGGATTTTTCCTGCCAGGTATGTTGTTAAGTTTGTGTCTTGTTGAGGTTCCAGGGCTGTTCTGCTGTGTTGGGGATGTCACTATCTTCCACATTCTTTAGTTCTTTTAGTAAAGTGATTTTTTTAATGATTAGGACCTGACCAATTTTCCTCATTATTCGATGACACAAATACTGTATACATTTTTTACAAGATGTTAGAACTGACTATCTTCATAATTTTTGTCTAACTCCGTTGCCCCCTTTTCCCGTCTTATTCTTCCCACCATCAACTTAGTACGACTGGTTTTGATACTCCTACCTTTTATGCTGTTTCTAACTTTTTATATTTTATTTCGAAACTTTGTTATCTCTATAAGTTGTACCACTTAACAAATCTTTTCATTTCCTTTTATCTTCATTGATAGCATCTTATGTAGACAGGGACACATCCACATTTTGTCAGCTGTCACTGAGTTTTGTTGGGCCTTTTATCTCTATCCCCCAAACATGGCCTAGGGCAAGACACAGAGGTTTTTGATTTATATATATATATATATATGTGTGTGTGTGTGTGTGTAACTATATATATTCATTCAATGTTTCTTAAGCATTTATGTGACAGGCACTGTCCTAATCACTGGGGGCAGAGCAATGAACAAAACAGACAAAAATCTATGACTTGATGAGGCTAATATTCTGCTGTGGCAATATAAAATAAACACATAAAGGAATAAATGTATTGTGAGCAGAAAGGAGTGCAGTTTTAAAGAGCATGGTTGAGGAAGGCCTCACTGTGAAAGTTCCATTGAGCAAAACTTTTAAGGGTGTGCAGGAACGAGTGATAGAAATACAGCTATGCTTTTCACTTTTATGTCAAGTGAGAAGTAAGAACAAAATCCTAGAGCAACATAATGTGTCTGGGATGCTCAATATACAGCAAGGAGGTCTAACGTAGCTGGAGGGGAATGACCCAGGACACGAGTAACAAAATACAAGATTAGAAATATACAGAGGAATATTTGTAGGAGGTGTAAATAGGAGGATATGTTCTTCATGGTCTCGTAGGTCACTGGAAAAACTTGGTATTACTGTAAGTCACAAGGGAAGACAGGGGGCAGCATAGTCTATTTCTGATTTATAAAGGACTTCTTTAGCTACTTTGTTGAGAAAAGGCTGTTAGGCAGATGTGCACAGAGGCAGAAAAATGCCTCAGAAGGCTACTGTAATAATTGAAGCTAGGCGTGGTGGCAGAAACCACCGGGAGTATAGGAGGAAATTAGAAGTTTAGTCATTTAGTCAGTTCAGCCTGACAGAATAGCATAGACTCGGTGACTTAAACAACAGATACTTACTTCTCACAGTTCTGGAGGCTGATAATTTTTCTATCAGGGTGCTGGCATGACTGAGTTCTGATGAGGGCCCTATTCCTGGTTTCCAGAGGGCCATATCCTCATTGTGTCCTCTCTCAAAAGAGAGAGAGGGAAAAGGGATTAGTGCCCTTAGAGATTTCCTCTATCAAGAGGGCTCCATTCTCATGACCTAATTACCCCCAAAAGACCCCATCACCAAATATCAACACACTGGAAATTAGAGTTTCAACATACAAAGTTGAGGCAGGAGATATAAACATGTAATATATAACAGGGTAAATATGAATACTAGAGAGCCCAGATAATGTCCACTCTAACAGAAATGATACATTAACGTGAAATTGACAAAACATCTCTAACCACTGCATCTTACACTGAATTTCAGTCACTTTTGTTGGTCATAGAATTCGTTAGTTTCTGCCTCTGCAAAGTTCTAATTTTCAGCTGGCTTCCTGGAAATGCTACCTTTGAGAATGTACTGCCACGCCCCTCCCAGTTAGCCAACACTATTCATGTGAAAATACCTCATCGTCGTGATCATCTGAGAACAATACCTGGCTTTCTGTAAATCAGTTAATAAGACTGATTTTAAATTAACAAAATTAACTGTAATGCTCTAATGTTTTGATATTGTAACCAAATTGGAAATGATGCTTTATCCGTGTAGTGCTAATAGCGTTAAAATGGCTGAGGAGTATTACTCAGCTGGTAAAAGGGAAAACTGAGTATGGTTTTTAAGACACAAATAATGGGTTTTTATTTCTGTGTTTGTTTTTGAGACGGAGTTTCGCTCTTGTTACCCAGGCTGGAGTGCAATGGCATGATCTCGGCTCACTGCAACCTCTGCCTCCTGGGTTCAGGCAATTCTCCTGCCTCAGCCTCCTGAGTAGCTGGGACTACAGGCATGAGCCACCATGCCCAGCTAATTTTGTGTATTTTTTAGTAGAGATGGGCTTTCACCATGTTGACCAGGATGGTCTCGATCTCTTGACCTCGTGATCCACTGGCCTCGGCCTCCCAAAGTGCTGGGATTACAGGTGTGAACAAATAATGTTTTTAAGTAAAGAAGAAAAGCTGTTAGTTTCATGTGCCTATTGACATTATACAGTTTTTTATTAACCATTTTCCCCCTTTCTTCTGCTTTTTCTTAGATGTTCTTGGCAGCTGTCACTCAGCTTTATTGCTAGGACACTAGACATTGGCTGAGAACATGCTCCCCAAAGGGCTCCCTGTTACCTGGCCTCAAGTCCAGGATACAGTTTAGATGAAGTCAGGTGCGTGGGGTATGCAGTCCACTCAGTTGTGGGGTACAGAGCTGAGAACCTTTGCAGGAGGGGTGACATCCGGGCCCCCTGTGCCCCCGGGAGCTCCCCCTCCTCCCACCACAGAGTGGACTGGGGCAGGGGTTGCTGGGTAATCTGAAACAGGAGTAGGTATGTGAAAGCAGCATTGGCACCTGCTCTGGAAAACACTGTGGCTCTTGGAGGAGGAGGGCCAGCCAGGCAGGGAGAGTTCATGCCAAGTGACAGTGGCCACGGCATGGCCCCACGGGGCTTCCTCCGCCGAGGCAGGACCTGGGTGCTAAGTCTGAGGCCCTATTTTGCTGTTTGCTTGCTAGGTGACCTTGGGCAAGTCACCCTCACTCTCGCATGTGACCCAGAGATGATGGTGATGATGATGATGGTCACTGTCACACCATCAACATCATCTTCATCACAGCAAGTGCTTCTTAAGCCTCTACTCAGGCATTCATGAGATTAACTCACTCCTTATAACCTCCACCTTAGAGGTGATATCATCATCCCCAATTTGCAGATGAAGAGATGAAGGCGTGGAGAGGCGAAGGAATTTGCCCAGGGCCACACAGCTGGCAAGCATCAGGTGGATCCAAACACTGGAGAAAGCCTGGTAAGGAAGGGGCCATCCTGCCTCTCTCTGGGGCATTGGGAGGATGAAACTAACAAATGCCCTTGAACCCTTCAAAGGGGGCTGGCAAGGGGTGGGCACTGGACAAGCAGGAGCTTTGATTCTGACCCAAGACTGCAGTGCAGCAAGGTCAGAAGCCAGACGCTAATCCAGGGTGCCCGTCCACACCAGCCCTGCGATTAGAAACACAGAGACTGCTCAGCAGACCTGGTTATAGCAATTACAAATGAAACCTTTGTAAACTGTAAAGTGCTGGGGAAACCCAAGGCCTGGCCCTCCCTGTCTGCCCTGCACACAGTGGGTCCTCTGCACCCCAGGAATTGGACAGAGGGGACAGAATTTGGAGGAAGGGTCCTCCCCCATCCACTCCTTACCTGGCTAGAGAAGAGCAGGCACTGTGTGGGGGGCATTGGCCACCAGGACTGCCAGGTCCACGCTGACCCCACCGTCACTGCCACGGAGGGCCACCTTGTCCTGGGTCTGGGACTCTAGAGGCAGAAAATGGCACGGGCTACTGAAAACAGGTTCACCTCCCTTCCCAGCCCAGGAACACACCACACTTCAGGAGGGGCCATACCCTGTGACCCTCAAATACAACACCAGCCGGAAAGGGAAAGGCTCCCATGGGAGCTGGGTGGGCTCAACCCCTTTTTAAGCCTCCTTGACATTATCTGTCATCATTTGTCCCTGAGGATCTAGTCCTGGGTGGCTCCTTTCATTGAAGTTGAAGTTGTTGAAATGACACCTCCTCCAAGAAGCCTCCCCTGACTGCCCATCTGAAGTCCCTCCCAATCCTTTGCTGCCAGGCATCCTCCATCCAACTCCCTGGAGAAGAGTTCCCAGCACAACCTGAAATGACCTTGCTCACTTACTAGGTTCCTGCTCCCCTACTGCCACCCTGCCAGAATGCCAGCCCCTTGGGGGCAGGGTTTCTCTTAAGACAGCTTCTGACATACAACAGGGGGTCAGTGAATACTTTCCAAATGACTGGGGGAGGCTGCTTCTCTGTAGGGATTCCTGGGGATTCTCTGAGCAACCTGTAGAGGAATCAGCATGAGGTCTGCTCTTGATAAATGGCCACTGTGGCCTGATACCCACCTGCAGCCTCCTGGCCCTCCTATCCCTCCCAGAACAGGAGAGTCTGGCTCACAACAGGAGTTTCTTCTTTGACTTAAATTCCCCCTGCTACAAATGGAAACCCATTGGGTCCAGGAGCCCCAGAGCAAACAGATGGCACCTACTCTGTCAGACGCCAGGTTCCCGTGGGGTGCAGCTTACAACTCAGGCCCAAGTGACACTCAGCCAGACTCCAGCACCTCTCATCTGGCCAGCAGGGTGGATGAGCCCCGCAGCTCTGAGCCCCGACTTCCTTATCTATAAGGTGGGCATGGCCCACCAGCCTCAAGGGACATCGTGCAGAGTAAATGGGGTAACACATGGGAGAGGACCACCTGTGGGGCATGCAGGAGGCCTGGGAAATGCTTCCTTCCTTCCTCATTCCACACTCAACCACGTGTACCTACTACAGGCAGGGCAAGAGGAGGAAGGGGACACAGTTCCCACACCTGGGAGCGCCTGGTTGTCAGAGATACTAAGAATGTTAATGACAGGCAGAAAGTGTCCCCAAGACGGGGGATAGCAGACTGTGGACAGCAATGGGAAGAGGGGAGAGGTCACTCCTGGCTGGAGGCAGCCACACCAAGCATCCTGGGTCGGGAACTAGAGCGGCATGAAAATGTTCATCCAGAATGACCTCCCATCACTCGTCCCCAACAAATTCTGAGGTCAGCTCAGACTAGGGACAATTTCCTGTGATCCAGTCCTCCATTCACCCCTCAGGAGGCTGAGGGCCAAAAATAAAGTTTTTTTTGAGATGGAGTCTCTGTCACCCAGGCTGGGGTGCAGTGGCATGATCTTGGCTCGCTGCAAGCTCCACCTTCCCAGGTTCAAGTGGTTCTCCTGCCTCAGCCTCCTGCGTAGCTGGGACTACAGCCATGCACCACCATGCCCAGCTAATTTTTTTTGTAGATACGTGTTTCACCATGATGACCAGGCTAGTCTCGAACTCCCGACCTCAAATGATCCATCCACCTCAGCCTCCCAAAGTTTTAGGATTACAGGCACCAAGCCTCCAACATAAAGTTTGAGGCCAGCAGAAGATGCCCTAGGGGACTAGGGAGACCCAGGGGTCCTGAATGGTCAAGAGCCAGGTCTCTAATGTATACAGGGTTTAGAGGGTAGCTCTGGGTTCAATCCTTGCTCCATCATTACCAGCTGTGTGGCCTGGACCAAGTGACTCAACCTCTCTGAGCCTCCATTCCTCATCGGCAGAATGGGAATGGCATTCCTAACCCTACCTCGTAGGCTCATTCATGCATGTTCAACATCTACTATGTGCCCTGTGGCAAAGCAGACAAAAACCATCCCTGCCTCACGGAGCACACATTCTGGTGATTCTAGTGCAGAGAGAATGAGAACCAAAGGTATTTGTATGCTACACAGTGTGTTCAAATGACAGAACTGGTGAGAGGGTGGGAGGAGACGGGGAGGTGGAAAAGAGGCCTCCTTGAGATGCCATTGGAAAAACACCTAAGGGAGGCGAGGGAGCCGGGCAGGTGTGTGGGAGAGAGGCATTCCAGGCAGCAGGATCAGCCCGTGCCAAGGTCCTGGGGTGGCAGCAAGCCTGGTGTGTTAAAGAATGGGGCCGGGAGACGAGGGGTCAGATGGGGGAAGGTGCAGGTTCTGATGGCTCGCAGGCCCCTCTAAGAGCTGTGGCGTTCCCCTGTGTGATGGGGACAGCTGTACTGTACTGCCCGGTGTGTAGGCAGTCTTATTGCTTTGATCTTCAAATAATGGGCTGAACCATGAACCCCAAAAAGAGATAATGAAGTCCCACCCCCCTCACCCTCTGTCCTATGACTACAACCTTATTTAAAAATAGGGTCTTGGCTGGGTGCGGTGGCTCACAAAAAAACTAACCCCAGCACTTTGGAAGGCCGAGGTAGGTGGATGATGAGGTCAGGAGTTTGAGATCAGCCTGACCAACATGGCGAAACCCTGTCTCTACTAAAAATACAAAAATGAGCCAGGCATGATGGTGTGCACCTGTAATCCCAGCTACTCAGGAGGCTGAGGCAGGAGAATCACTTGAACGTGGGAGGCAGAGGTTGCAGTGAGCCAAAATCACAGCACTGCACTCCAGCCTGGGTGACAAGAGTGAGACTCTGTCTTAAATAAATAAATGGTCTCTACAGATGGAATGAAGCAAAAATAACATCACATTCAAGCCGGACAGGCGTTGAATCCACTGTGGAGTGTTTTGCTTTATTTTGAGACAGGGTCTCATTCTGTCACCCAGGCTGGAGCACAGTGTTGGAATCATAGCTCACTGCAGCCTCGACGTTCTGGCTCAAGCGATTTTCCTGCCTCAGCCTCCTGAGGAGCTGGGACCACACACACGTGCCACCACATCCAGCTAAGATTCCTGTGTTTTAAGCCATTCGGTGTGTGGGACTTGGTTGCAGAAGTCCTAGGAAACTAACCCACCTGACTTGGGAGTAAGGCCCTTCACAGGCAAGGCTGTCCTGGCTGTCCCAGAGCCCAGGGCCACACTGGGCTTGGTGGGGTGCCACGTGGGTCCAGGCATAGAAGAAGCCAGATTCCCCAGTCCCAGGGCTGTGTGCTGGGTGCCTTACCATGTATCTGCAGCTCTGCAAGCAGGGAGGCCTCACTGTTGTGCCAGCTCTGGCCAGAGACCTCCAGGTACCCATCATGGTAACAGCAGCTCAGAGTGGTTGAGAGATGTGGGTCCCATCAGGATGCCTCCAGAATGCTCAAAGCCCGAGCTGCCGTTGTGAATGTCATGCAGACCTGGAATGCCACCAAGGAGATGCTGGGCTGCCCTGTGCAGAGAGAAAGCCAGACTAGGGCAAGCTGGCACCCAAATGCCCTGGGGTTGCCAGTGCCATCCATGTCCCTATAGTGGGAGGAACTCAGACCCTCTTCAAGGAGCAGGTTTGAGGACCAATGCAGTTACTCCAGCTAATTACACATGTACCAAGAAACCCACAGAGAACCAATCAGGAGGTGGGGCAGGCAGGGGAGAGGGGGCCTGGGGAGGACAGCTAGAGCAAAACTTTGGGAAGGAGAAGATGTCCGGGCTGATGCGAAACAGGTTGGCAACTATAGCCTATACCTTTTGTTGTAAATAAAGTTTTATTGGAACACAACCCTGCCTGTTTGTCACAGGTGTATGAACCAGAGCAACTCCATCTTGAATAGGGGCTGGGTAAAATGAGGCTGAGACCTACTGGGCTGCATTCTAAGTCACAGGATGAGACAGGAGGGCACACAAGATACAGGTCAGGGCCAGGCATGGTGGCTCACGCCCGCAATCCCAACACTTTGGGAGGCTGAGGTGGGCTTGAGGTCAGGAGTTCGAGACCAGCCTAGCCAACATGGTGAAACTGACTCTACTAAAAATACAAAAATTAGCTGCACGTGGCAGCTCATGCCTGTAATCTCAGCTACTCAGAAGGCTGAGGCAGGAGAATCACTTGAACCTGGGAGGCGGAGGTTGCAGTGAGCTGAGATTGCGCCACTGCACTCCAGCCTGGATAACAGAGCAAACTCCACTGCAAATAAACAACAAAAAGAACAACAGATACAGGTCATACAGACCTTGCTGATAAAACAGATGATGGTAAAGAAGCCGGCCGAAACCTACATAGATGGCTGAGAGTGACCTGGTCGTCCTCACTGCTGCACCCCCACCAGCGCCATGACAGTTTACAAATATCATGGCACCATCAGGAAGTTACCCTACATGGTCTAAAAAGGGGAGGCTCGAATAATCCACCCCTTGTTTAGCATGGCATCAAGAAATAACCGTCAAAATGGGCACCAGCAGCCCTGAATTCTTTCTTGCACAAGATCCAAGAACCCTCTTTTGGGTCTGGATCGAGATCCCTTTCCTGCAACACGTTCACATCCTAGTCCCGTGGCTGCCTCCACGACACGACAGCAGAATGCAGCAGCTGCGGCAGAGACTGGAGCTACAAAGCCTAAGACATGTACTACCTGGCCGTTGACGGAGAACATTTCTCAAACTCTGCTGCGAGATGTAATTTCCTCCCATGCCACCCCACAACCATCTCAGTAAAACCTTCAGTGAGGCTGGGTGCCGCGGCTCACGCCTGTGATCCCAGCAGTTGGGAGGCCGAGGCAGGCAGCTCACCTGAGGTCAGGAGTTTGAGACCAGCCTGGCCAACATGGCAAAACCCCATCTCTACTAAAAAAACTTAACCAGGCATGGTTGTGGCAGGTGTCTATAATCCCAGCTACTCGGGAGGCTGAGGCAGGAGACTTGTTTGAACCCAGGGGAGCAGAGGCTGCTGTGAGCTGAGATCATGCACTTTGGGCAAAAACACAAAACTCCATCTCAAAAAAAAAAACCCTTCAGTGAAATCTCCACCACCTCTTCCACCATTATTGAAGGAACTACCCAGGCAGGAAGGAGCAGGAATGAGAGGCGGGGAAAGGGCATCTCGGGGCCCTGCCACCCAGAGAATGAGCCGTAGCCCCTCTGTGACTGCGTCTCCTGGGCTGTTATGAGGAACGCAGGGTCTCAGCGCCCCCACCAGACCAGAATCAAAGCTGCATTTGAACACCATCCCTGGCTGATGCCTGTGTGCTGGGTGTACAGGGACCCGGCTCTGTGCAGAAGGCGGCCGCCTATGCTGTGGGACGCCACAGGAGGTTCAGAGCTGCTGGGCTCTGACCATGTGCCACCCACCATCTGGGATGACAGTACAGGGCCCAGGGCTGGAATTGTCCTGAGTCTCAGGGGCTCTATACTGCTGGCCAGCTCTGCCAAACTGTCCCCATCCACAATGGGCCACACCCAGGGCTGCCTGCTTGGCCTCTGCTGGTGTCACTGCTGACCCTGATGGCACCAAGGTCACACGGGCCCCAGGCACACAGGCTCAGCAGATCCAGAGACTCACCATGAGCAGAGAAGCCAGGGCTCTCTGTTATCTGCCAAGCGCTTCCCTGAAACCCAGCCCCAACGGGCAGAGCTGGGGAAACTGAGGCCTGAGCCCCTGTCACCACACAGCTGGCTCCCTAGACTTCCCCCCAGGACTGGGAGTTCCCATGGTCCAGTCAACCCTAGACCAGGGCTTGCAAACTGGTGGCCCTGGAGCTGGCAAGTTGTGTGTGGTCGCTCTGGTATTTTTTGTCTTGTGTTTTTTTTTTTTTTTAACGGATTCTTGCTCTGTTGCCCAGGCTGGAGTGCAGTGGCGCAATCTCAGCTCACTGCAACCTCTGCCTACTGCATTCAAGCGATTCTCCTGCCTCAGCCTCCTGAGTAGCTGAAACTAAAGGCGCCCGCCACCTCGCCCAGCTAATTTTTTGTATTTTTAGTAGAGACAGGGTTTTGCCATGTTGGCCAGGCTGGTCTCAAACTCCTGACCTCAAGTGATCTGCCTGCCTCAGCCTCCTAGAGTGTTGGAATATATGACATCTTACCTAAGTCTGTTTATATGAAATTTCCAGGACAGACAAATGCATAGGGACAGAAGGCAGATTCGTGGTAGTTGGGGACCAGGGAAGAGAGAATGGGAGGGATTGCTGATGGGCATGACGTTTCCACTGGGGTGAGAAAAAGTTCTGGAACTTGCAAACATTGATGATTGTAAAATAGCGTGAACACACATAGCATCCCTGAGTTGTATACTTTTTTTTTTTTTTGAGACGGAGTTTCACTCTTGTTACCCAGGCTGGAGTGCAGTGGCGCAATCTCGGCTCACTGCAACCTCCACCTCCCGGGTTCAAGCAATTCTCCTGCCTCAGCCTCCCGAGTAGCCGGTATTACAGGCACGCGCCACCATGTCCAGCTAATTTTTATATTTTTAGTAGAGACGGGGTTTCACCATGTTGACCAGGATGGTCTCGATCTCTTGACCTCATGATCCACCCGCCTCGGCCTCCCAAAGTGCTGGGATTACAGGCTTGAGCCACTGCGCCCAGCCGAGTTGTATACTTTTAAACAGTTTTACATTATCATATGCATTTTACTACAAGAAATGTGAAAAGATACATACAATGTGGAGGCTTTGAGAACTGGCACACGCTCTGTAGTTCCCCCACAGCCCAGGGACACATTTCAGTTCTCCACCTAGCCCCTAAAGCTTCGAGTTTGCAACCCCTGCACCCCACACACGCAGGCTGATCACTGAAACAGCAGAAGCAGGCTGGGCGTGGGGGCTCACACCTGTAATCTTAGCACTTTGGGAGGCTGAGGTGGGCAGATCCCTTGAGGTCAGGCGTTGGAGACAAGCCTGGCTAAGATAGTGAAACCTCATCTCTACTAAAAATACAAAAAGTAGTCAGGAGTGGTGGCGGGCGCCTTAATCCCAGCTACCTGGGAGGTTGAGGCAGGAGAATTGCTTGAACTTGAGAGATGGAGATTACAGTGAGCTGAGGTCGCACCACTGCCCTCCAGCCTAGGCAACTAAGCAAGTCTCTGTCTCAATAAATGAGTGAGTGAGT
>CM052656.1:120493767-120525174 GCA_028533165.1 Leontopithecus rosalia | reverse complement strand
TTGCTGGTGAGGAGTTTTGGTCCTTTGTAGGAGGTGAGGTGCTTTAGTTTTGGGTGTTTTCCTTTTTTTTTTACACTGTTTTTTTCCCATCTTTGTGGGTTTATCCACCTGTCGTCTGAGTAGTCGCTGATTTTTCGATGGGTCTCTGAGTGGACGCCCAGATTGTTGATGATGAAGTATTTCTGTTACTTAGTTTTCCTTCTAACAGTCTAACCCCTCTGCTGTATGACTGCTGAGATCCACTCCCGGCTCTGCTTGCCTGGGGTATACCTGTAGCAGCAGCGGTACAGTGAGGGATGCTACCAGTTTCTTCTTTTATCTTTGTCCCAGAATGATGCCCGCCAAATGTCAGTCTGATCAGTTCTTTTTGAGATGATTCTTTGGATATACAGGGGTCAGGGAGCTCCTTGAGGAGATGGTCTGTACTTTATAGGAGCTCAAGTGCTGAGCTGTGAGCTCCATTCTTCATTCAGGGCTGTTAGGCAGGTACATTTAAGTCTGCTGCAGCAGAACTCATAAAACCCCTTTTTTTCCTCAGATGTTGTGTCTCAGGGAGTTAGGGCTTTCTTTATGAGTATCTGTTGCACTGTCCTGCCCAGCTAGGAGGCAGTCTAGTCACTATTTGCCTGCCAAGGCTCTGCCCTGCTGCCATGGAGTCCACCCTGTTGCCCTGGGCTCTGCCCTGCTGCCGTGGGCTCTGCCCTGCTGCTGTGGGCTCCTCCCTGCTGTCATGGGCTCCACCCTGTTGCCATGAGCTCCGCCCAACTGTCATGGGCTCTGCCCTGTTGCCGTGGGCTCCGTTCTGTTTCATGGGCTCTGCGCTGCTGTCATGGGTTCCTCCCTGTGGCCATGGGCTCCATTCTGTTGCTGTGGGCTCTGCGCTGCTGTCATGGGCTCTGCCCTGTTGCCATGGGCTCTGCCCTGCTGTTGAGTGTAATTCACTGTTGTCCTGTTTATATGGTTGTGGTTAAAACTGCTGTGGTTATGGTGGCCCGCCTCTGTATCGGCTGAGTCTCTCTGTTATGGCGGGTTGCCTTGGCAACGGCAGGCTGCATCAGCAATGGGAGTGTACCTCAGTAGGGGCAGAATGCCTCGGTAATGGCAGACGCCCCTCCCCCACTGAGCTGCACTGTCCTGAGTTCAGCTGTGCCCTCAGTGAAACTCTCAACCCCAAGTGTATCGAATCGCAGTTTTGTTTGTCCCTGTGGGGATGGGACCCGCTGAGCCTGATCACCTGTCTCCCTGCCTCAGAGCCCTTTTTTTTTTAAGTTGAATGGTTGACACTCTCCCAGGTATTTCAGTCACCTGCTGATAGGGCATCAGGATCTGTGTGATTTCCCATGCAGCAACCCACTTTGCTGGCTCAAACGTTGCTTGCCAGGAATCTCCTGGTCTGGCTCACTCTCCAAGTTCCGTTTAATCAGATGGATATGCTAATCTGTCCTCCCAAATCTCAGATTGCTGGTTTAACAGGGCACCCAGACCAGTGCATTTCGTGTGGAGTGCTGCTGCACTGCGGCACCGGCTGAAACGGTTGCGCCAGCCGAAACAGCTGCGCTGGCGTCCTGTGTCTCTCCTACACCTGGGAATTTCCCCATTCTGTGGGCAACAAAGATCCGTCTGGAAATGCGGCTTGGACTCACCCTCTGCGCCTTCACTGAGAGCTATAATCCTGAGTTGCTCCTACCGTGCCATATTCCGGAGCCAGTCCGCAGATGGCCTTTTAAACATTTACACATTTAAGTTTTTTCTTTGTTTTTGTAGATTGATAGCTCATTTTTAAAAACATTGATTAATGTGGCTTGGATTTGTATCTCTGCCCGAATCTCATGTTGAACTGGAGGAGGGGCCTTGTGGGAGGCGATTGGATTATAGGGGTGGATTTCCTCCTTCCTGCTGTCAAGATATTGAGTGAGGTATAAGATCTGATGGTTTAGAAGTGGTTTAGAAGTGTATGTGGTACTTCCACCTTTGTGCTCTCTCTCTCTCTTTCTCTCTCTCTCTCTCAATCCTGTCGCCAGGAGGAGACATGTCTTGTTTCCCCTTTGCCTTCCACCATGATTGTAAGTTTCCTGTGGCCACCCAGTCAGGCTTCCTCTAAAGCCTGTTGAATTGTGAATCAATTAATCCTGTTTTCTTCATAATTTACCCAGTCTCAGGTAGTTCTTTATAGCATTATGAGACTGCACCAATACACTGATGACTGATATTCCATTGCATGAATGTACCACAGTTCTGTTATTTGTTTACCTACTGAAAGGCATCTTAAATACTTTCACTTTTCTACATTCAAATGCCAGTTTTTGTGTGGACATGTTTCCAACTAATTTAGGTAAGTATCTGGGAGCATGCTTGCTTAATCTTATAATAAATCTATTTTTAGCTTTGTAAGAAACTTTAACTTTGTCTTCTAACACGGCTGTACCATATTACATTACCACTAATAATAAAAGAAAATGCCTGTTGTCCTATTCTTGCCAACATTTGGTGTTGTTTTTGTTAATTTTTAAGAGCTTTTTATATACATAGGACATTTGCCTATGTCTGTGTCTGACTTATAAATTATTCTAACTTACATTTTGTTGTTGAACTGCACTTAAATTAAGTTTTGGTGATGTAGTTTTATAAAAAATTTTATTTGTTTCTTTTCTTTATCTTAAATTCATTTTAGTTTCAGGGGTATATGTGGCTCTTTGTTATATAAGTAAATTGCATGCTACACAAGTTTCATGTACAGATTTATTGTCACCCAGGTAATAATCACAGTCACTTACAGGTAGCTTTGTATCATCACACTCCTCTCACCCTCCACCCACAAGTAGACACTCCACCCAGTGTCTCTTGTTCCCTTCTTTTTTTCCATGTATACTCAAGGTTTAGCTCCCACTTAAAAAGGAGAACATGTGGTATTTGATTTTTCTGTTCCATAGGTTCACTTAGGATTCAACATCACTAATTATTAGAGAAATACAAATCAAACTACAATGAGATACCATCTCACACCAGTTAGAATGGCTATTCTTAACAAGTAAAATTATGACAGATTCTGACAACGTGGTGGAGAAAAGGCAACACTTACTTATACATTACTGGTGGGATTGTAAATTCGTTCTACCATTGTAGAAAGCAGTCTGGTGATATATGAGAGAATGTAAAACAATATTACCATTCAGCCTATTAATCATATTATTGGGTATAAACCTTTGGGTTTTATTGCTTTGGCAATAAAAATCCTTCTACCATTTTTTTTTTAAATTATCATTTGGGGCATTTGGGTCATACTTAGTGTTATGGTTTGGTTTTATCTCCACCCAAATCTCATCTTAGTTCCCATCATCTCCAAGTGTGTGGACAAGATCCAGTGAGAGGTAATTGAATGATGGGGGTAGTTACCTCCAAACTGTTCGTATGACAGTGAGTTCTCATGAGATCTGATAGTTTTATGAGGGGCTTTTCTCTCCCTCTGCTTGGCACTTCTTCTTGCCGCTGCCATGTGAAAAAGGACATGTTTGCTTTACTCCCCATGCTATAACTGTAAGTTTCCTGAGGCCTCCCTAGCCCTGCAGAACTGCTAGCCAATTAAACCTCTTTCCTTTATAAATTACTCAATCTTGAGTATGTCTTTGTTAGCAACATTAGAATGGATACTAGAGTAAAAAGATACTGGATAAGGGGGCACTGCTGTAAAGATAACCACAAATATGGAAGCAACTTTGGAATTTGGTAACAGGCAGAGGTTGGAACTGTTTGAAGGGCTCAGAAGAATCTAGAGACTTGGAGGGCTCAAAAAACAGGAAGATGTGGGAAAGTCTGAACCTTCCAAGAGACTCTGAACAAATTGCTGATAGTGATATGGATGATAAAGTCCAGGCTGAGGCGGTTCAGATGGAGATGAGGAACTTGATGGGAACTGGAGTAAAGGTCACTCTTGCTATGCAAAGAGTTGGGTGACATTTTGCCCCTACCGTAGAAATATGTGGAACTTTAAGCTTGAGAAAGATGATTAAGGTATCTGGTGGAAGAAATTTCTAAGTGACAAAGTGTTTAAACAGAAGCAGAGCCTAAAAGTCTGAAAGATTTGCACCCTGATGATGCAGTGGAAAAGAAAAACCTACATTCTGGGGAGAAATTCAAGTCAGCTGCAGAAATTTCCACAGGTAATGAGAAGCCAAATGTTAACCGCCAAGATAATGGGGAAAATGTGTCCAGGGCATGTTAGAGAACTTTGCAGCAGCCCCTCCCATAACAAGCCAGGAGACCTAAGAGGAAGGACTGGTTTTGAGGGCTGGGCTCCAGGACCCCTGCTGTGTGTAGCCCAGGAACTTGGTGCTAAAAGTCCCAGCCACTCCAGCCATTTTTAAAAGAAGCCATGGTACAGCTTGGGCCATGGCTTTTAGAGGTGGGAAGCCCCAGTCCTTGATAGCTTCCATGTGGTGTTGAACCTCCAGGTGCAAAGAAGTCAAGAATTGATGTTTGGGAACCTCCCCCTAGATTTCAGATCATGTATGGAACTGCCTGGATTTCCAGGTGGCAGCTTTCCACAGGAATGTGACCCTCATACAGAACCTCTGCTAGGGCAAAATGTGGGGTTGGAACCCCCACACAGAGTCCCCACAAGGGCACTGCCTAGTGGAGCTGTTAGAAGTTGGCTACCATATCCTCTATACCCCAGAATGGAAGACCCACGAACACCTTGCTCTGTGTGCCTGAAAAAGCCACATACACATACCAGCCCATAAAAGCAGCCTCGAGGGGAAGTTGTACCCTGCAAAGCCACAATGGTGAAGCTGCCAAAGACCGTGGGAGCCTACCTCTTGCCTCTGTGTAATCTGGATGTGAGAATGGAGTCAAAAGAGGTCATTTTGGAACAATAAGGTTTAATGAGTGCCCTATTAGATTTCAGACCTGCATGGGGCCTGTTGCCCCTTTGTTTTGGCCAATTTCTCCCAATTGAATGGGTGTATTTACCCAATGCTTTTACCTTACCCCTCCCCCTTGTTTCTAGGAAATAACTTACTTGTTTTTTACTTTACCAGCTCATAGGCAGAGGGGACTTGACTTGTCTCACACGGGACATTGGATGTGGACTTTTGAGTTAATGCTGAAATGAGTTAAGACTTTGGGAGCTTGTTGGGAATAATTGTGTTTTGAAATGTGAGGACATGAGATTTTAGAGAAGCCGGGTCAGAATGCTATGATTTGGCTTGTCCCCACCCAAATGCTCATTTTGAACTATAGTTTCCATAATACCCATGTGTCATGGGAGGAACCCAGTGGAAGATAATTGAATCATGGAGATGGTTACCTCCATGCTCTTCTCATGAAAGTGAGTGAGTTCTCATGAGAGCTGATGGTTTTATAAGGGGCTTTTCCCTTCCTTCACTCTTCACTTCTCCTTACTGCTGCCATGTAAAGGAAGATGTGTTGGCTTCCATTTCTGCCATGATTGTAAGTTTCCTGAGGCCCCCCAGACCTGAAGAACTGTAAGTCAATTTAACCTCTTTCCTTTATAAATTACCCAGTCTCCAAAATATCTTTATTAGCAGTGTGAGACTGGACTAATACACTTAGAAACACATTTTTTTCTTCCTAGATAATTAAAAGAAATCCTATATGAGTAGTTCTAATATTTATAATTTCATATGTAAAATTTATATATTTGGTCAATATATAAATTTCAAATTAATGTTTCTTTAGTAGGTAAGAAACAATTGCAGCAACTTCTTTTCTTCCAGATGATCATCCAGTTATCTTAAGAATACCTCTTAGAGAATACCTCTGCCTATGAATAGAAGAATATTGAAACATTTTTTTCATGTATTTTCCTCAATGACCATATAACCAGGGTACCAGCTGGTCATTCTATGTCTTCCTGGAGAAGCCAGAGGAGGAGAGTTTTGTAATAAAAAGAGATTCAAGTACAAATTCTAGCTGTATTTCTTTTAGTTTTGCAATTTTGGACAAGTTATTCATTATTCTTGAAACTTGTCTTCTTCATATTTAAGGAAAAAACAGAAAAATCAATTTTCTGCAGTTTCTATGATTACTAAAATGAGATACCACAATGCCTGATACAATGCTAAATACAAAGCAAGTGTTCACTAAATGGTAGCTATCATTATTAAGATTATAATCACACTAAAAAAGATAGACTTTAGAAATTAACATAGTTAAGAAAAAATCTATTAATGAAATGTTTATGAAAACTTACGCCAAAAATGTGGAATTATGTATCCTACAAGCCCCTCGTGCTCCACAGCTGTGGGTGGACCACTTCATACATGTTCTATCAGTCAGAGCCCCAAAATATATTGGAGCTAGAATTCCTCCTGCAACATGAGATAAGAAGATATCAATCCAAGGAAAATGTTTCAAATGTAACTAAGTGAAATTCTACATTGACACATTTTGAATTTTAAAAAGTTTAAAATTTTGGGAAATTATTCCATTGTTCTGGCCTACATCCACCCAGGAAGCAAAATTATTAGGAATCTCGATGGCTTGAATCAAATGGTAATATCACAGACATATTCAATCTACTTTTCTCTTCCTATTTTTATAGGGAAGAAAGAGCACCATATATCTATATATGCTGTTCTTCCTATCATATTGATTAAATTAAACCTGATTGGTAAAAGGGGAATGTTATTAATAAAACATAAAAATTATGTTGAATCATATAAATTTTTCTTAGGCAAGAAATACTGGATTACTGGGGGTCAAAAGACATTCAGGCCCTGCTTCAAAAAGTACTCAGTTATTGGCTAGTTTTTCCTTCTTTCTGTGCTCAGAGTCCCATCTCCTCCTTCTTGGTGTTCTTAAAGCCCACAATCCAGCATTTTCTCTCCATTGATTTAATGCATTTCTTCATATCTCCTAAAGCAGCCCAGGCTGTCCAGATTAGGGTCTCCAATAAATTTTGTTTCTGTTAGTGGTCTCATCACAATGCTTCATACATTTCAGCGGTCTATCCCTAACCCACTGTAGGGACAGTGGGATTTATTTGTAGTGCATGATTTCATGGAATGTGCAGCATTCCAGGAAGCCATATATTGTATATAGGAGAAGTATACACTCTGAGATTAACTCCTAGTTTTAAGCATAGATAAACTGGTCAAAATGTTGAGGGACATCATGGTTGAGAGTTATCCTACAGATATTAGAACTGAAGCATACAAGATGTTACTTTGTTCTTGTTCTTTTTGCGATTCATATTCTATTTTGTCACAAAACATGACAGTGATTTATATATGACAGTTTACTGATTCTGTTTACTTTTAATCATTCTCAATTTTCTGAATGTGAAAAATACTCAAATCACAAGGGAAGGGTGTCTGAGGCCAATGTACCTAAAGCAAAGTGGTACTAAGAAAATGGGTTAGGAAATTGCAGATTTCAAAAAATCACAACCACCTTTTAAAAATAAAGAGAAAATAGATGCCAACAATTTGTTTTCTTCACATTATGTCACTGGTTTAAATAAACTTTATGAAGTAAATGTCTTAACTAACAAACTAGAACTTAGTTACTGTAATTAGAAACTTCTGATAACCTGTTTTCTAAATGACATTTTCAGTTGAATATACTATATATTATAATAGGCCTTCCACAATTTACACACGTATTATATTTAAGATACTTGTTTGTGAGTTGGAATTTTGGCACTAAGGGTAAATTTTTCCCATAGAAGTATTTGGGCTTCGTTGTGGCATATAATAAATACATCAAAATTGGATGCTCACAATTAGGATGGCTAAATTTATTTTTTCCTATTTTATGTTGCTAAAATAATTTCTAATTTTATAGTCTCATTTCAACATATCAGAGGAAATACTAACTGCCCAGAAGTATTCTCAGCCTCTGTGCTCCATGTTCCAGGAGTGAGATATCCTCATTGAATCTGAAGGTAGAGAATTGCCAAGATGACAGAGACTGGAAGATTAGGGACACAGAAAGGGAATACTGGGTAGAGAACCGATGTAATCCCGCAGCATCCCCATCTTCTCTCTCCTATTCCCTTTGATTTTTTTTAAACCTTTAAGGATATGTGACCTTCTCACCAAATACACTTTGTGACAACTCCATTGTAATTTGGCCATACTTTTTCCTTTGCTTGCAAGGGTCCCAGAAACTGACCCCTCTTACTTTCCTTTCTTTCTCCCATCAGTGGTTACCTATTGGCCGTAATCAGTCCTGTGCACCAATCCCTACTTGAAAGATGCTCTTTTCCTACTTCCCAGGAATAAGCTATACGGTTTACAGTTCTTACTAAGGAGCATTCACAGGGGTTCGGCTAGACATTGTTTAACAACAGAGATCTGTGCAGTAAAAAAGGCAAATGGCCACAAGGGACAAAGAATACTTTTCTAAATATTTTCTAATCAACTTCAAATATTTAAAATATAGGCCTTTAAAATATGGCAGATAGGAGGCAGGACTAGCTTGCGGCTCCCACATGGACAGACAGAGCAGCATGTGGAGATGCACATCGTGAACTTTTGCTCCAAGAACTATCATAGCACATACTGGGAAAGCTAAGAGAATCCACAAACCCTTTAAAGAAATTGTGTCACTAGCTGCAGGCTCCCTGAGATGCCAAAAAATTGAGTTGGCTTTCTTTCTCTGCAGGGAGGCTGGTGGTCGGGGCAAGTTCTCAGCCTTGGCCACCAAATGCCTGGCAATAGACTCAGTGCTGTTGGGGGGCACAGAGGCAGTAAGACCAGCCTGCAGGGCTGAATGCTAGATAGGCGCAGGGTGAGGCTTGTTACTGCTGGCCCCTCACCCCACCACTTCCTTTGGATCTGTGTGACTCAGCAGAGACAGCCATAATTCCTTGGGAACACAACTTCGTTGGCCTGGGAATCACACCACCTTCTTCAAACCCCACCCAAGGAGAGTCTGAGCTCAGACGTGCCTATCTCTACCCCTTCCTTATGGTCTTCCTCTATCTTCCCTGGTTACTGATGTCAAGAACATGATCTTTTGGTAGCTCTACGGCCCTACCTGTGACCCTGGGGCAAGTTTGCTTCCTCCCTATAGCACTGCGCTGATATACTCTTGAAAGCGCCACCTGCTGGCTGTAGGTCAACTAACACAAAACCGGTTCACTAAGCAAAAATACAGCCAAGGTCCCTCACACAGTCCACTTCACTCTCCTGCTGCCTCCACCACAGCAAATACTGGTATCCATGGCTGAAAGACCTGAAGATGGATCACATCACAGGACCCTTTGCAGACACTCCCTAGTACCAATCCAGAGTCCAGTAGCTCCACTGGGTGGCTAGGCCCAGAAGAGCAAAAGCAATCAATGCAGTTCAGCTATCAGGAAGCCGCACCCCTGTGGGAATGGGGAGAATGTCACATCAAGGGAGTACCCTATGGGACCAAAAAATCTGAACAGCAGCCCTTGAGCCCCAGTTCTTGCCTCTGTCAGAGTCTACAAAATGAGCAGGAACGAGAAAAACAATTCTGAAAATGTAACAAAATAAGGTTCTTTACACCCTCAAATAATTACAGCAGCTCACTAGCAATGGATCCAAACCAAGATAAAATCTCTGAATTGCAAAAAAAATCATTCAGAAAGTCCATTATTAAGCTAATCAATGAGGCACCAGAGAAAGGTGAAATGCAACTTAAGGAAACAAAAAGCCTGATACAATCACAACTTCTGGAATCAAGGACACTCTTAGAGAAACGCAAAATGCCCTGGAAAGTCTCAGCAATAGAATCAAAGAAGCAGAAGAAACACCTTCAGACCTTGAAGAGAAGGCTTTCACATTAAACCAATTCATCAAAGACGAAGAAAAAATAATTTTTAAAAAAAGCCACCTAGAAGTTTGAGACTAGTTTAAGCATCTAAACCTAAGAATAATTGGTGTTCCTAAGGAAGAAGAGAAATCTAAAAATCTGTAAAGCATATTTAAGGAATAGTCAAGGAAAACTTTCCCAGCCTTGCTAGAAATCTAGACATCCAAACATAAGAAGCTCAAAGAACACCTGGGAAATTCATTGCCAAAAAAATCCAAATCATCACTTAGGCACATATTCATCAGATTATTTAAAGTCAAGATGGAGAAAACAATCTTAAGAACTGTGAGGCAAAAACCTTGCCATCAGGTAACCTATGAAGGAAATCCTATCAGAATCCCAGCAAATTTCTCAGCAGAAACTCTACAAGCTAGGAGGTATTGAATTCCTATGTTTAGCCTCCTTAAACAAACAGTTATCAGGCAAGAATTTTGTTTCTAGCATAACTAAGTTTCATACCTGAAGGAAAGATACAGTCTTTTCCAGACAAACAAATGCTGAGAAAATTTTCCACTACCAAGCCGGCACCACAATAACTGCTGAAAGAGCTTTAAATCTTGAAACAAATCCTCAAAATACACAAAAAAATGGAACTTCATTAAAGTTTAACTCTCACAGGGCCTGTATAACAATAACACAATTAAAAAACCCAAGATATTCTGGCAACTAGCATGATGAATAGAATAGTACTTCACATCTCAATACTAATGTTGAATGTAACTCACCTAAATGTCCCACTGAAAAGGTACAGAATGGAAGAATGGATAAGAATTCATCAACCAAGTTTCTGCTGTCTTCAGGAGATTAGCCTAGCATATAAAGACTCACATAAACTTAAAGTAAAGGAGTGGAAATAGGTATTCTACATAAATGAACACTAACAATGAGCAATAATAGCTATTCTTATATTAGACAAAACAGACTTTAAAGCAACAACAGTTAAAAAAGGCAAAGAGGCACATTATATAATGATAGAAGAACTGGTCCTACAGGAACATATCACAATCTTAAATATAAGACTGAAGCTCTTATATTTAGACTTATATATAATATAGTTAAATATTTAGACTTATATTTAAATATAAGACTAACACTGAAGCTCCCAAATTTATATTAAAAAAATTACTACTAGACTTAAGGAATGAGATACACAGCAACTCAAAAATAGTGGGGGACTTTAATAATCCAGTGACAGTATTAGACATGTCATCAAGACAGAAAGTCAGCAAAGATACAACAGACCTAAACTATATCCTAGAACAAATGAGCTTAACAGATACTTACAAAACATTCTACCCAACAACTACAAAATATACATTATATTCATCAGCAAATGAAACATTGTTACAAGATAGATTATATGACAGGCCACAAAACATGTTTCAGCGAATTTAAGAAGCTTGAAATTATATCAAGTATTCCCTAAGACCACAGTGAAGGAAAATTGAGAATTAACAGAGAAAACAACACCAAAACCTTGCAAATACATGGAAATTATATAACCATATCCGGAATGGTTGGTGGGTTAAAAAAGAAATCAAAATAAAAATTAAGGAAAGTTTCAAACTGTACAAAAATAGTGACAAAACTTGTCAAAACTTCTGGGATACAGCAAAAGTGGTGCTAAGAAGAAAGTTCATAGCTTTAAATGCCTGCATCAGAAAGACTGAAGGAGCACAAAGAGACAACATACGGCCGTATCTTACGGAATTAGAGAAAGAAGAACAATCCAAATACAAAGCCAGTTGAGGAAGAGAAATAACAAAGATTAGAGCAAACTTAGTGAAATTGAAACAATAATAACAACAAAATGCAAAATATAAATGAAACAAAAAGCTGGTTCTTTGAAAAGTTAAATAAAATTGATAGACCATTAGTGAGCTTAACCAAGAGACGAGAGAAGATCCAAATAAGCTCAAGTGGGAGATATTACTACTGATACTGCAAAAATACAAATGATTATTCAAGTCTACTATGAACACCTTTATGTGCATAAACTAGAAAATCTAAAGGTGATGAATAAATTCAATACAAGATCACCCAGTTACATAAAGCAAGTTTTTAATGACCTACAAAGAGACTTAGACTCCCACAAAACAATAGTGGGAGACTCTGGCACCTTACTGTCAGTATTAGACAGATCAACAAAACAGAAAATTAACAAGGATATCCAGTACTTGAACTAATTGAACTCATATCTGAACCAAGCAGACCTAATAAACATCTACAGAACTCTCCACCCCAAATCCACAGAATATACATTCTTCCCAGCACCACATTCTAAAATTGACCACATAATTGGAAGTAAATCACTCCTCAGCAAATGCAAAAGAACAGGAATCGTAACAACCAGTCTCTCAGACCACAGTGCAATCAAATTAGAACTCAGGATTAAGAATCTCACTCAAAACTGCACAACTACATGGAAACTGAACAACCTGCTCCTGCATGACTACTGGATATATAATGAAATGAAGGCAGAAATAAAGATGTTCTTTGAAACCAATGAGAATGAAGACACAAGGTACCAGAATCTCTGGGACACATTTAAAGTAGTGTCTAGAGTAAAATTCACAGCACCAAATGCCCACATGAGAAGCAAGGAAAGATTTAAAAAAAAACACCTACACTCTAACATCAAGATTAAAAGAACTAGAGGAGGAAGATTATACAAATTTAAAAGCTAGCAGAAGGCAAAAAATAACTAAGATCAAAGCAGAACTGAAGGAGAGAGAACCACAAAAATCCCTTCAAAAAATCAGTAAATCTAGGAGCTGTTTTTTGGAAAAGATGAACAAAATGGATAGACTGCTATCCAGACTAATCAAAAAGAAAAAAGAGAAGATTCAAATGGATGTAATAAAAAATGATAAAGGGGATATCACCACCAATTCCACGGAAATACAGACTACCATCAGAGATTACTACAAACACCTCTATGCACATCAACCAGTAAATCAAGAATAAATGGATAAATTTCTGGACACTTACACCCTCCCAAGACTAAACCAGGAAGAAGATGAATCCCTGAATAGACCACTAACAAGGTCTGAAGTTAAGGCAGCAATTAATAGCCTACCAACAAAAAAAAGTCTTGGGCCAGATGGGTTTGCAGCTGAATTCTACCAGAGGTACAAAGAGGAGCTGGTACAATTCCTACTGAAATGATTCCAAACAATACAAAAAGAAGGAATCCTCCCTAACTCATTTTATGAGACCTGGTACCAAAACCTGATACCAAAACCTGGCAGAGAAACGACTAAAAAAGAAAATTTCAGGCCAACATCCATGATGAATATTGATGCAAAAATCTTCAATAAAATACTGGCAAACTGAATCCAATAGCCCAACAAAAAGCTAATCCATCATGAACAAGTCAGCTTCATCCCAGGGATGCAAGGCTGGTTCAACACCTGCAAATCTTTAAACATAATCTATCACATAAACAGAACCAAAGACAAAAACTACATGATTATCTCAATAGATGCAGAGAAAGCCTTTGACAAAATTCAACAGTCCTTTATGGTAAAAACTCTCAGTAAACTAGGTTGTGATTAATTATCTCAAAATAATAAGAGCTATTTATGACAAACTCACAGCCAGTATCATACTGAATGAGCAAAAACTGGAAGCATTCCCTTTGAAAACTGACAGAAGACAAGGATACCCTTTCTCACCACTCCTATTCAACATGGTATTGGCAGTACTGGCTATGGCCATCAGGCAAGAGAAAGAAATATAAGTGTATTAGAATAGGAAGAGAGGACATCAAATTGTCCCTGTTTGCAGATGGCATGATTATTTATCTTCTTAAGCTGATAAGCAACTTCAGCAAAGTCTCAGATACAAAATCAATGTGCAAAAATCACAAGCATTTCTATACACCAATAACAGACAGAGAGCCAAATCATGCATGAACTCTCATTCACAATTGCTACAAAGAGAATAAAATAGCTTGGAATACAACTAACAAGGGATGTGAAGGACCTCTTCAAGGAGAACTATAAACCACTGCTCAAGGAAATAAAATAAGACACAAACAGATGGAAAAACACTCCATGCTCATGGTTAGGAAGAATCAACATCATGAAAATGTCCATACTGCCCAAAGTAATTTATAGATTCAATGCTAACCCCATCAAGCTACCAATGACTTTTTTTCACATAATTGGAAAAAAAACACCTTAAACTTCATATAGAACCAAAAGAGAGCCTGCATAGCCAAGACCAACCTAAGCCAAAAAAAGAAAAAAGAAAAGCTGAAGGCATCACACTACCTGACTTTAAACTATATTACAAGGCTATTATAATCAAAACACCATGGTACTAGTACCAAAACAGAAATATAGACCAATGGAATAGAACAGAGGACTTGGAAAGAATGCCACACAACTACAACCATCTAATCTTTGACAAACTTGACAAAAACAAGCAATGGGGAAAGGATTTCCTATTTAATAAATGGTGTTGTAAAAAACTGGCTAGCTATATGCAGAAAGCTGAAACTGGATCCCTTCCTTACACTTTGTACAAAAATTAATGCTAGATGGATTAAAGATTTAAACATGAGGCCTAACACCATAAAAACTCAAGAAGAAAACCTAGGAAATACCATTCAGGACACAGGCATGGGCAAGGACTTCATGACTAAAACATCAAAAACAATGGCAACAAATGCCAAAACAGACAAATGGGATCTAATTAAACTTAAGAGCTTCTATACAGCAGAAGAAGTTATCAATAGAGTAAATTGGCAGCCAATAGAATGGAACAAATGTTTGCAATCTATCCATCTGACAAAGGGCTAATATCCAGAATCTACAGAGAACTTAAACAAATTTTTAAGAAAAAAACAAACAACCCCATCAAAAGGTGGGAAAAGCATATGAACAGACGGATTTCAAAAGAAGACATTTATGCAGCCAACAAACATATGAACAAAAGCTCATCATCACTGTTTATTAGATAAATACAAATGAAAACCCCTGAGATACCACCTCACACCAGTTAGAATGGCGATCATTAAAAAATCAGGAGACATCAGATGCTGGAGAGGATGTGGGGAAATAGGAACACTTTTATACTGTTGGTGGGAGTGTAAATTAATTCAACAATTGTGGAAGACAGTGTGGTGATTTCTCAAGAATCTAGACATAGAAATACAATTTGACCCAGCAATCCCATTGCTGGGTACATACCCAAATGATTATAAATCATTTTATTATAAAGACACATGCACATTTTTACAGCACTTTTCACAATAGCAAAGACTGGGAACCAACCCAAATGCCCATCAATGATAGACTGGATAAAGAACATGTGGCACATATACACCATGGCATACTATGCAGCCATAAAAAAGGATGAGTTCATGTCCTTTTTCAGGGACATGGATGAAACTAGAAACCATCATTCTCAGCAAACTGACACAAGAATAGAAAACCAAACGCCGCATGTTCTCACTCATAAATGCATGTTGAACAATGAGAACACATGGACACAGGGAGGGGAACATTACCCAATTGGGGGGTCGGGGGCTAAGGGAGCAATCACAGGGGGTGGGAGGATTGGAAAGGGATAGCACTAGGAGAAATACCTCATGTAGATGATGGGGTGATGGATGCAGCAAACCACCACCATGGCGCATACATACCTATGTAACAAGCCTGCACAATCTGCATATGTACCCCAGAACTTAAAGTATAATAAATAAATTTAAAAAAATTAAAAATAAATAAATAAAACCTAGAAGGCAGCTATCCGTGGGAAAAATACCCTCCTAGATTAAACCAGGAAGAAATAGAAACTCTAAACAGACCAATAAAAAGCAGTGAGATTGAAATGGTAATCTAAAAACTACCAATAAAAAGAGTTCAGAAACAGACAGAGTCACAGGTGAATTCTATCAGGAATTCAAAGAATTATTACCAATCCTATTGACAGTATTCCACAGGATAGAGAAAGAAGGAATCCTCCCTAAATTTTCTATAATGATAGTATCAGTCTAATACCAAAAGCAGGGAAAGACATAACAAAAACAGAAAACTTTTCGGAAAGGCCTAGCCACAGACCAATATCCCTGATGAACATAGAAGCAAAAATCTTTAACAAAATACCAGCTAACAGAATCTAACAGAAGATCAGACAGATAATGCTCCATGATAAAGTGGGTTTCATAGCAGAGATGTAGGGATGATTTAACATCCACCAGTCAATAAATACACCACAAAAACAGAATGAAAAACAAAAATCACATGATCATCTCAACAGATGCAGAAAAGGCATTTGACAAAATCAGGCATCACTTTATGATTAAAACCCTCAGTAAAATTGGCATAGAAGAGACACACCTTAAAGTAACAAAAGCCATCTATGGCAAACCCATAGCTAACATTTTATTGAATGACGGAAAGTTGAAAGCATTCCCCCTGAAATTGGAACAAGATAAGGATGCCTACTTTGGAACAAAACACAGTACTGGTAGTCCTAGCCAGAGCAATCAGACAAGAGAAAAAAAAATCAAGGGCATCCAGATTGATAAAAGGAAGTCAAACTATCACTGTTTAGAGATGATATGATTGTAAACATAGAAATCCCTAAGGGACTCATTCAAAAAGCTCCATAAACTAGTGAATGAATTCAGCAAAGTTTTGAGATATAAAATCAATGTATACAAATCAGTAGCTCTGCTATTAATCAACAATGACTAAGCTGAGGATTAAATCAAGAACTCAACCCCTTTTAAAATAGCTGCCAAACAATAAAATGATTCTTTGGAATATACCTAACAAAGGAGTTGAAAGACATCTACAAGGAAAACTACAAAACGCTGCTGAAAGAATCATAGATGACGAAAAGAGGTGGAAACACATTCCATGCTCACGGATGAGTATCAATATTGTGAAAATGACTATACTGCCAAAAGCAACCGACAAATTCAATGCAACTCCTATCAAAATACCACTATCATTCTTCATAGAACTAGAAAAAACAATCTTAAAATTCACACGGAACCGCATAAGAGCCTTCATAGCCAAAGCAAGACTAAGCAAAACAAACAAGTCTGGAGATATCACTTTACCTGACTTCAAACTATAGTATAAGGCCATAGTCACCAAAACAGCATGGTACTGGTATAAAAGTAAGCACACAGACCATCAGAACACAATAGAGAACCCAAAGCCAAATACGTACAGCCAACCAATATTTGACAAACCAAACCAAAATATAAAATGGGGAAATAATACCCTATTCAACAAATGGTGCTGGGATAATTGCAAGTCACATGTAGAAGAATGAAATTGGATCCTAAGCTCTCACATCATATGAAAATCAACTGAAGATGGATCAAAGACTTAAATACAAGATGTGAAACCATAAAAATTCTAGAAGATAATATTGGAAAAGCTATTCTAAACACTGGCTTCGGAAAAGACTTTATGAACAAGAACCTGGAAGTAAATACAACAAAAACAAAGATAAATAGATGGGACTGAATTAAACTTAAACATTTTGGCACAGCAAAAGAAATATCAGCAGAGTTAATAGACAATCCACAGAACAGCAGAAAATCTTCACAATCTGTACATCTGACGAAAGACTAATATACTGAATCTACGAAGAACTCAAACAAATCAGCAAGACAAAAACCAAACAATCCCATCAAAAAGTGGGCTAAGGACACGCATAGGCAATTCTCAAAAGAAGAAATAGAAATGGCCAACAAGCATATGGAAAAATGCCCAACATCACTAATTATCAGGAAAATGCAAATCAAAACCACAATGTGATATTACCTCACTCCTCCAAGATGGCCATAATAAAAAAATTTAAAAATAATAAGTATTGATTTGGATGTGGTGAAAAGGGAACACTTTTATACTGTTTGAGGAATGTACACTAGTACAACCACTATGGAAAACAGTGTGGAGATATCTTAAATAATTAAAAGTGGATCTACCATTTGATCCAGCAATCCCATTCTAGGTACCTAGCCAGAGAAAAGAGTATACAAAAAATGTAATTGCACATGCCTGTTTATAGTAGCACAATCTGCAATTGCAAAAATATGGAACCGGCCCAAATGCCCATCAATCAATGAGTGGCTAAAGGAAATACGGTATATGTATATCATATATCAGCCATAAAATGAATGAAATAATGGCATTCACAGTAACCTGGATGGAATTGGAACTACCATGCTAAGTGAAGTAACTCAGGAATAAAAAACCAAACATCAAGTGTTCACACTCGTAATTGGGAAAAAAGTTATGATGATTCAAAGGAATAAGAATGATACGATAGACTTAGGAGACTAAGGGGAAGGGACGGGAGGCTGGTGATGGATTAAAGACTACACACTGGGTATGGTGCACACTGCTTGGCTCACGGGCGCACCAAAATCTCAGAAATCACTATTGAGCATTTATTCATGTAACATACATCACTTATTTCCCCAAATCCTACTGAAATAACAAAAAATAAATTTAAAATATTTGTTAATGGCCTTTGGCCTCTGGAACTTACAATCTTACTTTTTGCCAACATAAACCACAATTTTCTGATCTTTTTTATTCAGAATGCACTCAATCTAAGATTCCCAGTTGTAGAGTCTGAATTCTCATTCCCTTTTGCATTAACTACTGACAGTAGTTAGCTGCTCAGCCTTACAGGACCAGGCAGTGGGAAGTGGCACAGTTAATGTCAGCTTCTGTTGTTTTATAGAAGCTAAGCTGGACCAGATTCCTAAGGCTCCTAAGATACTTTAGGCCAGTCCTAAATAATGCCTCCATTTAGAAGGAAGGCCCTCCACTTTGCCTATACCGGGAAGAAATATTGTTCTTTTTCTGAAAGAAGGAAAATTTAGGTACTACCTATCTTTCTGTTAGAAAGAGTATAATATAACTATGATGATTCTTTGCTCTTAATAGATTGACTTTCACAAAAATTAACAATCAAATTCTCTTCTAAGTCACTCAGTTGTCCTGTGTCTTATTATTTTCATTTATCAAAAAAGGCAATGATTCTTACATCTTTTCATACATTCTTAGAGTTAAAAATTAATTACATTTTCTTTAAGCCTTAACATAAATATTTACATGTTAAATTTGTAATCTGTATATTTATCATACCCAGTGATCGCATAATCAATGAATGGAAGCCAATTGCAAGTGCTTTCAATTCAGGTTGAACAATCCTGCAATATGATTAAGGCAAAGAAACAATGCACGTCATTAAAATATCAAACTGAGTTAATATCAAAACATTTATGAGTATCATTTTTCTTTATGGTAGAATGAGAACACTTAAGTGAATGGCCCACATTAAATAAAATTATATTTTCAATTGTTTTAAAAGGCAAAAACGTGGGTGGTACCAGTAATTATTATTATTTCCTTATTTATTTTAATGCTTTATGATTTCAGGACAGTTTAACAAATATTTTCACTTTAGATCCTTATGAAAATTCTATTAAAAATTGGTGAACACATTTGGTTGCTTATGAAGAAATGATTTTGTGTGGACTATTTAGATAGGGTAACTCATCTGAAAATATTATAGACCTTTATCCAAAAGTAATTCTTAGTAGTCCTCTTTTTCCCATGTTATTTCTGTCATCAATGTTAACAGAGTAGTTTACTGATATGATTCATAACTTATGTAATACAACCAGAAGGATCACAAAGCTTTTCTGTATTTTAGTGTCTTGTATATTTGACTATCCTGTTAAAGATAAAGAGTATACTTGTATCCTCACGTAGAAGTTAACTCACTCTTGCGTTTCCCCAATTCCATTCTTCTGTGTTCAATAAACTGATGACACTACCATCCCTGTGGTAACTTAGTACATACCAAGTGAAACGAAATTATCTTGCATTAGCGGAGGTGCTGAATTGGTATAAGCGGGGTGACTGACTCAAAAAGCCCAGTTATACTGAAATAATAAATTAACGGATGTAAAAGGTGTTTTTTCTTGAACTCTCGGGTAGTTATTTGTTCATAGAGCTACATAGCTGTCATCAGTCAACAAACGTTCACTAAGCACCTAATAAGAGATACTTACTGGTCTTGGGAGTAAAGAGACAAATTATGCTTCTTCTCATCTAAGTGACTTGGAGAAGTATATCTCTCAATCTTTCTTAGCCTCAGTTTCCTTGTTTGCTAAATGAGTATAATAATGCTTATCTCGTGTTATAAGAATTCAATAATATGAGCTAGCACTCTACGCTTCAATTTCATTTACACATAATTGCCACTTTTGCTTACAAAACACTATCATTTATTGAGATTCTGAAAATAATTCAACAGAATTTATAAAATTTTAAGTCAAAAATTAAATGAAACATAATGTGGTAACAGTTACATATAACAGAGTTATATATTAGTAGAGACAATAAAGGGAAAGTGTGTTTTGGCTCTGCTTTCACCAAATACAGAAGCACTTTCTTAGCCCAGTTGAGAGTGCAACACCACACTGAAGACCATGAATCCATGTCTGCTATTTAAGGAGGAAGTTTACTTCATAAAGAGATGGTCAGGAGAAAATCAGCAGGAAGGAGAGGTTAACTTTTCTGTTGAGATATTACTCTCAAATATCAGATTGCACTTTGTATACTACACACACAGGCAAACTGACATGTGTTACCAACTTGTATTTTCACCCAGGGAAAGGGTGAGCGTGCAGGAGATTTGAGGGACTTGCAGATAGGGTGAGTATTTTTCTAAGAGTGGGCCTGAAATCTTCAATTCAGTGGAAATGACGAATGTGTGTAATATAATAACACACATAAACAAGGAAAATCACACTCATTCACATGCGTGCACACTCATACTCCCATCATACTCACACTCACATGTTCACTTGCATGCACACACCCATGCACTGGTATCATGTAAGATACATATGACTGTAGTGTGACTCCTGCTTCATATATAATATTGAGCAGCTCTGGATTTCCATGGACATCTTCCGGGATGAACTCATTACAAAAAGCACCCCAAGAAGTTAAATGTGTTATTTCATCTGAGTGAAGAACAACACAGACCCAAAACTGGCAGATTAAAGTAATAACAAAGAACAAAGTAAATGAAATGTGGGCAAAAAATTTACAAAGGATCAGTGAAATAAAAAGTTGATTATTTGAAAATATAAAGAAGATTGCTAGATGCTAGTAGATTAATCATATAAAAGAAGAAGATTCAAGTAAGCACAATCAGAAAAGATAAAGGGGACATTAAAACTATTACCACAGCAATACAAAAGATCATCAGAGACTACTATGTACATGTCTACATACACAAAATAGAAAACTAGAGAAAATTGATAAATTCCTGGAAACAGACAACCTCCAGGATTTGAACCAAAAGAAATAGAAACGCTGAACAAACAAATAATGAGTAACGAAATTGAATCAGTAATAAAACAATCTCCTAGCAACAACAACAAAAAGTGCAAGAAGAGTTGACATCACTGACAAATTCTACCAAAGAAACAAGGAAGAAATGATACCAATTCTAATAAAACTGTTCTAAAAAAATCAGGAAGAAAGGAATCCTCCCTAACTCATTCGACGACATCAGCATCACCCTGACACCAAAACTACGCAAGAAAACAACAAATAAAACATAAACCTACAGACCAATATTCCTGATGAACACAGATCCAAATATCTTCAACGAAACAGTGGAAAGTTAAGTCCAGTAGCACATCAAAAGATTCATCACAATGATGAAATGGGATTGATTCTTGAAATGCAAGGCTGGGTCAACATATGCAAATCAATATATGTGATTCATCAAATTAATATAATTAAAACCAAAAAGCATATGATAAAATCAATTGATACAGAAAAAGCACTTCATAAAATCCGGCATCCCTTTATGATAAAAACCATTAGTAAACCAGGCATAGAAGAAACAAACTTCAAAATAATGAAAGCCATAAAATGCAAAGCACAGCCTGCAACATATGGAGTAAAGGGAAATTGTAAGCGTACTTCTAAGAATGGAACAAATGAGGATGCTTATTTTCAGCTCTCCGGTTGAACATAGTATTGGGAGTTCTATCTAGAGCAATTATGCAAAGAAAAGAATAAAAGGTATCCAAAGATATCCGAATTGGAAGACAAGTATTCAAATTATTTCTATTCATTTGTGATATAATTTCATACCTAGAAAATCCTAAACACTCCTCTGAAAGTCTAGACTTGATAAGCTACTTCAGTAAAGTTTCAGGACACAAAACCAATGTACAAAAGTGAGTGTCATTTCCATACACGAATAATCTAGTTGAGAACCAAATCAACAAGTGAATCCCGATACAGTTATCTATCTTACAGGTAACTCATACATAATATAGTTGTATATAATAAGATTTGTTTTACTGATAGATATAATCAATAAAAAATAAATAGGAATACATTTAACCAAAGAGGTAAAAAATCTCTACAAAAAAGAACAGATGAAAAAAGTCATATATCACACAAATAGAAAAATTTCTCATGCTTATGAATTAGAATAATGAATATTGTGTGAAATGACCATCCTGCCCAAAGCAATCTATAGATACAATGCTATTTCTATTAAATTATCAATTTCCATTGTTATAGAATTAGAAAAAAATAAAGTTCACCCGACTTTATATTATATTACAAGTCTATAAGCCAAAATAAATACTACTAGTATAAAAATAGATGCATACATTAACGGAACAGACTGCAGAATCCAGAGACAAAGCCGCACACCTACGACATACTCAGCTTTGACAACAGCAAAAAAATATGTACCCTGAGGAAAGGACACCATATTCAATAAATGGTGCTGGGAAACTCGGAGAGTCATATATGCAGACAGAAAATTGAATCCATATCTCTTGCTATACATAAAAATTAACTCAAAATTGATGAAAGATGTAAACGTGAAGCCTGAAATTATAAAAAATTTTAGGGGAAAACCTAGGAAAAACTCTTCTGGACATTGTTCTAAGCAAAGAATTTATGACTATGTCCTCAAAAGGAAATGCAACTGCAACAACAAATATACACCAAATGAATTTAATTAAACTAAAAACCTTTTGCTCAGTGAAAGGTACAATCAACAGAGGACATAGACAAACCACAGAATAGAAGAAAATATTTGTAATCCATGCATCTGATAAAGTGCTAATATCCATAATATACGACAAACGCAAACAACTGAAAAAAGAAAAGAGAATGAACCTCATTAAAAAGTGGACATAGGAAAAGAACAGACATTTTTCAAAGGAAGACACACAAGTGTTCAATAAACATATAAAAAATCCCCAGCATCACTAATCGTCAGATAAATTAAAATTAAAATCACAGTATCATCTTATACCTTACGATAGCTATCATTACATAGTCAAAAACAAATACTTTGAAAAGACTTGCAGTCAGGATCAACATTTAACAACGGCATATTTAGTTTACAGGTTTATTTTCATGTTAACAAACTTTCAAAATACATTGTTGGCTTTTTTTTCGTAACACGTCACGCTGCTGGCTGACTGTGAATGTGTTCAACCAATAGGTTTTCAAAGTACAGTTAGCAGTTAACTCAGCTCACTCTACTTATCATGTATATTTCTAAGGTTTACATGCCTGTCTTTACATGTTTCCAGTTTCGGATGATTGAATTATCATAGCGTCCATGCGGGCGCACATTATCTGCTTCCTCCCTAATTCTCCAAACTTAGCTTGCGCCAGCCACACCCCTCACTCCATATGATCCAATGAACTGGATTTTTTTTTATTCTTCAAACAAACTGCTCTTTCTTGTCTTAAGGAATCAGCACCCAGACTCTCTCCCTGAAAGCCCTTCATCTGGCTTTTTCTTTACACCCTTAGATAAAATATCACTTCTTTTAAGATGCACTTTGTGAGTCCTTTCCCTCATATCCTTTCATTTCGATCCCAACTTTAGCCTGTCTTTTTATTCCCTTTATTAGCAGTCTTTTTCCTGAAGACGGAGGGCAATTTGTAATTGTTCGTTGACTTTTAAACATTTGTCTCACGTCCCTTGTTTTTCTAGGCTATGAAACGACAGGGACCTTATTGGTTTTACTTACCAGTATTCTTCATTAAGCATCACATCCTGTCTAAATATCTGTTTAATGAGTGAATAAAGGGATTAATTCTTTACATATATTTTCCGACTGTCTACAATGGTATTATGGGATACGAGGTCAAAACCCATGCTGTGGGAGAATTAAAAGCATTAGAATTTCATTGTACACTGAAGTTTATATTTATATCCTGTTGAAAATGTTTTTTTCAATGAAATCAACAGATGATTTTCTCTAACTGGCCCACTAAGGCCCAAAGCAACTTATTGTTAAAAGTTCTTTTTGAATCATTAAGAGATTCTTTTACAATTGAGGCAATTGCCAATCAGTGTATTTCTTAAGAGTCTTATTAAAAGAGAAACATATAGAGAATAAATATCACAATGGGAGTATTAGAAACAAAATTATATTATTAATGATGGCATTGAAAGATCATAATTCTAAGAAAAAAAATTCCCAGAAAATTAAAATGTAACAAATTATGAATTTGAGCTAAAATATGGAAAGTGCATACATAATTGGGTGTGTTATTACTTCAGTATACATGATAATGTTTTAGAAGATCATACTTACCTAATCACCAGCACGGAATATGAAATAAGTCCAATTGCACAGAGGAAAGAATTTAAAACTAGAACTGCGACATAAATGTAATAACTCCTTGCACAAGCACCATCCCGTGGGCATTCACCCAAGTGCGCTGAGTAACTTTTGTTCTGGAGACCAGTTACTTCCACACAACTGCAGTTATAAAATACCTAAAAATAATTATTGAAATATTACCAAATACATTTGCCAAATGCAACCAGGCTATGAATACATTCCGTTATATTTAAGGAAGTCTCAAACTGAAATATTTACAATTCAAAAATATTATAAAAATATAGTTATTTAATAATAAAAGGCAAAATTGCTTCCTGAATTGCTTTATGTATAAAATAATAGAATAAACGATTAACATTTAATAAATTCTTAATTTTAAAACTGGGAATTTAAGAAAGTAGTACATGAAACTATATATAATTTTCTCATTAATATAAATTGTTTTCAATATGGCTCTTTTGCCCATATTGACTTCCTAGAATATGCATTCTTACTGACTTAGACGATCTCCACTAAGTATTAAGGACATACCCTGGGGAAGGATTACCCCCGAAATTAAGAAAATACAGCAGTTTAAAAAGGGCTAAAATTCAAAACTAGAGCCACTCATGAAAATAGGAAAGAGTACAGAGGAAATAGAAGTGGCGTGGATGCCAGAATTCTATTTAAGCAGGCAAAAGCAGCATTCAAGACCATAATGACAGATAATAAAAGAGATTATATTATTACCAGAGAGGTCCAACACGACAGGAAGTCCTGACTAATGGTGAGAGTACAGAAGGGGAACATCAGGATCAAGTGATCCGAGAGGTTGAATCAGGCAGTGTTTGTTAAGTAGGTGGCTTTAAAAACAATTCTATTCTGATTCTAGGCCACACCAAAGTTTAAGGGGAGTTCACCTTGAACCTGCTAGCTGTAAAGACTAATGACTGAATGAGGAATTGAAAAGAATTCAAATCTCTCTTTTTATGGTTCCACCAAGCTTCCTTTTTCCTTCTTTTTTCACCAAGAATAATATGGTGCAACCTTTTATGGAGGAAGCACATTGGCCAATAAAAGCAAACTTTGATACAGAGAAGACTGTTTTAAACCAAGATGTTTTATTTTTATTTTTACTGAGAATTTAGTAAAGGAACCTTGCAGTAGCCTTCAGATGGTACAGCTATTGCCCATAGTAAGAAGTTGTCTCTATGCAGACCGAGCTCTTTTCAGGATTCTAGCATTACGTTTCCTTCAGAGCTCCACTACTGGACAAAGTGAAACCAGGGATTAAATGGGATCACCCTTACTGAAAAACACAGTAACTCATGAATACGAGATGCAGGCTTTTAAGTACAGTCTATTAAAGTTATGGCCTATCTTAAAGCAACCTAGGATGCTTTATTCTTCAAATTTCTCCATGCCTTTCCATAATATATTGGTATGACAACGGGCAAGGGAAAGATGAAAAATGTTTAAAAATGAAACACAGAACAGTGTGGTAGACAGTAATGATCATAGCTGACAATGTTGCTAAATGTGGTCATAGGAAAACCGCCTGAAAAGCGATTGCACAGCTTTGTGAGACGTTGAGTGAATTGTGGGTGTGGGGAACAGCATACCCAATTTCCAACTACTGGAAGTTACCCAGGATATTGCGAAAAAGCCGTGGCTCACACGGAAAAAAAAAAGCTTTTGAGTGAAGAAGGAAATTCAATTTCTAATGGATGTGTCGGCAATAAGAGGGCAGGACACTACGAGAAGTAAGAGAAGTGCCAGCTTTGAGGAACTCAAAATAGGAAATTGAGAATTGGGCAGTCACGTGAGCATGGATCCTTGATTAATTCATTGGAGAGTCAAGAGCCCAGGTGAGCCCCCAGCTAAACTCATCAGGATGTACACATAAAATGCACATAGACTGCTGTCCTAGCAAAGCAGGTAGTGCTGACAACAGGTTAATGAGGACTTTCCCCTAACTTCTGATAGACAAATTAATTCCAAATTAATTGAAATCATGTGCTTCAGTCAAATCAGATGCTTCTTAGAAATCCTAACTGGATTAAATTCTAAGAGGTCATATTTCTGCACTCTCAAGAAAAAACTGGGGAAATCTCAAATAAGAATTCAAGTAACAGAAAAACTTGGTAAGTCCTAAACAGGACTTTACGTGAAGCTTTATTTGTATTTCACAGCCATCACAGAGACAGATATTATTAGGACCTTTAACTTGAATCTTTATACTGGAGACCTCAGTTATAGGAAGCTATGATAAGCAATTAATAAAAATCAAATCTGTGATTTTGATTAAGGAGAGAAGAAAAGGCAAAAATGAATACTCACTATGGGCTTTTGATTACCACTTGAGGATCTGCATCCTGCTAGACAAGGCGACAGGTATGTTATTCCATTGCTCCCACAGACTGGTTCCCACTGACTTTCATCACAGTTGCACTCTGAGTTGCAATAAGAAAGTGGCACGTCTACATGAGATGCCACCGAATTACTTCTGAAAATACATGATAGAGATACATAAAAAGACAGTAGAGAGAGGAAGAAGAGGAGAAGGAGGTGAGAGACGAGGGGGAGTAGAGGGGAAATGAGGAGGGAAAAGAAGAGGGAAAGAGAAGAGAAATGCAATAAAATGTTTTATTTAATTAGATAATCTGATAAAGCCAAAATGATTTTTTAAATACTTTTAATTTTTTAACCCTTTTAATTACCCTTCTTTACCAAGATATAATTTATTACCTAGAAAAAGTAAAATTTAAAAAAGAAATAAGAGATAAGACTTAGAAGGTTCACAGTAAATAAGTAATTTTATTTTTCTAGACTCAGTTTTTCTTTGGTAAGGTAATGGCATTAATTTCCTCACAGCTCACTATAAAGTTTTATATATTGCAAATATATATATTCTGTATATACACAGAGTTCTGTACAAAAGTTCTGTGTGTCTGTATATATATTAATTCCCAAATTAATAAATTAAATCTGATCTCCTATGTGGAGGTATTAAGAGACAGGGCTGTCAAGATGTGATCTGGTCATGAGGGTGAACCCAAAAGGCAAAGTTTTTCAGTCATTATAAAAATAGGTTAGAATTTGTGGCTCCCTTGATAAAGTCTCAAGGCCCCTTAGAAACAATCAGAGATAATTCTGAGACCTCTGCACTAATTTATACTTACAAAACAAGTCCTAGTGAATAGGACTTCATAACTATTGCATACATTGATTTTATTATTTGCCATTATTAGATTATGAGTTCTATGAGGAAATTGATGTATCCTACAAATAATCACCTTTCAGGAAGGACCCAGTAAATTTAATTAAATTGAACAAATCCTGTATAACTCTCGCTGCCATCTTTTTAACAGATGACACAGTTACTATACTTGTTTCCAGGAAACTAGCTTTATGCTAAAGCCTCCCTTGAAAAACAGGAAAACTCTGAAACTAATGGTGTGATATGCGATCAATAGGGAGTCGTTGTGTGACTTTAAGCAAGTCATAATTCTCTAGGTCTCAAATAATAAAGGAAATGTTATATGGAAGTTGGGCTGCATGATCTCTAAGTTTCTTTTACCTCTAAAATCCAGTTCTCTAGGTACAGTGTTTATTGACTTACCAGAGTAGGTGATGGTTGATAGGAAAAAATCAGTTTAGATTTAGGGACATGCAGAAAATAATTCATGATTAGTTTAGCAAGCCTCCAAGAACAGAATGTTATTTAGATAAGAAAATGAGAATATTTGACAAATTAAGATCAACACCTCATAAAATCCAGAGTTTGAAAGCTCAGAGCCAACAGTAAGCAGCACTAAAGAACATGGTTATTGAACTGTAATCTGAGTATCTTTGCTTTTTGCTCGACTGTGAACCTTCCTAAGCTGAAATTGTTGGCTATATTCAACTAAAAGTCTGTGTAGGCATCTTGCTTTTGATTTGGTGTAGAGACTGTAGTGCTAAAAACATTTGACAAAATACGATAATAATGGAAAAGTATGAATATCCCAAGGTCTCACATAAAATTATAGACAGAATATATCTTAATGCTTTTTCCAAAGTAGACTCCCAGAAGAAAACAAAAAGTATCTTGTAGAAAGGAGAATTAAGTACAATGTAAAAAAGTGTTATTTCATAAAGACAGTTGTTAATATAAAAAAACTGTGGATAAAGGTTATTCAGTCACTTTTGGAGAATGTAATTTATGTTACTGTTATGATATACCCCAAAGTTTAATACTTGACTAAGAGTTTTGGAGCCAAACCCCCCAAATTTCAGTCAGAATCTTAATATTATTAGCCATACAATTTATGTATTTTCTAAACTTCACTTTCCCATTTATAAAATGGGGTAAAAGTACCCATCGCTCATTATAGTTACCCATAAATTGTAGGTATTATTATTTCAACCTATGTTGCTTTTCTTTAATGAAGGAACAAAATAACTTTAAGGTCTCAGGGAGTGAACATTTTAAGAATTTTAAAAATGAATTTTCTCTCAATGAAAAGAAAGTTTAATTACAATTTTATTCTACCTTATTTTCCTTACACATAGTCTTCTAACTGGATGGTTAACATATTATGAAATTGACATAATGATATATACAAACCCATCATAGGTCAAGGTTAGGCCAGCAACCGATTTGCTTTCACAGAGTAGGAATAAGTGTAAAAATTGAGCTAAGAGATGCATTGTAGCAGAACAAAACACCAATTTGGCAAGTCCAACTAAAGACAATTTGAATTTTTTAATGATATATCCTCCTAAAATCATGCCAATTACAATAACAGGTGTGGTTATAACTCCTAGAAACGAAAGAAGAGAAAAAAGCTGTAAACATATATACATACATATATATAATTATGTTTTTTTCTGATATGTCTTTACATATGAAACACAGTATGAGATTAGAAGAATCAAATACATCCCATCTTATCACTTTTTTAAGAGGAGGATGGCAGACTTAGGTGGAGGTAGGGAACCAGTGTACCATATAAAACAGACAAAATAATTTCTTCCTGACAGTTATGAGGGTTTGGTTTCTTCAAAAGCAAAAGGCAATGGCTAAGAATATTTGTGTGTCTGAACAGATTATTTCTATGAAGAACGTTCTTTATTTCTGGAAATCAACAACAAAACAAAATCTTATTTTCCTATGAGATTTTGAGCCTGCCATCTAAAATTCTGTACATCTCCCAAAGTAGAGTTCCAACCCTCAATAACTTACTTCAGATTTTCCCAGAGATTTAGAACTAAATTCCTGAAGTAATATCTCATCATTATTCATCAAAACACATACATACCCTGGTATAATAAAAAGATCAACATACAGGATTAAAAATGGTTAATTCCTCCTACAATTTTTCATGTCATTGTCCTGTAAGGTTATTAAAAATAAAGATTCCTCTAACAAAAAATTCAGATCAAGTTATTGGGAACCAAAACTTGACTTTTAAGTTTAAACTTTTTTTTTTGAGACGGAGTTTCGCTCTTATTACCCAGGCTGGAGTGCAATGGCGCGATCTCGGCTCACTGCAACCTCCGCCTCCTGGGTTCAGGCAATTCTCCTGCCTCAGCCTCCTGAGCAGCAGGGATTACAGGCACGCGCCACCATGCCCAGCTAATTTTTTGTATTTTTTAGTAAAGACGGGGTTTCACCATGTTGACCAGGATGGTCTTGATCTCTTGACCTCGTGATCCACCCGCCTCGGCCTCCCAAAGTGCTGGGATTACAGGCTTGAGCCACTGCGCCCGGCCTTAAGTTTAAACTTTCAGGTTCAACAGAAAGATCATCCAGATGCCTGGTCTAGTGCTTCAGGACATATATTTTCTAATTACTGTTTTCTTTTGTACTCAGGACCTAGTCACACACCACTTGATAAATTTTTAACTCATCACATATTTATCAAATTTCTACAATGTTTCTATAAATTGATAGATAGTTTTGTATAATAGAAAGATAGATTTTTAGAATAGTTTTTACAAAGTGATATAACTTATTAATGAGGAGATCTCAATGACACTGAAAATAGATACCGTAGCAAAATATACTCTCTAAAATGTGGTATTTTTGAATAATGCATATTTTGTGATGCATTTAAATAAATTGATTCTTTTTATGAAAAATATCAATATCATATGTTTTGTAAGTAGGTGAGGCCTTATTTCAATTCATGAATTATAGGATTATAATGGTCATATTACAAAAGGGTTTGTCTAAGGATCTCAGTTCTATAAGACCCAATTATGCAGATACTACATCTGAATGTTTTATTCAAAAGCAACTTTGTTTTTAGAACTCATCTAACATAAGATTAACTTCAACTGCAGAACAATGGTTATATCACAATCTTGGCAAATGTTACAAAGTTAGAGAGATAATAAAATTATATTTAGTAAAATGTAAAATCACCTTCACAATAGAATGTGTCTTTTAACAGAAGTGCTCAGTAATGTTTTATTTATCGAGTAACCGTAAAAAATATGTCTTACCCAACAAAAAGTTATTTTGAGATGCAGACTGACCATACTGTTCCTCCATGTTTTTAATCATATAAGTAAGAGAACAAATGTAGCTGCTCATGTGTAACAATGTGAAAAGCACAAATAAAACATATGGGGGATTGGTAAGGATGCCTTTCAAAGACTGTAAAAAACCTGTAGAATTACAAAGGTGAACAATGTTTCAATGCAATTTAAATACATTAATATTTGAATTTTGTAAGAATGTTATATAAGATTTAAAATTACAAAACTGCATAACACAGAAAGAGTATCCTGCAATTCTCCTCTTAATAGTTTAGTGTAAATTAGTTCAACCATTGTGGAAGACAGTGTGGCGATTCCTCAAGGACCTAGAAATAGAAATTCCATTTGACCCAGCAATCCCATTACTAGGTATATATCCAAAGGACTATAAATCGTTCTACTATAAG